>CM038797.1:70095931-70671927 GCA_021764765.1 Vicia sativa | reverse complement strand
ACACAGATCAAAATGCCCATAATAACAATCAATGCAATTATAACATTGGAAACCATCCTAACATGTTATAATTACATATGCAATGCAGACTCAATGCATGTGGTACCAAACGTGAACCAAGTTTACACCTGTCCGCTTACACCCTGAAAACAATAATCATCGATTCGCCCATACACCATCGGCCAAGAATCCATTTCACCACCACTATCTATTGGGTACTATTGGCAAAACAAGTCAAATTTCACACAATGGGAATTAACTCCACCAGAATGCATATGCATGCACATCAAAAGCATTCAACACAGATTATGACCACATCAAATATCATAAACCATCATCAACCACAACATGATATCAGGACCTATCATGAAATAAATCATCCCAAAGCATAAATATGCCAAACGCTACCCTTCAATTTAGTAAGGCTATCACCCAGATATACAACAACAACTCATGATATCAACAAGCATCATGAATATACAACATCAATAACATATAATAGCAATACAATCATGAGTATATGATGTTAATTACAACACATAGAATTAACACCACCAAGATACACAAAGTTAATGACACAATCACTAATAAAACGAATCCTTCCTACGTAAGCCAAAACAATCTTTCAAGATCTCGACATGGTTTTGAAATTGTTTTTAATAGATAGTACTCGTTCTAAGATTTCCAACGATACCAACTATGCCTAAATCGAGTTACTCGCAAAGATATGACCACAACAATTTTAGAAAATCACCTTCTATTTTTATACAAGATGTGTTTAAAAGCTCATGTGTCGGCTCATAGCTTAAAATTTTCAATTTTCACATTAATATGTGTCGACGATAGGTCGTATGTGTCACCCATAGCTTTAAAATTTTCAATTTTTCCGTTTAACATGTATGAGTCGATACATACTCTCTTGTATCGATGCAAAACTGTCTTGTATTGATGCATAACCATTTGTATTGATGCATAGACCACTTGTATTGATGCATAACCACTTGTATTGATGCATAGGCCACTTGTATTAATACATAGACCAGTTGTATTGATACATAACCATTTGTATTGATGCATAGACCACTTGTATTGATACAAGCATTGTATGAGTCGACTCATACATTATCCCAAACCCGCTTCTCAATTTTCTTCAGATGAGTCGACACAAACTTCTTGTGTCGATACAAAAGCATCTTGGGTCGACGCATAACTCTTTTGTGTCGATGCAAACCTTCCAAAACTGCCACATGAGTCGATGCATGGTTGTATGTGTCGACACAAGCAATTTTGTCGCTCGCTTTTAAACCAACGCAGCCAGGTCGATGCATAACCCTATGTGTCGACTGCCGCGTATTTTTCACCAAAACCTGCTTTTTCCCACGCTATGCAATCCCCATTGCTACCATTCATCACCAACAACCACGATAATGAAAATGAATTATTATGTATTTTCACATCCAATTAACAACATAATTACACTTTAGTTAATCCACAATCAACCTACTTATATTCACCATTCTTATTAATTCCAATTGAGGTTTTACGCCGATCATATCATTACGGCACAACCTAGAAATTCTAATTCGAGATTCCTAACGCATCAATTCATCCTATTGATTATCAAAACCTATAAGGCATATTAACCGCACAAAATCACCCTTACCTCGATGAATCTTCAATTCGATGATTTGACTTTTTCCCCTTTCTTCTCTTCTCCAAAGCACGAATGAAATCCTAATTTCTCAAATCCTTATCTTATTTCCTCTATTCCTTTATTTATTCCTTTTTATTTTCCAAATAATAGAAATAAATAAATTAGATTAATTAGAGTCTTTTACTCTACACACCTCCCAATTCTACTTCACACCTCCAACACTCCATCTATTTAATTAATTAAATTCATAAATCCAAAAATATTAATAATTAAACTTTTAATTAAATTAATAATTAAATTTTTAATTATTTAATAATTGAATTAAGTTGGGGTGTCACAACTCTCCCCTACTAAAAAGAGTTTTTGTCCTCGAAAACATACCTTAGACGAAAAGTTCGAGATACAAGTCTCTCATCTGGCTCTCCAGTTCCCAAGTGATATTTCCACCTGCTGGTCCTTCCCAAGCTACTTTCACCAGCGCTATCTCTTTACCTCGTAACTGCTTCACCTTCCGATCATCAATTCTAACAGGTAATGCTTTAACAGTCAGATTATCTCGTACCTGTATATCATCTACCTGAATCTCATGAGACGGATCAACAATGTACTTCCTCAACTGAGATACATGGAAGACATCATGCAAATTCGCAAGCGACGGCGGTAAAGCAATATGATAAGCAACTCTTCCAACCTTCTTGGTAATCTGAAACGGACCAATAAAGCGCGGAGTCAACTTTTTTGACTTCAAGGCTCGACCAATACCAGTCATCGGAGTAACTCGCATAAACATATGACCTCTTTCACTAAATTCGAGATCCTTCCTCCTCTTATCATGATAACTCTTCTGACGACTCTGAGAAGCTCTCATCTTCTCCTGAATCATCTTGATCTTTTCTTAAGTCTGTTGGACAATCTCCGGTCCAATCACAACACTTTCTCCAGATTCATACCAACACAACGGTGTACGACACCTCCTACCATACAATGCCTCAAACGGAGACATACCAATACTCAAATGAAAACTATTGTTGTACGTAGACTCAATCAATGGCAAGTAACTATCCCAAGCTCCACCTTTTTCCAACACACAAGCTCGGAATAAATCCTCTAACGATCGAATCGCTCTCCGCCTAACCATCCGTCGCGAATGATAAGGAACTCAACCTCAACTTAGTACCCAAAGCTTTTGCAATCCCGTCCAAAACTTAGACGTAAACCTCAGATCTCTATCTGACACAATACTAGAAGGAATACCGTGCAAACTTACAATCTTCTCAACATACAATTCTACCAACCTTTCCATAGGATAATCCATTCTTATCGAATAAAGTGAGCGGACTTCGCTAACCGATCATCAATAACCCGATAATCACAATTCTTTGCTTTCCTGAAACCAGACACAAAATCCATAGAAATGCCATCTCATTTCCACTGAACAAACAACGGCTCCATCAATCCTAACGGTTTCGATGTTCAATCTTTGACTTCGACAAACCAAACAGCATAAACAAACTCAACAATTTTTTTTCATTCTAGGCCACCAAAATAACTTTTTCAAGTCATGATACATCTTAGTAGCACCGGGATGAATACTCAATCCACTACGATGTCCTTCTTCTAAAATACTCCTCCTAAGTTCTACAATATCCTGAACACACACTCTATCACCAAATCTCATAATACCATTCTCGTCAATTCGGAATTCGCCTCCTTGACCCTGGTTGATTAATGTCAACTTATCCACCAAACCAAAGATCATATTTCGCCCATCAGATTTCCTCAAGAATACCACTAGTCAACTTCAACATTCCCAATTTAACACTATCAGAAGTAGTTTCACATACCAAACTCAAATCTCTGAACTGCTCAACCAACTCCAATTCACGAACCATCAACATAGACATATGTAAGGACTTCCTGCTCAATGCATCTGCAACCACGTTTGCCTTATCAGGATGGTAATTCAAACCGAAATCATAATCCTTTAGAAATTCTAACCATCTTCTCTGCCTCATGTTTAGCTCTTTCTGATCGAAGATATACTTTAGACTCTTATGATCGTTGTATACCTCAAATCGAGATCCATACAAATAATACCTCCACAATTTCAGAACAAACACCACAGCTGCCAATTCTAAATCATGAGTCGGATAATTCCTTTCATGAACTTTCAATTGTCTCAAAGCATAAGCCACAACCTGCTTATCTTGCATCAAAACACCACCTAATCCCATCAACGAAGCATCACAATACACAACAAAAGATTCTGCCGGATTCGGCAAAATCAGAATCGGAGCACTAGTCAACCTCTTCTTCTACTCTTGGAATCCTTTCTCACATTCAGCATCCCAAACAAACACCTGACCCTTTCTGGTCAACTTAGTCAGCGGTAAAGCCAACTTCGAAAATCCTTCAATGAAATTTCTGTAATAGCCTGCAAGACCAAGAAAACTACAGATTTCAGAAGCATTCTTCGGTGCTTCCCACTGAGATACTGCTTCTACCTTTGTAGGATCAACAACAATGCCATTCTTGGAAATCACATGACCAAGAAAACTTACTTCACTTAACCAGAACTCACACTTAGACAACTTCGTATACAACTTCTTCTCTTTCAACAGTTCCAACACAATTCTAAGATGTTCTGCATGCTCTTCATCATTCTTTGAATAGACCAGAATATCGTCAATAAATACTACCACGAATTTATCAAGATACGGATGAAATATTCTGTTCACATACTCCATGAAAACACCAGGTGCATTAGTAACTCCAAACGGCATACCAGAATACTCATAATGTCCATACCTCGCTCAATGCCTCAATATCTTCCGCCTTCACACGAACTGATGGTACCTGCACTCAAATCAATCTTCTTAATACACACGCTCCAACCAGTTGATCCATCAAATCATCAATCCTCGGCAATGGATACTGATTCTTGATTGTAACTTTGTTCAACTGCCTGTAATCAACACACAGCCTCATCGAACTCTCTTTCTTCTTAACCAACAACACAGGAGCACCCCACGGTGAAACACTAGGACGAATAAACTTCTTCTCAAGCAATTCCTCTAACTGCTTCTTCAACTCAGACAATTCAGATGCCGACATGCGATAAGGCGCCATCGACACCAGACTAGTTCCAGGAATCAAATATATAGTAAACTCCACTTCTCTCTCAGGTGGAAATTCACTAACCTCTTCCGAAAACACTTCTGGAAATTCATTCCCCATGTGCACCACTACCCTTAGCCTTTCCTTTCGCTCGTCAAGAGTACAACATAAACACTACCGCACCATCATTAACAACTACGTAACTCTAGTCATCCTTCTTAATTCTTTGTCCTTATTAGAGTCTTCGTCAACTCATATGGTTCACAAGCTTCTACCAACTCCATTCATATTCATCACTTTATGCCCCATTTAGATAGCAAGACAATTGTATACCATCCAATACGATTTCGTCTACTATCAACAAGAGATTAAGGGTGATCAAGTCCTCAATTTGTCAATAGACATCTGATAATCATACTGGAGTATAAATCATCATTACCAACACCTTCTGTTCTCAAAATCACACTCGCCTCTTTGCACTTCCAAATATGACTCACGGTCCAAATGATTCCAACAATTCTAACCATCCTTGCACTATCTTCTCAAGCAAGACTGCACTCAATGACTTACAATCGAATATATCCGGAAGCATCTCTTCTCCCCCACTTAGTTTCACACTACTCCTATAATAAGCAATCAGAAAAGCAATAAGTACCGACAGTGTTGTATACACTTGTCGCGTACAAAGGAATAATGACATTAAGACACTGGTCACACGACCGACTATGCTTTGATACCACTATTGTAACACCCCTTCTAATTTTCCCACGAATTACATAATTAATCAGAGTTTAACATAACAAAAAGGGCGTCACAATTTAAAAATTTAGAATAACCAAATAACAAACCAGTAGTCATGCATTTACTAAAGAACTTCATTAATTAATCCAACCAACAATTATGTTTTACACAGCGGAAATAATAGGAAGTCCGGAATAAACTCAAATCATAATTATTCCAAACATAAACTCAAAAGAAACAAGTTTAATCTTTAAAATTCCAAAACGATCGCTCCTCAAAGGTTACAACTACAGAGACATCGACACACGGACAATCTAAAATAGCATAGCTCTATAAGCCATCCTCACCAATTCCTGAGCAGTTAATCACTTCAATCTGAAATCATCAAAGTAAGGGTGAGATTTCATCAATAATTAAAATGCATTATACGTTTCTCTAAAATAATAATACAATCAATTCATTATTCCACCCTCATTAGTATATTCAGATTTCCGTTCACCAATACAGATCACACAGATCAAAATGCACATAATAACACTCAATGCAATTATAACACTGGAAACCATCCTAACATGTTATAATTACATATGCAATGCAGACTCAGTGCATGTGGTACCAAACGTGAACCAAATTTAAACCTCGGAAAACAACGTCAATCATCGATTCGCCCATGCACCACTGGGTCAAGAATCCAGCCTCACCACCACTACCCATTGGGTACGGTTATTGGCAAAACTAGTCAAATTCCACACAATGGGAATTAACTCCACCAGAATGCATAAGCACATCAAAAGCATGCAACATTCAACACAGATTATGACCATATCAGATATCATAAACCATCATCAACCACAACATGATATCAGCACCTATCATGAAATAAATCATCCCAAAGCATAAATATGCCAAACGCTTACCCTTCAATTTAGTAAGGCTATCACCGACATATACAACAACAACAACTCATGATATCAACAAGCATCATGAATATACAACATCGAGAATAACATATAATAGCAATACAATCATGAGTATATGATGTTAATTACAACACATAGAATTAACACCCAGCCAGTATACACAAAGTTAATGACACAATCACGAATTACAATGGATCCTTCCTACGGAAGCCAAAACAATCCTTTAAGATCTCAATTACTGGTTTTGAAATTGTTTTTAATAAATAGTACTCGTTCTAAGATTTCCAACGATACCAACTATGCCTAAATCGGAGTTACGGTCGCAAAGATATGACCAAAACAATTTTCTAAAATCACCTTGCTTTTATACAAGATGTGTCACGATAAGCTCGTGTGTCGGCTCATAGCTTAAAATTTTCAATTTTTCACAGTATGTGTCGACGATAGGTCGATGTGTCGACACATAGCTTTAAAATTTTCAATTTTCCGGTTTAACAGTAGTCGATACATACTCTCTTGTATCGATGCAAAACTGTCTTGTATTGATGCATAACCATTTGTATTGATGCATAGACCACTTGTATTGATGCATAACCACTTGTATTGATGCATTGGCCACTTGTATTGATATATAGGCCACTTGTATTGATGCATAACCATTTGTATTGATGCATAGACCACTTGTATTGATACAAGCATTGTATGAGTCGACTCATACATTATTCCAAAACCTGTTTTTCTCAATTTTCTTCAGTATGAGTCGACACAAACTTCTCTTGTGTCAATACAAAAGCATCTTGGGTCGATGCATAACTCTTTTGTGTCGATGCAAACCTTCCAAAACTGCCATATGAGTCGATGCATGGCTGTATGTGTCGACATAAGCAGTTTTGCTGCTTCTTTTCTTAAACCAACGCAGCCAGGTCGATGCATAGCCCCATGTGTCGACTCATGTCGATTTTTCACCAAAACCTGTTTTTCACATTATGCAATCCCCATTGCTACCATTCATCACCCACCACGGTATAATGTAAAAGAATTATTATGTATTTTCACATCCAATTAACAACATAATTACACTTTTAGTTAATCCACAATCAACCTACTCATATTCACCATTCTTATTAATTCCAATTGAGGTTTTCGTTGATCATATCATTAGGCACAACCTAAAATTCTAATTCGAGATTCCTAACGCATCAATTCATCCTATTGATTATCAAAACCTATAAGGCATATTAACCAGACAAAATCACCCATTACCTCGCGATGAATCTTCGAATTCTGACGATTTGGCTTTTTCCCCTCTTTCTCTTCTCTTCTCCAAAGCACGTAGAATGAAATCCTAATTTCTCAAATCCTTCTCTTATTTCCTTTATTCCTTTTTATTTTCCAAATATAGAAATAAATGAATTAGATTAATTAGAGTCTTTTACTCTACACACCTCCCAATTCTACTTCACACCTCCAACGCTCCATCTATTTAATTAATTAAATTCATAAATCCAAAAATATTAATAATTAAACTTTTAATTAAATTAATAATTAAATTTCTAATTATTTAATAATTGAATTAATTTGGGGTGTCACATGAATGATACTCAAGCTTGACCACCTTTCGATTCTCTAGATACTACAAGAGAGAATGCATATCGTGATGAGCTCGGTGAACGACGTGTCCTGCGAGAACCTGAATTAAAGTGACGTATGCGTACCACTGAAGTAGACAAAAGCAAGGTGTGGATATGTTTGTGTCATTTCTGGTTTTGGATTGTGATGGACAATGAAATGGTTTGTAGACTCAATATATAGGCAAGCTAGAGTAATATGAACCAAAGAAATCTTATCAAGACAAAATTCGCAAGTGCACATGCAAATTACACAAATAATAGGAATTCACAAGTGTACTTCCGAATTCACCATGTTTTTTTTTATAAAAATAGAAGGTGAATTCGCAAGTGCATCTGCGAATTATACCCTGTGTTTTTTTTTAAGAATCTAAGGTTAATTCGCAAGTGCACTTGCAAATTTTGCAAAAATAGAAACAAATCCATTATTTTCACTATTAAATGTAGTTTTTTAAATTTTGGGACATGAAAAATACAAATACTTGTATAACTAAATATAGATAATATGTTATATATGTATTGAAACATATAGATTTTATAATATGTTCGAAAATACATTAAAAATGATTCAATTACATTTGCTTCATAACAAATGAAATTCAATCTCGCCCGGGATATATTGCGAACCAACTACGAATAAAGAGTGTTGTCTTTGAACCGGTGTTCATATATAGTTTTTCTCTTGCCAAATGTTGTTTCAATTTTATTATGTTGGTTTTGGAGCATTTAGTTACAACGTCCCATTCTCTACAAAGGTCTCCCTTACTATCACCCAACCACTTCTTCAACGATGCATGTGCAGGTTCTACTTTATTAGTTGTTGTGTTCCCCAAATGTCTAACACAATCCGTTCAAGCACATACAACTTTCTCTTTCTCCTGATCAAGGATAGTGGACTCAACATATTTCAAGAAATTAGGATATTTGACACACAAGTTCCTAAAGTGTACAACATTCTCAATATACAACTCTTATATAGAAAAATTAAGAGTATCAGTCCATGCACTCATTATTTGCTCAACCACAACATCAGATTTGACCAATTGTCTGTCTTCACCCTTTTCTCTTTGGTGCCAACCTCAGGTTTTAGTCGGGCTCTCACAATTTTTGTTATGTAATACCGACAAAGTATTGCGGTTGACGAAGGAAACACAATGTCAACCGCATTCATAAGGGCGTTATCTCGGTCGGTAACAATAACCATAAGCATATTTTTTTTATCTTTTCATAAAGTCTTGCAAATACCCAACGCCCAAGTGACATTGTCTTCCTTCTCACTTTCTAAAAAACCAAATCCAACTGAAAATGTCTTGTCCGTAGAGGTAACACCAAAAATTTCTAGAAGCGGAAGCCTATACTTGTTGGTCTTGTACGTCGGATCAATCATAAGAAATGTTGGAAATGTATTAAACAAATTGATACTTTTCGAATGCGTAAAAAAATATCATGAATACTTACGTTGTCCTCATAAACTGTCTGTCTGGAAACGTACTTGTTATTGTTCGAACATTTCAATAAATGTTGCATTTCGGACCTCAGACCTCTATGAGCAATGTGTTGTTTATATCGATAATTGTAAACCGACTTGATATTTGAAACACATTCCACTCTATTCCGTTTCAAACTGACAAGTCTATTTCTCGGTGCAACTTTGATCAACGACAATTCAAAAATAAATTCCTTCTCTACCGGCTTAAGCCGACATACAATTGGATGCCCGTGTAACTTGGTGTCTGTGACACCCCGATTTAATTAAAATATTAAATATGTGGGAATTTAATTATTTACTTAATTAAAGTCTTAAGTATTTATAGTAATGGATTAATTGGATTAATTAAAGAGAAGAAGAGATAAAGGTGTGAGGTGTAATTAGGGGGTGTGAGGAGTAAATTACTCTACTCTTACTAATTACCATTTATTTTATTTTATTGGAATAAATAAAGGAATGTTAAAAGGAATATAAAAAGGAAAAGAAAGAAAATAGTTTCTTTTGGAGAAAAGTCATTATATGAGAATGGAGAAGAGAGAAGAGAGGAAAACCGACCGAGGAAATCAAGAATCATCGAGGTAAGGGTGATTTCGTTCGGTTAATATGTTTTATGGGTTTTGGGAATCATAGGGATAACTGGGTATGTTAGAGAGTTTGAATTATGATGATTATGAGTTATAGGAATAAACCCTATTTGTGTCGGTGTTGGAATTAGAAATCATAAATATGTCGATAATTGATAGGATGAATAAACCATGTGTGTGATGTTATAGTGGTGTGAAATGATAATGAAATGATGTTCCTAATGTACCAAATCGTATTAGTAAGTTTGGAAATGATAATGGATGCAAAATGTCACAAAAGTTGCGAAAATGATGTTATAGACGGGAACCGGTTCTGGGAGGAACCGAGTTCCCAGTGTTAAAATTGGCAACCGACTTTTTACACTCGTGAACCGGTTCCTGATAGGTAGGAACCGGTTTCCATTCAAAACCAGGCGAGGTATTTTTAACTTTCGTGAACCGGTTCCTCAGATAGGTAGGAACCGGTTCCATGTATTTTTCCAAAACTTTAAAACTTCAAAATTCATATTTTCTAAACCGTAATCGATTCGAGTGCCGCGTTATTTTTAAATTTAAAACTCTACCTCTTGGAAAGGAAAAATATTATTTTCTCGAAAGTTATTTTTAAAAGAGCCGAGCTCCCGATTTTGAAAAGTATGGATTAATTAAGGATGATGGATAATTAATAAGAATGGTTTGAGTTATCGGATGAATGCTAATGCTTACCATGTTGTGTTGATTATTTATTATGATTGAATACGATAATTTGGTGATTGACATTAAGGGAATTATGTTGAGATCAAAGTCTGGGAATTAGTTTAGATTGATCTGACATGGTGAATGAAGACTGATGCATATGTGTTGGTTTCCTTGTTGTTTATTCATGATTGTATTGATATCATGTGTGGTTGTTATTGTGTATACTGGTGATAGTCTTACTGATTGAGGAGTAAGCGTTCGACATATTTATGCTTTGTGATAAGTAGTTCATGATTATGTTGTTATCATGCGATATATGTTGATATTGGCAATTATGTGGAATTATGTTGTTATCATATTCCGTTGAATTAATGTTGCATGCTTTTATGATTGCATGCATGAGCATTTGTTAAATTGGTTCATTCCCATTGTGCGGAGGTGAGCTTGCAGAGCCAATAGACTTACCTGGTTGGAGGTGGTGAGGCTAGATTCTTGACCCGGTGGTTATGGGCGAATCATGGATTAGATTCTTGACTCAGTGTTCTGGGCGAATCATGGATTACACTGTCTTTCCACGAGTAAACGGAGCAGTGGGTGAACGCGGTTCACGTTTTGGTACCACATGCATAGAGTCTGCATTGCATATGGAATTGTAACATGTTAGGATGGTTTCCAGTGTTGCAATTGCCATTGTTTGATATATACATGACCATTGTGTGAACTGTTTTCTGCATTGTTTATGATCTTGTGTTTGGTTGACGAACTAATATATTCGGTTATTCTGTTGGATCTAAGAACGTATAATGCATATTATATTGAATTGAGATCTCACCCTTACTTTAACAATTTCGATCCGGTGATTAGCGCTTGAGTGGTGAGGATAGCTCTAGATTCGAGTTTAGTTAATCTAGTCCGCGTGTCAGTGTCGTGCTCTGGTAGATGTAACACTGGGGAAAACGATTGTTTGGAATCCTTTAATGGATATTTTGGATAGTTTTGAATTGTGTTTTGATTACATATCCTGGAATGACTATTGAATAGGTATTCGGGATTTAATTATGTTTCATTTCCGCTGTTAAACATAATTTTGAGTATGATTTAATTGATGAATATTCCTCAGTGAAAGCATGACTGCTGTATTGGTGATTTATATTATTTAAATTGTGACGCCTTTTGGATTTTGATTAAATACTCTGATTATTATTTATTAAAAACGCGGGTAATTAGAAGGGGGTGTTACAGTGTCCAATGCATGATTATACGTTCCGGACATGACATTAAACTTCCATAAATCATCCACCCTACAATAACCGCGCAATTTGAACAAATACAAACATTTCCTCGATCCCTTGTCATCGTGTTTTATCTTGCGAATTTTTGGAACATTTCCACTTCTCTCGCATGTCATCACAATAAACGGTTGCTGATTACTAGTTCCATTGTCGGACATCTCAATCACAACGCCAAAACCAATTTTGGTAGGTTCCATTTGAACCCAATAAAGCATATGTTAACAAGTGGTGAAAGTTTTGTCATTTGAAAATTGTTGTCGTGATTTATCACAACATCAAACGTTGTATCAACGTCTTTCACCTCATTTAGCTTATCGTCTTCATTGACCTTGTTTGAAACTTTTATAATAGTTTTGGTAATGTTTTCGGGGTGCACCATATCTAACATGTTCAAAAAACACATGAATTCTATTTAAATAGAATTCTGGTTCTGTAATAGACTTTATTTCACATGTGCACTTGCAAATTTTTGCAGGTGGACTTCGCAAGTGCATTTGCAAAGTCACATTATTTTCTTCAACAAAATAGCTTCAATGCAGCTAATGTATGATGAAGGGATGAAATATTACCTCAAATTTGCAGCTTTCAACGCTCACTTTGTTAATCTCAAACACTTGAATGAGATTGAGTGAAGTTGGAGGGTTTTTTTGTTAGAGGAAAAGAAAATGAATGAAATAGTGTGAATAGATGACCATTTAACATTCTAATATGGAAATGGAAGTTTCACAAATGCATTTGCGAATTCACCTTTTAATATGTTTCATAAGTGCACTTGCGAACCCCCCTAATATTTTAAAATGGAATGTTTAAATAATAAAATATGCAAAATAGGATGGTTTCGCAAGTGTAATTGTTAAACATGTTAAAAGATAAATTCGTAAATGCACTTACGAATGATACTCTTGAGTTTTCATTCGTGAAAATGACCTCTACTGAATGTAACGAGAAATTTCAAAGTGCTTTAATGTAATCAGAGACATCATCAAAATTAAAGGGAGAAAAAAACGAGAGCCACCGCGGAAACTTTTTTCAGCCGCTCCGAACACTTGCGTTACATTTCTTTCAACTTCTCTTCCCAGTGCGGTTGCTTCTATTCATCTTCAATTTCAATGGCCGACTCTCTCTTCTCTACCAACAAAAGAGATCCTATCAAATCATCAGGTACGTTCTATTCAACACTATATCCACCTTCATTTCCCAGCAATTAGTTTCTTATATATATACTCAATTAGATAGAACATATCTTTAGGGTTATGATTTGGGTCTAATAGTAAGTTTTGTTTTCAGTTGGAAGTGTCGCGGGTAGCAGAAGACGCCAACATGCAGTTACAGTTGGGAAAGAAAGGAGGGAATCGTTGGTTCGTGCGAAACGGCTTTGTAGAGTTGGAGTTAGTGAGGGTGAAGTTGATGCCGAGGGTGAGGGTGAGATGATGATTGATGAAGAGCAGTCTATTTTGGAGTCTCAAACTTTATTAGCAGTTGAAAATTTGAAATCTGCTCTTGCTTTTCAGTAAGTTATCCTGTTCCATCTTTTTAAGAATTGGTTTTTAACATTTTTCTAAGTAATCTTACAAGTGCTTATGTCTATATAATTTTTAATTGATAGGGGGAAGGGTGCAGTGCAGAAAAGAGTAGGCGCTCTTCAAGAATTAAGGCGTTTACTGTCAAGATCTGAATTTCCTCCTGTTGAGTCTGCTGTTAAAGCTGGAGCCGTTGCCCTACTAGTGCAGTGTCTTTCGTTTGGCTCGCCAGATGAACAGGTCTAACACATCTGTGCATGTTATGCAGAACGTATAGAACTAGTAATGGCATACAAATTTCTTACAATTTTCATTTTTGTTGTTGCGAATGTCTCCTGCAGTTGCTTGAAGCTGCTTGGTGTCTTACAAATATTGCTGCAGGGAATCCGGAAGAAACACAAGCTTTGCTGCCTGCATTGCCTTTGCTTATTGCTCACCTCGGGGGTGAGTGATCACTTTGCGATTCCTTTTGCGTGTCAAGAAATTAAATAATTTTCTTGACTGATGTTTTTATATAAAGATTTAGAGGAATTCTTCTAGACTTAATTGTTAAAGCATTGTATTTGTAAGTTATCTATTATCTAAGGAAATAATTAGGTGGAGGGAACTTAGACCTATTGGCATCTCATTCTTTTTTTTTCTAAATTGTCCACCATGATTAATTTTGCAACTATATCTAGTGTTATAGCAAAGTTCTTGTAGGTTGAAACTATTTAGTGATTTACCTTTAAAAATTCACAAATAGTCCTGTTCTGCAGAAAAGAGCTCCTCACCTGTTGCTGAACAGTGTGCTTGGGCACTAGGAAATGTGGCTGGTGAAGATGAAGAGTTGAGGAATGTTCTTCTAATTCAAGGGGCCTTAATACCTCTTGCTAGAATGATGCTACCAAACAGGCGTTCAACTGTTAGAACCGCTGCCTGGGCTTTATCTAATCTAATCAAGGTTTTAAATCCATCAAATGAATATTTCATAACGTTTGTTTGAGTGGTTGATTTTGTATCAATTATTTAATGATTTCTCTCACTCTATGTGACTGTATTCATATCCTCTTTGCTTGAACTATGTGTGTGATCCACATATTTTTAGACATGTTATGTAGTCATCGGCTTTTGTGGTCGCATGTGCATTATGGTTTTTATGGAAGTTGGACCATTCCATATGCACGTGTTTTTATATGATTTCAGAATGTTTGCATATAGGGTCCAAATCCTAAAGCTGCTAATGAGCTCATTCGTGTTGATGGAGTATTGGATTCAATTGTTCGACACTTGACGAAAGCGTGAGTTACTTTCTAACATGCATGCTTAATATTATTATGTTGGTTTATTGTGCATGTCCGGCATATGACTCCCACCTTTTACTGTGTTTATTGTGCATTGCAATAGTTGAATGCTTGCAATGGTGTGTTGAATGAGGTGTTGAAAATGATGTGGATTAATTGGTATTGAAAATATTCAACATGTTGAATGAGGAGGGAGTGAGGGCCACATACATACTTTGTAAAATTTTATTGGTTATTGTGACCATTAAGATTTTTAGTGTGTTATGAATGGTTGTGAGATAGGGTGTTGAATTTTATTAAACAAAACCATTGTAGTGAGTAAAATTGAATGAGTGTTGAATTATTAGGTGGAAAGGATAAAAAGTGAAAAGTAGGGTGTTAAATAATAAAACCGTTGTACATAGTCTTAATTTACTTCATGTATTTAAACTATTATATTCCATTGTTTGGTAGAAAGCAATTATCAAAAAATGAAATTCACAAACATGTCAACTTATAAAGTATATTTGAATAAATCGTCAAGTCCATTTAGGTTGGGTTTTGTTAGTTGAGGAAGTTAGAGTAGTTCATGGTAGTTTGTTGGAGTTCTAACAAAATTTGGCAGAAATAGGCTATCAAGTGAGAGGGGGGAGAAGATCAGTACTGTGGATAGTTGGGATTTGTTTTGGTGGGAGAGGTCTCAGACTCTCGAACTCCTGAGAGGAATATCAATAGCCCGTGTTTATCTTCCTAACTATGGCTCATCATTGATCTTGGGTTAAGGGAGGTTTCATCAATAAAATCATGGTTTAATTTTTTCTTTCTTTCTAATATTTGAACCAGCATCTATCAACTAATATTAGAGCTTAATTTGGAGAGAAGGCTTATCGTTTGCTCATCAATGAAGAGTTGTATTTTGAGGCTAATGGAGTACCCGGAACTAAGATACAAAGAGCTATTAAGGCTCTAAAAGGAAGTGCTTCCTTTCAGTGTTTGGATGGAAATGACACTATCCAAATGCGACATGATGGGACCTCACTGAATTTTTAATCAAAGATCAAAGATTAAACTATTTACTTATTTTGGATGAAGCATGAAATTGTGTGGCTGTAACTGTAACTAACCACTATAACCATAAAATTCACTTTGCTATTGTTACTACATGGAAATCTTATTTCTTGCAAGCATTACTGAAACATCCAGCTGTTACCAATAGACACAGTATCCTTGAAAGACTACCCTAATAATTGTCATTAATGTTGTTTTGTTACCTCAGGGATGATGAATCAGCAACTGAAGTAGCATGGGTAGTTGTTTACCTATCGGCTCTTTCAAATTTAGCCACGAGCATGCTGGTGAAGAGTGACGTGCTTCAATTGCTTTTAAATAGACTAGCAACATCAAACAGTTTGCAATTAATGATACCGGTAATGATCTCGAGAACTTTTGGTTGATCTGTTGTAAAGATGTACTTTTCTGCATCTAAACATTTTCTAGTGATTAGCATATACAAATGCACACAAATCACAATGCTTATGTTATTTGCATTGATCTGTTGTTTCTAATAACAATGAGAAATCCCTACAGGTTTTGCGAAGTTTAGGTAATCTCATTGCTGGTGATTCCCATGCAAGTTATGCTGTTCTTGTACCTGGACTTGAAATTACAGGCTAGTGATTTTTTCAATACTTGCTAAGCTAAAAATACACGCATTTTAATCAAACAGTATGGATCAATTTCTTTCATCTGATTATATAATGACAATTTCAGATACTGCGATACAAGTCTTGATAAAATGTCTGAAAAGTGAACACAGGGTCTTAAAGAAGGTATAGAATTGAAAAAAAAAGGTATAGAATTTGATATCTGATTCAATAAGAGATTGAATGAAGCTTGATGTAAGATTTTTCTTATCTTGTGCAGGAAGCAGCTTGGGTGCTGTCTAATATAGCTGCTGGTTCTGTTGAGCACAAGCAGTTGATATATTCTAGTGAGGCGGTATCTTTGCTGTTGCACCTTCTTTCCGCCGCACCGTTTGATATAAGAAAGGAAGTTGCTTACATATTGGGAAACCTTTGTGTTGCCCCAACTAAAGGCGACGAGAAGCCAAGTCTAATCCCGGAGCATCTGAATTCACTTGTTGAAAAAGGATGCTTGCCAGGTTTTATTGATTTGGTTAGATCTGCTGATATTGAAGCTGCTAGGCTAGGGCTTCAGTTCATAGAATTGGTAAGAGATTTTTATGGTTGTATAAATAATTTCTTCATAGACTATGGCTATATCAGTTCATTTGTTTGTGTAATCATAATCATGTCCTTTGAGATCTAAACCCTGGCTTGTTTATGTAGGTCCTGAGAGGGATGCCAAATGGGAAGGGCCCAAAGCTTGTAGAACAAGAAGATGGGATTGAAGCCATGGAAAGATTTCAGTTTCACGAAAACGAAGACTTGAGAACTATGGCAAACAGTCTAGTTGACAAGTATTATGGAGAGGACTATGGGCTGGATGAGTAGGGAAAAGAATAGCTGAGATCAAAATTGCATGTCCTTGTAATGCACCCTTGCCTCAGCTCCATGTCATATGTAGCAATTTTAGCAACAAAGGTGGCTGAACATTCTATACCCAAAGAATAGTTTATGTATTTGGTATTGAGATGTTTGGTAAAATTTTTCTGGGGCTTGTAGTTGTGGTTGTATTCTTTTCATTGATCTTGTGATAGACTTACTCGATGTGTAATATTTTACTTTCTTGTAGTTCAGTTCAAGTTTTCTTTGTGATAAATCGAGGGTGTTCAATGTGATAGCAAATTTGATTCCGGGTATCATGATGATCAAGGCTGTTCAAAAAATCTATGAACTGAATTGAACCGTTAAACCGAACGGAGGTTAAAATAATCAAACTGTTGTGTTTGATTAGTGAATCAAACCATAATACACCGACAATTCAACATAACTAGGGAATCAAACCATAATACACCGACAATTCTATAATTGAACTCAAACCGAACTGAACCGACGATGAATTCGAACTAAAATTGTAAATGAAAAATACTAAAATTAAGTTTTAATTAAAAAAATAATTAAAAAAGAGTTTAATAGTTTGGTTCGAAAAAGTTAGTCTTGTTAATTTTAATTCGATTCTAAGTAAATTAAAATGGTAAATGAAAAATACTAAAATTAAGTTTTAATTTAAAAAAAAAAATTAAAAAAGAGTTTAATAGTTTGGTTCTTTAATAAATGATTCGTTTGAGAAAATAAGTCTCGTTAATTTTAATTCGATTCTAAATAAATTAAAACGGTTCGGTTCAATTTGAATGAATTTTACTATGATTTGATTTGAGCTATTTCTTCTAAAACTCTGTCATGAACAGTCTCAACAATTTTCTTCTAAAATTCTATCATGAACAGTCCCAACGATGACTAATTAGATTTATTTATGATTTAGTATCTAATCATGAACAGTCCTAACAATGACTATTAGATTTATTTAGAATATAGTAACAGTGGTTGAAGATTTTTTTTTCTTAGTCTTGTTAATCTTTTGTCACTTCTTTATGCCTTGTTTTGGTTGAGCAAATTATCGTCTCCATGATTTGAGTTTGTGCATGCAGCTGAACCTTGATGTTTCAGATCACGATCACTGTCATGAAAGTAATGGAACAATATTTCGTGCTCAGTCAGACATTCATTGTACGTTAGAGTGAATCTAATTAGTAGATGGAGTAGATGTTATTCATAGTATTTTTGTTGTCTACTTTGTTTGGACTGAACTTGAACTAATTCCATATTAACTTTGAAGGCATTATTCCTTCTCAAAGTTCAAACTTTTATAAGTGTCAGAAAGAAAAAAAAGGGAACTTCTATTGATCTTTTGATTATCTTGTTGGAAATATTATTGGCCACATGATAATAATTGGATTATAACCGAATTAAAAAAAATATAGTCGGTTAATAACCATTTAATTATATCTGTATTATATGGATAAATAACCAAACCATTAAACACTAAACCGATTAATAATCATTCAATTATACTCAGATATTTAAAACAGATTTAGATTTAATTATGGATTTGAGTCGCACAACCAGATATTTTGCACACCCCTACTGGCCCGTCAACTTACTTAGAGTTGGGGTCATTGCACTCGTTACAAGGATGTATATATATGGAATTGGATCCTCTCCAATTTTTTCTCTCCTTCCCTCTCTTATGTGCATTTATATACCATTAGATAGGGGTGGACAAAACCCGAAAAAACTGGTCCGACCCATGTTAAATTGAAAAAATAAAGGGGATTGGGCGGGCTCAAATGGTTCAGCGAGTTTGTATTGCAGTTTAATATGATTTTAAATGGGCGGGCTGGGTTAAAACTAGTGGACCGCGGGTACCCAGACCCGCCCGTGAGGTTAATTGAAATAACGATGGGGTAATACTCAGGCAGAACATAAACTTCTCTCATTCATCTAGTCACGTTCTCTCTCTGTCTCTCACACATATTCACGTTCTCTCTCTCATATATGAAACCCTAGCCATTTCTCATCTTCGACGCCGCCATAGTTCATCACTCACCACCAACACTCACGTTCTCTCATTTCTCTAAAATGAAACAAACTCATCTCTCTCTAAGATGAAACCTTAGCCGCTCTCTCAACGCCTCCAAACCATTTCTAATTACCAGCGCCACCGTAGTTCATCACTTATCACCACCTCCCACCTTTGTCTCTTACGTTTGCAAGGTAATAGTTATTGATTCAATTTTAGATTTTAGATTTTCTAAGTTTTATGTTTTATTATTTGATTTCTAACTTTTTTTATTATTAGTGAGTTCAATGAAGGTGTCAAGGTGTGTGATTTTCCAGATCCATGAGATGAAGGTGTAAAGTTCTGTAGTTTTATTTGATTTAGTTTCCGTAATTTCATCTTTCTTCACCATCTCTACTTTTAACAACACATGTTCATGGATCTATTTTTAACATGTTTGAATATTAGTTCTTTCTACTTCCTTCCACTTGTTAATGAAATTGGTGGTATTATTATTTAGGTTTTTTGATATAAAAGGTTGCTGAGACTCAAAGAGGTAAATTATTATTATTATTATTGCCATGTTATTTTCTTTTCAGTTGCAACAAGATTATAAGTTAGAGATATTATGACCTTGTTGTTGCAAGACTACAAATTAGAAATTATTTTATCCTTTTCGAAGCTCTTATTAAAGTCATTTAAAAATCATTCATTGTTCATATCTCTTGTCAAAATCATTTTAAAATCATTCATGGTTCAAATCTCTTGTTAAAATCATTTAACAACCATTCACAGTAAAAATATGTATGTAAGACTTATGCTCCTAGAAATATCTGATGTCCTTCTAGTTGATTTTACTTCTATTTTTCTTTAGATGAATGTCTCACATGGAACAGAGGAATAAAAGGAAAGAGTAATATATGCTTGTATATTATTGATAAGGATTTAAGTTTGAAGGTTTTATGGTCTTTGTAATTAAAAGTTAATGAGAAAGATAAGATTTATGGTCTTTGTTAATGTTACCGAAAGTTAATTATGGATTCTTTGTGAGAGTGAAAGGGAGGAGAGTATTTTACAAACAAAATATAAACTAATGTATGAATAAATGTAGGGAATAATATGTTCATGTATATGTATCAAGGTCAAGTTTGGAATTATTCATGTTTAATGAAAATGGATCAAAAATTAGTTTGAGTTTATAGTGAGTAATATGTTTTGTAACGTGTTTATAGTGAGTAACTTGTTAGATTAAGCTCAACCACTAATTTTATTATTTTGGATTTGTGTTTTTGATTTGGACAGGTGTTGTGATTTGGATAAATGGATCAAGGTAAAAGTGACGAGCAATCTAACGGTAAGTCTTTGATTATGTTCTGCTCATGTGACTTTTGGTCTAAGTGACTTATGTTTGATTAAATGTTGAATGTTAAATGCTAAGTGTGCTAATTTGTTTATGTAACATATCCAAATTGTAATTCATGAAGCTGGATCAGCAGCAACAACCGAAGCTGCTGCAACTGAGTTGGTTAATACTCAACCTACAAGGAAGAGGAAAGCTAGGTCTAGGTAATCCTCTGCGTGTTAGGAACACTTTATTAGATTATCAGATGATTTAGTTGATACACCAATCGTGGCTTGTAAACACTGCCACAAAACACCTATGTGACCCTAGGACTCATGGCACCACCAACATGAACCATCACATAAAAAAATGTCCAAAGATTCCTAGAACCACCAAACCTACTCAAACTATTTTCACATATACGTTTGGTTAATGTTAGCTCAAAATTTGACAAGGAAGCTTGTAGGAAAGCTTTGTCTATTTATGTGGTTCTAGATGAAAAACCATTTAGTGTAGTTGAGGGTGAAGGTCTTACGTACTACTCTAAAGTAATGCAGCCAAAATTTACCATCCCATCTAGGCGTACAGTAGCTAGAGACTGTTTTCAGCTACACATAGATGAGAAACAAAAGCTAAAAGCCTTCTTTAAGTCTGATTGCAATAGGGTAGCACTTACGACCGATTGTTGGACTTCTATCCAAAATCAAAACTACTTGACCCTTACAACACACTTTGTGGATAACGAATGGAACTATCAAAAGAGAATCATAAGCTTCACAGTGATTCCAAACCACAAGGGTGACACGGTAGGTAGGAAGATTGAAGAGGTGTTAAAGGATTGAGGGATTAGGAATGTGTCTACCATTACTATTGATAATGCAACTTCAAATGATGTAGTTGTAGCATATCTGCAGAGAAAAATATCAACTATGAATGGGATGATGGGGGATGGTAAGTGTTTTCATATGAGATGTGTTGCTCACATACTGAACTTGGTGGTAAATGAGGGCTTGAAAGGCAAGCATTTGTCTATAACTAGTGTTAGGGATGCTGTTAGATTTGTCAATTCCGCATCTCATAGGGCAACAAAGTTTAAAGAATGCATTGAATTTGCTGGAATAACTTGTAAAAAACTAGTATGCCTAGATGTTTCAACTCGTTGGAACGCAACATATTTGATGCTTGAGGCTGCAAAGAAGTTTCAAGCTGCTTTTGATAAGCTTGAGGATGAAGAGTCGAGCTATAGGGAGTTCTTTGGAAATGGTAGTCCCCCTAGTAATGATGATTGGGAAATTGTTAGAGTCTTTATCTATTTTCTAAAGTTATCCTATGTTGCAACCAATGTTTTTTCAACCTCTTAAAGTGTGAGTTTGCATACTGCTTTTCACCAAGTGTATGCGATCTATTGTGAGTTGAAGAATGCTTATATGAACTTGAATGGTGTTTTTGCAAGTGTGGGTGGAGAAATGATGGAAAAGTACAATAGATATTGGGGCTGTGCTGCTAGGATGAACAAGTTGATTTATTTTGGATCCAAGATTCAAGTTGAAATATATTGAGTGGGCATTTAAGGATATGTATGAAGTTGGATTTGCTTTTGCTATCGCGTTGATCGGTTCTATAAAAGAGAGCTTACAAAAATTATATGATTGGTATAAGCAAGATTATGACCAAAAGCATCATAGCCAGCCTCTTGGTATTGGTGAAACATTGACATTTGAAACATACAACTTTAGCAGAAGCATCTCCCCCACTAGTTCTGTGGCCCTGAGCAGCTCTTTGTTTACCCTTCCCCGCATCATAAGGCTTACTACGGTTCTGTTGATTCTTGCCTCTCTTATCACTAACAATCCTGTGATGAGCATTGCTATCCTCCTCAAAGATTCTATAACTATCAATCAAATTAGAAAAGACACGAATCTTCTGGTAGCCAACAGTCTTCTTGATTTCCGAGCGTAAGCCGTTCTCAAACTTGATGCACTTAGAAAATTCAACACCTTCTCCATCAAAATTCAGATAAAACTTAACCAACTCAATGAACTTTGCAGCATAGTCAGTCACAGACATATTACCCTGCTTCAGTTCAAGGAATTCAATTTCCTTCTTACCCCGAACATCTTCAGGATAATACTTTCTCAGAAATTCCCTACGGAACATAACCCAAGTGACCTCTTCGCCATCAGTTTCCAATCTCTGATGCGTTTCTAACCACCAGTCATCAGCTTCACTTGCTAACATATGAGTTCCATACCGGATCTTCTGCGCTGTAGTACAATCCATCACGCAAAAGATCCTCTCGATTTCCTTCAACCAATCCAATTCCCCATCAGGATCATGCTTGCCCTTGAACACCGGTGGATTATTCCTTTGGAAAGTTGCCAAACTTCTGGATCCAACATCCCCGCCCGTATTCGGTTGATTCTCCATAGCATGAGCCATTGCTTCCAAAGCAGCAACAATCGCAACATCGTTCCTTCCAGCCATTTTAACTAAGCTCTACAACATAAACAACAGTCAGATAAAAGTAATTAACAATACTTGATTGTTAACGACACAACAACCTGGCCGGACGGACCGACCTGCTCTGATACCACTAATGTAACAACCCAATTCTACCCCAAGTATTTATTTGATAAATCAAAGTATAAAATTTCCAACGTAATCAGGATGTCACAATTTCAACGTAAACACATGCACATGTCATCTTTACTCATTCGGATACATAACACTTTAAAGAGGATAGGTCTTCAAACGTAAACAACTTCATTAATTATGCAGCAGAATCAAAATAGTTATAGATACGAGACATAGCATTTTTTAGTCCTAAAACATGACCAACGTAATAAAATCTTCAATTTAACAATGCAAGTTTCAACATTGAAAACAACAAAATAAAACAAATACACATTTCCCCCGAGTGTTACGTATCAGAGCAGATGACACCGAACTTGGACTAAGACGGTAACGACTACTCCTCCTAGTTACCTGCACGTTACCAATATAAAGGAAACGGCGAAAACAAGTAAAGGGTGAGATATCAAACCATATAATTGAGATTATGATAAACAATATATAGTTCGAATTATATAAAATCACCATTTTGCGATCACACCACTATTCCACAACAACATAATTCAATCACAAAACAACATCATCGTTTGTTATGATATGCAACTTAGAATGCAAATGCGTGTGGTACCATCAGAGTAAAACTCCCAACGTAAATAATTGCCAGTAATTCTAAGGCATCAAGGCGTAAGCCTTCAACGTAATCATCCTGCCCCTAACGGCTCAAGTGGTTTTTGCCAATATAGGCCAACATAGTGTGCAATGTATGTATGCGATAATCTTAAATGATATACAACAACAACGTAAACCACAACGTAACACAACGAATCAACCATCAATGTTGACTATCAAGTCTCTACCAACAACAACGTTCAATAACAATAACAACAACGAATTCTCATACAGAAAACCACATCGAGTCAACAAAGATTCACTTACTATGTTTAAAAGTACTGTTATAAGGTAAATCATAATTTTAGTTATCCAAGGGTTCAAACAACAACTAAATCGGAGTTACGGTCGCAAAGATATGACCAAAACAGTTTTTCAAAGTTATTTTTCTGTTTCTGTACAATATGAGTCGATACAAAAACTGATGTATCGATGCATAAACAACTTGTATCGACGCAAGCATCGTATAAGTCGACTCATACGATATTCCAAATTTTGTTTTCTAATTTCCTTTTAGTATGAGTCATACATAGCAGGCTTGTATCGATACATACTTCACAATTTGCCTCAATGAGTCGATACATGGCTGTTTGTATCGACGCATGCTGATTTCAAGCTCCTGTTTTTAAAATTAGTTCAGCATGTATCGATACATACATGCTTGGGTCGATACATCTTTCACAATTTGACCCCATGAGTCGATGCATGACAGTTTGTATCGATACATATAGGTTCTAAGCTTCTTTTTTTCAAAATCAGCACAACGTGTATCGATACATACATGCTTATGTCGATTCATGCAGCGTGAAAATGCCCACATACCAGTTTTCACGAAATCCCATGATTCAATTTGGGATTTTCCATCAATCACAACAGGAACATGATACAAACTAGCAAAATCATAAATCCCTAACTACCTATCATCCATCATATTTTCAATTAGAGAGCAAGAACCCCACCCTTACCTTGGATTGAAGGTTGCTCTAGGAATTCCTTGATTGATCCAACTTTTCTCTCTCTCTCTCTCTGCAAGCTCTACGTATCGCTCTGTTCCTTTTCCAAAACCCTTGTTTTTTTCCTTTTTCTCTACTGATAGCCAAAATAATCCAATTTCTATTTTTCTAATTCATTAAAAATCCTTATAGTTTGTTTTGGACTTAGACTCCGTACCCCCATCATCACTACTACTATCACCACAACTTAAGCCCACTAACACTAACCTTATAGTTATAACATCGTTTCTAGTATTACTCTACGACCAAACCAACTTAAATACGACACAACAACTTAAATCTCCGCAACAATAATATCAACCAATAATTCACAAATAAATCGCTAAATATTTAATTAAAGGGCGTTACATGACATGCTCAAATAAACTTATTTTCTTAACTTGGAATAGAACATTTGAATATCATATGTGATATAGAAATAAAAAGGGCAAAATATCCTTTTTGGTCCCTTAACAATACCTCGGGGTACATTTTGGTCTCTTATCTCTAAAAAGTGCCAAATTGATTCGTTAATTGTTCAAAAAGATCCACGTTTATCCTTTCCATCCAATTTTCCCAAACAACATCAACTTTTTCATGTTGGCATCTGACGTGTGAAACATGGTTATACACCTGAAATTTGACGTGGCAAATGTTTACTAAAGATCATTAAAAATCTGAAAAAACAATAAAAAATATTGCCTTAGCCAAGAATCAAACCAACACCATCTATCGAGCAACCATAACAAACTACCACTGCACCACTTAACAATTCATGCCTTTTATCTCATTCAAGTTTACTATAATTTGTTTGAGCCTACTATTCTGTTGTATTTTAATTTTAATTTAATTTAATTTCATAATAGTAATAATAATGTTAAATATAATATAAATATTTTAGTTTTTAAAACAAAATATTTTAATTATTATTTAACTATATTTAACAATATTATTTATTATATTTAATATTATTATTTAATTATAATTATCATTACTATTATAATTATTAATATTTTTAATTATTATATATTAAGTACTGAGTTAATATATTTACTATATAATTTTTCAATTAATATTAGTTTAACTATAAATATTTTAATTATTATTTATTTACATTTAACATTAATATTATGAAATGAAATGATAACTAAAATAATTATAGTTAAAGTATTTTCAATTAAAATTGTAACACTCGAGATCAAAGAAGGCTGGGATGGTTACACCGCATGTAACACTCGAGGCCGAAGAGGATTAAGAGTGGTCGCCACATCAGAATAAGAGGGATCCTGAGACTGTGTATGTATGAGACTGCATGGTTGAAGGATGGCTTATAAGGATTAATTGGTACTACCTATACTAACAAGATGCATCTTCTTTTCGGTAGCCTAACCATAAGAACTCCATAGTCAAGCGTGGTTGGCTTGGAGTAGTATTGGGATGGGTGACCTTCTGGGAAGTTTCTCGAAAAGCGTGCGAGTGAGGAAAAAGTAGGCTGAAAAGACTCGTGTTGGTTTGTGGGGTTAGTTGATAATCCTGAAGAGCGTCAGGAGCGTTACAAATGGTATCAGAGCCAGACCTCTTCCAGTACAATGTGGTTCGAGGACAAACCATGTGGAAGCTGGTGGACATGTAACACACGAGGCCAAAAAAGGTAGGGGTGGTTACACTGCATGTAACACTCGAGACCGAAGAGGGCTAAGGGTTGTCGCCACATCGGAATGAGAGGGATCTTAAGACTATACAGGTATGAGACTACATGGTTGAAGAATGACTTATAAGGATTAATTGGTACTCCATATACCAACAAGATGCATCTTCTTTTTGGTAGCCTAACGATAAGAACTCCATAGTTAAACGTGCTTGGCTTGGAGTAGTATTGGGATGGGTGACCTTCTGGAAAGTTTCTTGGAAAGCATGCGAGTGAGGCCAAAACATGCTGAAAAGACTCGTGCTGGTTTGTGGGGTCAGTCGATAATCCTGAAGGCCGTCAGGGGCGTTACAAATGATATCAGAGCCATACCTCTCCCAGTACGATGTGGGTCAAGGACGAACCATGCGGAAGCTGGTGGGCATGTAACACCCGAGGCCAAAGAAGATAGGGGGTGGTTACACCGTATGTAACACTCGAGGCCGAAGAAGGCTAAGAGTGGTTGCCACATCGGAATGAGAGGGATCCTGAGACTGTGCAGGTATGGGACTGCATAGTTAAAGGATGGCTTATAAGGATTAATTGGTACAACCTATACCAATAAGATGCATTTTCTTTTCGGTAGTCTAACCATAAGAACTCCAAAGTTAAGCGTGCGTGGCTTGGAGTAGTATTGGGATGAGTGACCTTCTGGGAAGTTTCTCAGAAAGCATGTGAGTGAGGCCAAAGAATGCTGAAAAGACTCGTGTTGGTTTGTGGATTCAGTCGATAATCCTGAAGGCCGACAGGGGCGTTATAAGAAGTCAGGACCAAGGATTTCAGCAAGCGGGGTTATATGACATTGTCTGGACGCGTGTGAACGCGAATCTGACTGTTGCCATTGGAGAGATGTTGCAATGAATATGTATGGATTTTAAATTATTCAAGAAGCCAAAGGAAAAGAAGTGATGTTCAGTGTCAATTGTTGAGCAAGGACGAGCTTGGCGAACATTAAGGATGAGGATGTCCGACCAGAATTGATTTGTTGGGAATTCGGAAGCTGTGAAGACCCAGTGTGAATAAGTAAAGGTCGGGAATCATAGATAGATCATTCTCAGGTATGATAGGATAAGATGTCAGAAGAATGTATTGTGAGAGGACTAAAACTTCTAGTCAGGGTTGTTAAGGACGCGAGCGTAGCAGGGAATGATGTTTTCTTGGATGAATGTGGTTCCCTCGTAAAGCTTAATCAAAGGAGAATGCAAGGAACGATCATTCCCTCGTTGGAAGAAGATGTGAAGAATCTGTTGTCATGATAATCGAAAGGAATTCGAGGACAAATTCTATTTAAGGGGGGAAATGTAAAATCCCTATTCTATTAGTAAGAGAATATTTGCACAATTATATGTGAAAGTTATGAAGAGAAAGTGACTAGACTAGTTGGAATTGGACAAGATGGCATACTTGTAAATGCGGTTTAGTTAAGGGACATTTTGGACATTATACACTCTTGCATGGGTTATAAGACCATGTTTGGTGGTATGACATAAAAAATATCAGATTTGTTGGAAGGAATTAGTGAGAGAGAAAGAAGAGAGCTCAAGGTTCATTATCATTCTTCCATTTTCGTACTCCAACAACAACCTGCACTAAAGTGGCCATATATCCTAGCCCACAACTCCGATCGAGGTGATTTTGGACTTTTCGGAAAGCTCATGAAATTATCTACAATATGGATATGTGGTTTGTGTTCTGCATATTTTTGAGGAAGGAGATAATTGCGTTTGAAGATGGAGATCAGAAGTTGATGTTGTAGTATGAACTCCATGGAGCAGCCTACACAAATCAAGTCATAATGTTTTACTCGTAGCTCCAATTCAGGTAATTCTTGAAGTTCTGGAATCTATACAAAATTCCTTTTAATTTGGTATATTGATTCGTGTTTATAACTTATGTATTGAAGGAGAAAAACGAGTTTGAAGTTGAGGTGTTCATGCTGAAAATTGAGGAAAAAGGTATTATGGATTTCTTGATGATGAAGATGAAATTTTGAGCGTGATAAGAGTTTAATGGCAGCAAGGATGACATTTAAACCTCTATATAGCCAAGGTGAGTTTCTATATTTAGAACTTGGGGTAAGAATTAGGGTTTTATGGAATTGTATGAATTTGAGAACAAGGATTTAGTGAGATACCTTGATGCATTGCATGTTGATTAAATGATGAGAAATGTGTTTCTATAATGCTAATATATGTCATGGATTGTTCTTACATGATGGGATTCGAATAGGAATGTATTGGAATGCTTGGGACTGGTCTTATACAGGAAAAATATGTTATTTTCACTCTGCTTCAGCTAGGCATGGCAATGGGGCGGGGCGGGGATGGTTTTTATATTCCCCAACCCCAAACCCGAATCCCAGATAAATCCCCATTCCCCGCCCCGATCCCCGTCGGGGATGAATAATTGAACCCCAAACCCGTCCCAAATGGGTTCGGGGATCCCCGACCCAAACCCAAACCCAAAACTTGCCTTAACCCAAATCCTTCCCCGAACCCAAAAATCGCCCCGAACCCAAAACCCGCCCCAATTCTAACAAATATGAATTTATATTACAAAAGTAAAATACAATCTTAAAGAATTTCAAACATATATTTCAAATAATAAAAAATACAAACGAAAGTATTAATTCAGTAACCATACAATTAATATTTCAAATTAACAAAACCAAATAATCCAAAATATAAAAACTAAATAAAAAAAATACAAATTCATATTCCATACTACCATCCAAACAAACACATAGTAAAAAGTATTCTACATTCCAAAATACCAACAAAACAACCACATTCTACATTCCAAAATACCAACAAAACAACCACATTCTGCATTCCAAAATACCAACAAAACAACCATATAACTAAAAGTATTCAATATCATTGTCTATGGAAATTGCTAACAAAAATAGATTAGTGGCTAACACCAATATTGTCTTCTTTCTAAATACTATTCTCCGTCTTCAAAGAGGGAAATAACACCACTAGTCAATAGCTCACCTATATAAAAAATACAAATTAAAATACAAACATTAATAATAAATAAGAATAAAATTCAAAACTTGGTTACTCTTATATTCTAATAACAAATTGGTTACTAACAATCCATATTAGTCACTTCATATTAGAAAATAATAATAAATAAATCAAAGGAAACTTTTACCTTCTTCATCGGGCTCTATTTCATCGAGTAAAGTTGTGTAGTCATTGCTTAACTTAGAACTCATACCACCTAAAAATATGAATAGTAATCAATTAATAAATACAAAGTTATATGTCATTTCATAATATATAAAAATTGACAAAATAATATAAAAAGCATACCACTATTTTCAGCACTCCATAACCAGCTTCTAACACACATCAAAGCCTCTAAAGTTGTCCAATGAAGTCGACTACGATGTGGGCTTAAAATATGACCGCTAGTGCTGAATGCAGATTCTGAAGCTACTGTAGAAATAGGAATTGCTAAAATATCTTTTGCAATTGCTTGGAGTGTTGGATATTTGATGCCATTTAACTTCCACCACAATAGAATATCAAAATCAGGACTTCGAGGTAAAACTTCCTCTTCCAAATAATGATCCAATTCTGTTCTGTTTTAACATATGAAGTTCTAGCTTTTTTTTTCTTCTGAACATATGCATCATAATCATCTAAACCATCATTAGCCACCCGACTAGATTCAAACATTGGTGAGTCACCACAATTCTCTTGGTTCAATTTCAATTGATAATCAGTAATTAAGTCATAACATAGTTGTTGAATCCTCTTAACTTGCTCAAAAGAGTCTTGTTCATACAATTTTTCATAATAGTATTCAAGTAACTCCATTTTGTATCTAGGATCCAAAACACTAGCAATTCCCATTATGTCATGGGTGACACTCTAATATTTATCAAATTTTTGCAACATCTTGTTATCCATTTCTTTGATCGATAAATTGGAAGAGTTAATCCAATCAGATATTGCCAATTTAATCTTACAAATCTCAGGAAAAAACATGTTGGCAGTGGGATACTTAGTGCCAGAAATGATTTCAGTGATTTTATTGAACAACTCCAATCTTTCACAAACATCTTTTGCAAATTTCCATTGTGAACTAGTTGGAACACAAGTGTATCGAGTGTCACGTAGCCTTAAACGACTAAATACATCCTCATACAAAATAACAATGTCAAGCATTTTATAGGTGGAATTCCATCTAGTCGGACAATCTAAACTTAAAGTTTTAGTGCAAGAAATTCGCAATTGCTTAGCTGTCTCCTCAAAATTTTCTTTTCTTTTAGGAGTTGCAGTCCAATAAGCTACACTATCCCGAATATTTTCTATTCCATCTTTCACTACTTCTAAACCATCCTTTACTATCAAATTTAATATGTGTGCGCAATAACGCATATGAAGTAAAGATCCATCCCTCAACAAAGTACTTAAATGCAACTTCTCCTAAATTTTTTCCATCACAACATCATTTGTGCTACAATCATCTAAAGTGAAAGTTGACAATTTTGTATCGATATTCTAGTCCACTAAACACTTAACTAAAGCAGCACAAAGTCTATCACTTGAATGAGGAGCAGGAATATAAACGAACCTAGCATATTAATAAAATTCAAAATATGAAATAAATGAAGTTAACATATTATATTTATGCTTAAACTAGACATAGAAAATTGTAATTACCTCAAGATGCAACTCTGCAAATTCCAAGATCCATCAATATAATGTGCAGTAACAACCATATATCCCTTTTTTTGATTGCTTGAAGTCCACATGTCTGAAGTAATCGCCACTCTTGCTTGAAGACTATCTAATGACTTTGAAGTTATTGTCTTCTCAATCTCGTACACTTTAAATATCTCCTTCTTAATAGTATTTCTACAAGGAACATGAAACAATGGTTGTAGAGAAGCAACAAATCGTCGAAAACCAATATGATCTACAATTGAAAGTGGATACTCATGCATAATTATTGCATGCAAGCTCTTTCCTTGATTTTTCAGATTATAATTACCAACTCCCAATTCTTGCTTTCCTTGAGTTATTTGGGATGAGAAATGTTGTCCTTTTGTAGTCTTATTCTCATGAATTTTATGATGAATGCATGTCTCCATATGTTGAAGCAAGTGTTTCGTTCCATTGCTCGATTTTCCACCAAGAAATTTCTTGCAATATTTACATTGAGCCTTATCCTCGCCATTAACTTTCACCTTTATAAAATGATCCCAAGCCTTACTCCTAAGTCTTCCTTTCTTTGTTTCTGCCAATGCCTCTATATTATCACCTGTATCTATTCTATCAGTTGTCTCATCATTAGGTGTTTCAATTGTTTCCTTCGGTGGTGTCAGGCCATTAAGCGAAGAGTTGAAACTTTCTTCCATGCCGGGAGTTAATTGGTGTGCACTATCTTGTGAAATAAGTGGATCGATGTTACCAATATTTTCCATGTTTATCTCCTGTTGCAACATATAAAATACAGACGGTGAATAACATATATAAAATGATATTGAGGCTCATAATTCATATGTGCTCATGTTTTTAACAAATTTAATTTTAAATATACTAATAAATATGAGACAAGCTTAAAAATGAAAACTTTTTTTGGCTTACTTGTTTTTGAAAATTGTTTGTGTGTGGACACTTATTATAAATTATTTAAATTTGTAGTTCTACCATATAAGCATGTTGCTTACGGTTGATAGTCAATATCAAAATAATTCCATTGCTTTCAAAGCTATCCAATTGCAATTTTTTATTTCGTAGGGATGACTAAGTTAACTTAGTTAAGGAATGGTTTATTTTGGTTAAGCATTGAAAAGCTCAAAACACACATGACTTAAAAATTAAACATACATGCCCACTAGAATAACTCACTTGCAATTGCAGTCTTGCTCTTGCTCGCATCACAGTTCACAAATTGACATAAATTATTTTTTCCAATTTCAAAATATAAGATCAAAACGAAATTCGAAATACAAAATTGAAAAATTGAAAAATACATCAGCTTGAAGAAATTAAAACGTATAGTTACCTTACCGATTGCACACCGCACAGTTCGTTATTTATGTGTTTCTCGTTTTGTTTCGTCTTGTCGCCGTTAATCTGTTTTATGATGTCTCGTTTCGTTTTGTTTCTCCGTTGTGGTACTGTTAGCTCGTTTGTTTTGTTTCTTATCATCGTCGTATTTCGTTTCGTCGTCGTCACGTCGTGGTGTCTCGCTGTAACGGTAAGATATAGAGAGTTTCATTTTGGAATAAGAGAGGAAAACAGAGCACGTTTAGAGAAGAAAGTGTTTGTGGTTTGAACTTTAGAGAAGAAATTTTGGAGAAGAAGAAAGGTGTAGCCTTGCCTCTGTAAATGTAATGGGATTGTTTTTGGATTTCTAAAAGTCTTTTAATTGAATAAGCCTATAGGTAATCCAACGTAAATGTTATGGGATTGACATTGAGAAGTGGAAGGGTTAAAATAATAATAATAATAATAATAATAATAATAATAAACGGGACGGGTTCGGGGTGGGTACTACATTCCCCATTACCTGCCCCATCCCCATATTTTAAAATCGGGGAAAACCCAAACCCGAACCCAAACCTAGTCAAAGCGGGTTTTCCCCGTCAAGTTCGGGGCGGGTTCGGGAGGGTACCCGCGGGTATGGGTTATATTGCCATGTCTAGCTTCATCTGCAAATTAATTTGCACAGGATGTCAATCGATTGCTCCCTTGAAAAACTGATTTCTGGACAAAAACTGAAGCATGCAATCAATTTGCATATAGTGTAAATCAATTTGCACCTGAAGCTGAGTCAAAATAACATATTTTTCCTGCATAAGACCAGTCTCAATCATTCCAATACATTCTTATTTGAATCTCATCATGTAAGAACAATTCACTCGAAATTAACCATCTAGTGATTCTACCACTTATAATCTGCTCCTGAAAAATAATAAGAGGATTGGGGTGAGATTACTAAATCTTAGTGAGTTCCCCTATCTTATGGGTTCACTCGGTTCTATATGGTACATGCATCAAAATGGATTCACCTAGAATCCAGGATTTGCCTCAGGGCTCAGTACAAGTACAAACATTGGTTAACACCACAATTGGAAGTCCTATAACTATCCAAGAGGGTGACAACACAAAACAACAAAACTCACAATATGCAGACCCGCACCCATGTGAGAGGAATCAAGGAGTCAAACCTATCTCATCCAGGCTACCACAACTACACCCTCGATGACTTCCCCAAGTGCCTATATGTCAAGAGACTTGCACAAGCACACCACATAATGAATTCAGACCATTCATACCTAGAATTTCATCCGAGACGAGTTCCCTCTGTGACATTGCCTATGTGGCATCACGACCTCATCACCAAGCACGCCAGTGGATAACCAAGTGGGAGAAACGCCATAAAGGCCCCTATCTTTCCCCACCGCAATGGCATTCATCTCTTATACGCCGGTGAGTTACCAAGTGCAACACGCCTTCTTGACGCACAAGTCCATCGGGCGAAAGCCTAGTGACATTTCCTACTTGGCGTCACTAGATGGTAAGTAATCTGGTGACGTAGCCTACATGGCATCACACACTTACCAAAACCAAGCACATAGATGCGTTCATACTGGGAAACGCCTCAAGGACCCGCACTAGCACATCGCCTTTGGTAGCTCAGGTGTAAAAATATCGGCTTAAAATCCAAAACATCCATGGCATGGATATGTATCATAACCGCCACACGGGCTACCAATGGGCATCCACATAAGTGGGAAAATAGGCTTTATAGTATGGTGCTACTCCGATTCAAGAATATTAAAAATCACATCAATCCACAAAGCCATACATTTGAGCGTTTGACCAGAACGACGGGAAAACAATTGCATAAGCATATTCTTGAATCAAAAGGCCACCACATAATTATAAAGTCATTGGTACATATTCACCAATGTGATTTAGTTATTTCCAGACATGACATATATTAAACATAATCGACTCGTGTGATTATTTAAATATACATGAATACACACTAGTCTCATACAATTTCTAACACATCTCGTAAGTCATATAAGACTATGGAGGCGTCTGATTCCGTAAACGGAACAAAATTGCACTCAGTGGAATTAAAAATATATTTCTTAAATTCCATTAATGTTAATCTGATATCATGCAACTAAAATATTTATTTGTCGTAACTTTTAGATGAACTAAAAGCATGATATCTAAGCATATTCATAAAGATCATAAAAAGACCTTCTAACGCTTCCGACCGTGCTCCGTTTCGAGTTGCATAACTCAAGTTATGGTCGAAATAATAAAAGTCATTTTTCTGCCAGTGAGCAATCGATTTACACTATATGCAAATCGATTGCACGCTTTAGTTTTTGTCCAGAGTAGGCCTGACTCCTTGATTCCTCGCACATGGGTGTGGGTCTGCATATTGTGTGTTTTGTTGTTTTGTGTTGTCACCCTTTTGGATAGTTATGAGACTTCCAATTGTGGTGTTAACAATGTTTTTAGTTGTACCGAGCCGTGAGGCAAACCCCTGATTCTAGGTGAATCTGTTTTGATGCATGTACCCTGTAGAACCGAGTGAACCTGTAAGATAGAGGAACTCATTTAGATTTAGTAATCTCACGCCATTCCTCTTATTATTTTTCAGGAGCAGATTATAAGTGGTAGAATCGCTAGATGGTTAGTTTCGAGGACTGTATATGAGTAGAAGGCAGGAAGACATATGTAGATGTATCTTTTTATTGTGCGATGTTGAAGACAAGCTTCTTGGATACATTATGATTAAAATTTGTATTGTATTTGGCTTTAAATTCTTGTCTTTTTCATCTAGTTGGATGTTTCTTGTACCATTTATAACATCACTGCATATTATTATAGATATATATGTACGGGATGTTACAAAAATAATGATAAATATTTTAACTAATAATATTTTCAATTAATAATATTTTAACTATAATTTTTCAATTAATAATATTTAACCATAAATATTGATTTAAACTATAAATATTTGCTATATTATTTATTATTTATTATATTTTAACTATAAATATTTTAATAATTATTTAGAATTTTTAGAATAATTCCTAACTTTCATAAATAATTTTTAGAATTTTTCTGATCATTTAATAATCTTGGAGATTAATGTTAAAATGGACGGAAAGGGTATTTTGCCAATAAAAAGAGAGTATACTCATTTCTTTCTTTGCAAACAACCGATTGAAAATCTTCATGAATGTATCCCCATCAGGGGCGGAGGCAGCCCATTTGAGGGGGTTCAATTGAACCCCCTGAACATTAAATATTGCATCTAAATATTGATATAAATTGCATTTTGAATCCCCTGAAAATTTTTATTTGCACTACTTGTTCATTTGGTCTTGAATTTATTCACTTTTGCACCCTCAAATTTAAATTCTGTCTATATTAATTGCACTTTGAACTCCTAAATTTTTTTATTTGCACAATTAATTTACTTAGTCCCAAATTTATTTACTTTTGCACCCCCTGACCTAAGGTCCTGGCTCCGCCACTGATCCCCATTTCTCATTCATTTCGTTGATCCTCCCTAATTCCATTGTTCAAAATAATATTTCAATAATAAAATATAACAAATCTCAATATGTCAAGGAGGATCTCATAAAACAATTAATGCAAATCGAAGATATGACAAACGCAACAACCAAATAGAACGCAAACCGAAACAATCGCAGTAAATGGACACAATTACATGGTCTGAAAAGGGGAAAATTGAAGGATCTCAAGAATTTGAAATGAATGTAAAATAGTAAAGTGAAAACCGAACCTAAAAAATCTGAGAAAATTCAACGTCTTTTTCATTGTTTTTGTTTCAACTGTGACCACCACCAACCAACAAAAATGTGGATACTCCACAATCACTAAGAAATCACGATCGAAGAAGATGATGAAAAGGAAAATGAAGAAGAATAAGAAAATGGAATAAAAAAAAGAAGACACTAGGAGAAAGAGAGAAAAAAAAGAAGACACTAGGAGAAAGAGAGAAAAAAAAGAAGACGCTGAGAGAAAGAGAAAAAGAAAAAAAAGAAAAAGAGAAAAAAAATATTCAATAAAATTTAACGTTGAACGAATAACTTACAATTCACCTCTTTAACAATTGTGAGCTGACTTTTATACACCCAACAAATTATTTATTTTTAGATTTAAATTAATTTGTAACTCACAATATCTATCAAATGGTTTTAAATTTATATTAATTCTTTTATATAGAATTTACACAATATTAACTTTAAAATGGTCAAACTAAAAAAATTAATTATTGGGTATTCATAGCTAACCGACTAACTAGAGTGATGTAAGCATCAAAATGAATGATTTGGGTGTTTATTAATTTGCACAGAATACGGAAATAGGAAATGAGAAAAACCAACATATTTTTGGCCCGTGTTGGTGAAGTGGCAACGTGGCAATACATATACTAGTGTGTTCACAGTTGAGTATTTAGTCTCAACACATGCAGTAGTGTGAGTTTGTGCAGAGCAAACACTACACCTTCACCTTGTCCATGTCATGACAGATTTTAATTATACACACACATGGACTTGTCCCAACCTTCATGTCATCTCTCTTTCCCTTAGACCACTTGCAATGGGAATGTTGAATAAATTATTTAACTATTGAATGTTTGCAATGGTGTGTTGAATACATTGTTTAATATGATGTGGATTAATTGGTGTTGAATTTATTCAACATGTTGAATAAAAAGTGAATGGGACCATACACTTTACAAAATCTCATTGGTTGTTTAAATTATTTAAATTTTTATTTCATCATAATTATTTTGAACAATTATTTTATAATAAATTAATTTTTTATTTATATTTATTTTCACTAAAATTCATCATTTTTTTTTGTCTATAAATAGAGTCTTGGTTCATTTGATTTGGACAAAGGAAAAAAAATTCATTTTTTCTCTCTAATTTTTCTATTTAGCCTTCATAAATTCTTGTTTATAGCTCTAAACAACTTTTTGGTGAAATGGATCCCAACAATAACCCTTTTAACACCCAAAATTCTATTAATTATCCTTTCAACTACCCAAATCCCAACTATATATTTCAAAATCAATCTTCCAACCAACAAGGTCCCCAAAATATGCCAAATTTCATAATGTCGTCATCTAATCCAAATTATCGTCCATATTATGGATCTATGATGGCATATTCATCTCAAGCACCGCCTAATTATTCTTCTACTCCAATGGGAAATGAAAATGTTCCTAATGTTGGACTTGATGAATTTCCGATTTTTCACAAACGGCTCTTGGTGGCATGAACGGTGATCATGGAGCCACTCCAAATAGAGGATTCAACTCATGTTCGAAAAAGCCCCAAATGGACCACCGAACAAAATCGGTTCTAATTAGTGGGTGGATTAAATATGGAATGGTGTTGTTGGGAGAAACCAAAAAGTGATTCAAATTGGGGTAAAATTGACATCAGAATGAGCATTGCTCATTTGATCCTCCCGTGATGGAGTCGTGTAGAAATCATTACAACTACATGAACAAAATACTTAATAAGTGGATCGACGCTTATGATAACGCTAAGCGTATGCAAAAAGCGGTGGTCGGAGAATGATGTAATGGAAAAGCGCATGAATTATATTCAAGTGGTAAGAGTGGACATTTCATTTTAATGTCGAATGGCTCGCTCTCCGTGATCAACCACGTTATGGTAGTCGGGGAGGAAATCTGGATCCGAAGTAGTGGATCTAAGAGAGCCCACGAGAGTGATGCAAGTGATAGCAACTCATTGGATCTAGTGCTTGCCCAATGGGGAGGGATGCAGCAAAAAAAAAGGTAAGAAAAAAAGCAATGGCGCAACCTTGGAATCAGTCAATGAAGAGTGGAATGAATTTAAACAATTTAAGGAGAACGAGTTGGAACGATTGGACAAAATAGCCATGAGGCAACAAGAGGCTAACCAATTATTGAAACAAAGTACTGAGGCTAAGAAGATGAAAATGTTTATGAAGCTAAGTTCAAAGGAGCATCTTGATGACCGGAGCAAAGAGCTGCTGGAAAAGTTGGGCCACGATCTATTTGGAAATTAAATGTTGTCAAGTCATTGTTTGTATTTTGTTTTTTATCTACATTATCAAGTCATTGTCAAGTCCTTGTTTGTCATTTTGTTTGTCATTTTGATTCTTGTCTACTATTATCTACATTATCAAGTCATTGTCAAGTCCTTGTTTGTCATTTTGTTTGTCATTTTGATTCTTATCTACTATTATCTACATTATCAAGAAATTGATTTCTATTTTGTCACTTTGTCTCTTGTCTACTATTATCTACATTATCAAGACATTGATTTCAATTTTGTCACTTTCTTTCTTGTCTACTATTATCTACATTATCGAGACATTGATTTCTATCATCAAGACATTGATTTCTATTATCAAGACATTATCAAGTCATTGTCAAGTCATTGATTTCTACATTATCAAGACATTATCAAGTCATTTTCAAGTCATTGTCAAGTCATTGTTTGTCATTTTGTTTGTCACTTTCTTTCTTGTCTACTATTATCTACATTATCAAGACATTATCAAGTCATTGTCAAGTCATTGATGTCTATTATATTATTGATGTACCAATACCAAAAAATATGATATTACTATCTTATAAATGGGGGCTCATTCTTCCATTGATGTACCAATACCAAAAATCTCATATTACTAAAAAAACATCAATGGATCCTTCAGAATTTCCTTTTGGCATCGAAGCTTACAAAAGGAAGTCTGAAATCGAAGAGAGGTATATCGTCAATCGGTTCAGGGAGCGACGAAACCAAATAGATGAAGGATATACACGTAATGTTAAGAGAAAATATCTCAATAGAGATCATGCAACGGCAAACCAAAGACTAGTAGACGACTACTTTGCAGACCAACCTACATATGACGATGCGATGTTTCGTCGGCGATTTTGAATGCGAAAACATGTGTTCCTTAGGATTGTTGGGGAACTATTTAGAAGTGACAACTACTTCACCCCAAGAGTTGATGCAACTAAAAAAGAAGGTATATCTCCATTAGCAAAATGTACCACGACCATGCGAATGTTAGCATATGGTGTGACAACCGATGTGGTCGATGAATACATTAAAATAGGAGGTACTACAACATTAGAGTGCTTGCGTAGATTCTGTAAAAGAATCATAAAATTGTATGAGCCAGTGTATCTCAGAGCACCAACTCAAGATGACCTACAAAGAATACTGCATGTTAATGAAATGCGGGGGTTCCCAGGGATGATTGGGAGTATTGATTGCATGCACTGGGAATGGAAAAATTGTCCTACAGCATGGGAAGGTCAATTTACTCGGGGAGATAAGGGAACCACCACTATTATTCTTGAAGCAGTTGCAACTTATGATCTTTGGATTTGGCATGCCTTTTTTGGATGTCTGGGCACATTGAATGATATCAATGTTCTAGACCGTTCACCCGTGTTCGATGATGTTGAACAAGGAAATACTCCAAGAGTGAACTTCTTTGTGAATCAGCGTCCATATAATATGGCATATCATCTTGCTGACGGTATCTACCCTTCTTATCCGACTTTCGTCAAATCAATTAGACTTCCTCAAAGTGAACCAGATAAGTTATTTTCAAAATATCAAGAGGGATGTCGGAAAGACATCGAACGTGCATTTGGGGTGTTACAGGCTCGATTTAAGATCATTCGCGAACCAGCCCGTTTGTGGGACATAGCCGATTTGGCTCTCATCATGAGGTCATATATCATATTGCATAATATGATTGTTGAGGATGAACGAGATACATATGCTCAATATTGGACAGATTATGATCAATGTGAGGCAAGCGGGTCTAGTACATCGGAGCCATTCTCGACCGAGGTGCTACCTACATTTGCGAATCATGCGTACTAGATCCGTGTGATTCAAATGTACATCACGAATTGCAAGCGATCTAGTCAAACACATATGGACAAAATTCGGAATGTTTCATGTTTAAATAGATTATTTGTGAGTTGAGTCTATTGTACTAATTAAGTTATGTGTTTCATTTTAGGTGTGTTGTGTGTTTAGTGTATTGTATTTTAAGTTTTTTGTGTTGTGTTGTGTGTTGACTGCATTGTATTTTAAGTGTTCTATGTTGTGTAATTTTATTTGTTTTAATAATGACTATTATTATATCTCGTCTTTACTATTTGCAAATAAAAAAATTAATTAAAAAATATAAAATTAAAATAAATTATTAAATTAGAAAAAAATTAAAATATAGTATTTAAGTCTTAATTATTTTTATTTAATTTTAATCAATAATTATTATTAATATATAATCACAAAAACATAAAAGAAAATAAAAATATGAAATAAAAGTGGTGGAGTAGGGTGTTGAATAACAAAAACCATTGTAGTGGTTAAAAGTTGAATGAGTGTTGAATTATTAGGTGGAAGAGAGAGAAGATGAGGTGGAATACAAAAAGTGAAAAAGGAGGGTGTTGAATAATACAACCATTGTAGATAGTCTAAGACGGAATTATTGAAAATGCCCACAAGAAATAAAGGTTACACGCTAAGAAACTAATAACTTAGGATAGCGAAAAAATAATAATTTTATCTTTTTCCAAGACATAGAGCTCCCCAAAAGTCACTTCAACCATTTTAATAGTTGCATGCATGACAACTATCATACTTGAGAGTCTCAATGAGTCTCAAAAACTTTTGTTTGACTTTTGATTTTCCTTATAGTCCAATAGCTAGAGTTTCCCTGTGAGTTTCTGAATTTGTTTAATCTGGATTAGATAACCTTCTAATCTTCAAAAGGCTAACGGTTTTAGAGCCATAACCCTGAGTCTCATTTTACACGCTGTGAGGCAGAAGCATTTTTCATTCTAGACAAATTTTTATTTTTATATTTTTTGGAATAAATACAAATATGTGTTCAGCAAGAGTTTTGGAGAAGATATCATCATATTGATGGTCTATATCAATAAATTTAAATTTTAAAATTTGAAATTTAAAATTTCCTTTTGAACATAATACCTTATAAAATGATGTTTTATTTCAATATGTTTTTCCCTTGAGTGTAAAATCGGATTCTTGGATAAACAAATATCACGTGTACGGTGAATGAATAGCTAAAGAGGGTGAAGTTGCAGACATTAAGAAAGAAATTAAATATGACTTTGATGAATCAGTCTCATAACTCTTTTCATGTGTGGTGCTGTTAACGACCTAGATGAAGGGGTGTGGTGAATTAATCAACTATTTGCAGAAGATTGAGAAAGTGTCGAGGTATATGAATGAAAATTTTGATGACATTGTAGTGTCTGTTGTAGAGTCTAAGAACTTAGATAATATGAATTTGGAAGAACTTCATGCTTCATTAGAAGATAATGAGATGAAGCTAAAGTATGGGAACTCAGAAAGGGATAAGGTGGTTGAATAGGCACTGCAAGCAAGATTAACCAAGAAGTCTAGAAAATAGAAGATGAAATAGAGAAATAATCTTGCTAATGATGAGAAGTGAAGAAAGAATTCAAAGAGTCATTGTGATTCACCCAAGAAATACATGGGCAACAATAATCCGAGGAAGAAAGTTGACATGAAAGAGGTGTAGCCACTACGCCAAAATTGATATTTTGTATTGCTTAATTTAATAACAATTTTAAAGAAAATGCTATTAAAAAACAAAAAACATATCTATAATAGCACTTTTTGGTCGGACTCTATTATAGGATATATGTTAGAACAAGATTTAATTATGCAATTGTTTCTATGAGTTTTGATGATAACAAAGAGTATATTTGTGTGAACAATTTTGATACTCTAATGTTTGGTATGTTTTAGAATTAACAAACAGGTTCTGCTTCTAATGAATGGTGTGCCCAATACATTAGAAGAGAAGATGTTCCACTTGTAAGCTACAAAAGTTCTTATGAACAATAGCAAAAAAAGCTTCCGAAGGCTTTGAAGTTTTGGTGACTCTCATACATGTTTTCTAAAGAAACCAATATGAAGATCTAAAGATAGAAGTTCTAAGTGAACAAAGTCAGAGGCTGAAGCCTTAAGTTTCAGAAGACAAAGGGTTCTGAAGACCAAGTGTTCAAGAATCTTAAGACATAGTTCTAAAGACTCTGAAGACATGAAGTTCTTTTGACCTTAGGTTCGATACAAAGGTTTTCAAGACCAAGTGCTAAGGACATTGAAGATGCAGTTCTGAAGACTCTGAATACTTGAAGTTTTGATAAACCAAAAGTTATGTTCTCTCTTTCTTGCTCATGCTCGCAGAAGCCTTTAAAGTACGAAATGATTAGAAGATAACGTTAACGTGGTACAAACAATACATGGTACAAACAAAAAGTTTCATTCCACTACCATGAAGGACGAACTTTGTATACGATCTCTCCCCCATGTTCTTTCAAGCTGCCATAATTTGTGATAATTCCGGATGTACCCTTCAAAGGTTACATCTCTTGCATGGCTATATAAAGGGCTCAGAGACTTAGAGACAAACCTACTAATTCACTACCATTCTCACGCTTATGCGCTCATTCACCATTTGTATATATTGTTTATAGCTTTCATATTTTCTAAGTCAGTGTGATGAAAATCTTTTTACATATTCAACTTGTGTAGAAGCAATTATTTTGTAAATAAACTTGTATTCAAAAAATTATTTGATTGTTCCTTAAGAAATTGGTTAGGTTAATATTCTTGAGAAGTCTACGACTAGTGTGTCTTATAGATTGATAGTAAGTCACATACAATTGGTGTGTGCAAGTGTTAGTCACATACAATTGGTGTGTGCAAGTGTAATAATTGGTTTGATTATTGGATTAAGACCTCGTTGGATAGAGGCGAAATCACCTAAAAGGGTGGACTAGAGTAGCTTGAGGTTATCAAGTGAACTAGTATAAAAATCATGTGTTCGTTTCTATTTTCCAATCTTTTTTACCTTATTATCAAAAGTGAAGTAAATCTTCAAAGGGAATCTTTTTTCAAAGAAAAGTTTTTAAAACTCAAAACCCAATTCAAACCCCCCTTTCTTTTATTTTTCACACCTTCAATATAAACAATGTGATCTTGATAGTACTTTATGAAAAAAGGCTATTATTAAACTTCAGTAAGATATCGCTTTCCCCCAATCACTATTAATATTATACACTAAGATAAAGTTATTACCCCCAAAGGTTTGAGTTTGGTTGAAAGAAATCCTTTCTAAACGTGAATTAAAACGATAAATATAATTGACTTTTGTTTGATTCAAATATGCTAGGGAGGGTGTATAACTTATCACATAACATTCTTACTCTTTGATCAACTCCGCAAGTCCATCCTTGTCAATTACCGATTCTCATTATTATCTAATCCTAATTCCTTAGTGAAAAGAACTTTAACCTTTAATCCTAATTTTCACTTCCGTTCAAATTAGAGGAAAGGTTAAGCAAGCAATTATCAAGAACAATTCTGGTTATTATCAGATATCCCTAGTTCTAGGTGAAATCTTTAATAATATCATCATCTAGAAAATCATAACACAACCGTCCGGCTCTAATGTGTTAAATCAATCCACTCCTATGGTCCCATAGGGTCAAATGAATAAATCATCTAAATAGTCAAATTGATGCAAGAATAAAGTACGTTGTTGATTAATCAAAATAAAGAGATAAGTATTCTTAGTGCGATAAATTAGGGACACCCCCCAACATTGAGGGGTTTAGCCTCTCATAAACGTTAACGGTATCATAATCAAAATAGCAAATTGAAACATTACAAGAAATTGGGGTCTTCGATCTTCAATTGCTCTCGCGTATGAAGAATTCTCCGTTCCCAATGGCCTTGAATCTCCAATCCTTAATCGTAACTTTTCTCCGCTTCAAAAAGTGTCTTTCTTTCTTCTCCTAGTTAGGTTTTGTAATCCTGGTCATCTCTCAGCCTTGTGCAATGTCTCAAATGCCCTACATTCTCCCAAACTGTCCAAAATCCCAATAATTAAAATTCAACCCGCGCCTTCTAACACGGGCCGTGTCCAGCGACACGGGCGCCCGTGTCCTTCACCCAGAAGCATGTTTCCGCCTTCTCCTGACACGGTCCGTGTCAGGTGACACGGGTGGCCGTGTCAGGTTCTGTGAATAAGGAAGTGTCTTTCTCGGCGTGCTCTGGCTTCTGACTCTTTATGTTGTGTACCTGAAATGCCACATACTACCAAAACAGACCATAAAACATCAAAAGAACCATAAAATTCAAATAACCATCGCAACAAAGGTTTTAGCAATTTAACAAAAGAAACAACTAACTAGCATGTCACAAACAGGATAAACTTATACCACAACGAGTACAACACGCAGTAAAAATGGTGACCGATCACAACCCCAAACTTAGCTCATTGCTTGTCCTCAGGTGATGAAGTCAACAACAACAAGGTCACCTTAGATTTCTCTTACCACAATACAGCTGATATTTTTCGCAACTAACTTTTATGACCGTCTTGATTGAGATTTTGGCTCATCGATCAGAGCTGTCTACTGCAATTTCGCTTTAGAGCACTCTTTCACCTGCAAGCTTTTCACACTTCTCACCATGTCTCTCAGGGTTAAAGTGTATATTCACTCACAATTCAGCATATGCAATACCGACTCGTAACCTTGAATGAACTCTATCATTACTACATACACAATATACACACACTTTCTTAGGACTTTAGGTTGTAATGGGGCTTTGGTCAAACGGCATTAAAAAGGTGGAAATGATTTTTTACCGTACTTTATATCTTGAAACCTTTATTAAAAACTAACTCAAACTCTCTTGAAATTCAACTTTGATTAAAATCAAACTCTTGCACAATCAAACATGCTCCAAAGGATTCACACAAAGAAGAGAAAATTTAACTCATTTACACATTGTGTTCATTAACTTGCACATTATACCCGTCGGTGAGGTTTTTTGTTCCTTTAAATATGAGGTTCATCTACTATAAACAAGATTTTGTGATGATTAGTTCTTCAATTTGTTAATGAATAAACGTTAACCATGATAGTGACATAGACCATATTACCCTAACAATAGTAAAGTTGTATGAAACATGCATTATATGTCGCCATGAAGCACATGGAATCCATAATTTCTCCAAAGTCCATTAAGCTCCCCTATAGACTTTTTAGTACGCCAATGTCAAATTCAAAGGGTGTCCGCCTATATTACGCTACATAATTTCATATACACCAACTCAAATTAATCATCCTCTGAGTCCCTTACAAGAATACAACACCAAACTAATACAATGAATATGAATACACCATTTCACATATAATTTATTATTTCACTTGTCTTCATAATTTTCTTTAGTGACACTCATTTTCGAAATACATAGGTATCAATCAAATTTCTTCCTAATGGATAATCTTAATACCAAAATCTTAATTCTTGAGTGGGGATAAAATTGTCTCAAAAATTTCTATAGGTAAACCAATATTACCAAACTTTAAGATAATTAAAGTTCCTTCATTTTTACTACTTCATTTCCAGAATCATAACTCTAGGGCAGGTGATCCAACCAAATAAATAAATATTTTGAGACTTGATTCATTAATTAATTGTTGGACTTGATTCACGAATCAAATGAGTTAAACATAACTCCAATTTAAGTCTGTATATATTTACCCTAGGCTATGTATAATTCGACTCATTTGGTTAATGAACCCTCTTTGTCCCCTCTGTCCCTCCCCCCTCTCTCTTTCTCTCTCTCAAGTCAAGGTCATTCGAAGTATGACTGGAAAAAAATGAATCAATATTACCAAACTTTAACATAACCAAAGTTCCTTTATTTTTCTACTTCATTTCCTGAATCATAACTCTAGGGCAGGTGAACCAAACCAAATAATTTTTTTCAAGACTTAATTATTTATTTAATCCTTGGACTTGATTCATGAACCAAATGAGTCAAACATAACTAAAAATTAAGTCTGTACATATTGACCTTGAGCTATGTATAACTCGACTCATTTGGTCATGAACCATCTCTCTCTCCCTCTCTCTCTCTTTCGCCCTCTTTGTCTCTCTTACTCTTACTCTCTCTCTCTCTCTCTCTCTATCTCTTCCTCCATTCCTCCCTCCTTCTCTCTTTCGCTCTCTATCTCTCCCACTCTATCTTTCTTCCTCTCCCCCCTCTCTCTCTCTCTTTATCTCTCTATCTCTCTTTATCTCTCTCTCTCTCTCTCTCTCTCTCTCTCTATCTCTCTCTCTCAAGTCTAGTTTGTTCAAAGTATGAACGAAAAGTGAGTCAATATTACCAAACTTTAACCTAACTAAACTTCCTTCATTTTCACTACTTCATTTCCAAAATTGTAACTCACGAGCTGGTGAATCGAACCAAATTGAAAAAAAAACTAGAGACTTGAATATTTAATTAATCGTTGGACTTCATTCATGAACCAAATGAGTCAAACATAGCTCAAAATTAACCTTATACACATTGACCTTGAGCTATGTATAATTCGACTCATTTGGTTCATAAACCATCTCTCTCTCTCTCTCTCTCTCTCTCTCTCTCTTTTCTCTCTCTTCTAGTCTAGTTTATTCCAAGTTTGAATGGAAAAAAGTGAATCAATATTACCAAACTTTAACATCAAAAAAGTTCCTTCATTTTTACTACTTCATTTCCAAAACAAAACTCTAGGTCAGGTGAATCGAATCAAATAGAAAAATATTTTGAGACTTGATTATTTAATTAATTGTTGGACTTGATTAATGAACCAAATGAGTCATACATAGCTCAAAATTAAGTCTGTACTTATTGACCTTAAGCTATGTATAATTCGACTCATTTGGTTCATGAACAATCTCTCTCCCTCACATCTAGTTTTTTTCAAGTATAAATGGAAATAACTTATTTCCTACAATGCTTTGAAATATATACTTGTCTATGTACTTTATCCAAATTCCATTATTTCTCATAAGTTAACTATTAATATGCCATACCCATTAGGGTTAGGGATTTAGACTAGTTAGGTATTAATTTTTCTTAAAATCTCTAACAATGTTAATAATCATGATTAAGACAAACAAGGGATATTACATAAATTATATCAAATCAAAAGAGTATGAACAAAATAATTAGAAATGAGAAAAAAATAACTAGGAATATTCTAAGTATGATTAGAAATAAAAGTATGCAACTGACGACTGTAATTAGGAGTACATTTGTTTTTAGATAGAAAATAAGAAATTAAAACAAAGTTATTATCGTTAATTAGATTTTTTTAAGACAACAGTATGGCCCAATACCTTTTTTTATGATTTGTTTATAATCATAAAAGATAAAATAAATTATTTATGTAAAATATACATTAATATAAATTTTTTAAAATCCTATTTGTAAAGATAATTAATAAAAGGTGACACTATATAGTATTACGAAATATACATTGGTAAATATTTTAAAAATATACAATATTTATGGTCGATAGTATAATTCAAATGATGTAACACTTATTTTACTATGAATGATTAACAAGTTATCATTGGGTGAAATTTTTTGGCAATAGTAAATCAATAAAAAGATAACAACAAAAATTTGTAACTAACAAATTTTTTATAATAAATTTTTTATGTAAAATAATTTTAGTAGAGATGTAATATAAAATAGACACCTACTTAATTTACCCGTAAATAGATTGCTATAAATATATTTTGAATGACTTGTATTGTCAGATACTAAGTAATTTCTTAACAATTTTTGGTTGTTGTAAATAATTACCTATAAATATATTAAAAAAAACACATAAGATGCATAAAAGAAGAGAACTCAACACATGGGTTGGATTTGTACAAAAATAGACATGTATTTTGGTTTTTTATTTCAAACCTAGAAAAACTTGATATATTTCTACTATAAAAGTAGGAAACGTGCAAGAACCTCACATCTTCTAAAAGTAGTATCTAATAAAATTTTAATTTCAAAATTTCTCCGAAGCTCGTAAAGAAGAATATTTTTACTATGATTTATCACAGGGTAAACATTTCTTTCACATTGATTTCCTTACATTTATAACATTCTTTTAAATATTTATCTATTAATAAATTCATACAATATAAAAAACAGTATAAGCATTATTTATATTTAATCATGTCACATTTATCATTTACATGCAGGTAAACACGAGATTTATCTCTAAAGCTTTTATACTTTCGTTGTCAATAATTGTGTTACTATCGAGCACAATTTACTCAGAACAAAATAAGAATTTAAATCAAATAAAATCAGCAACATATTTGTCAGAAAAGTTTGAATTGGGACCTGGAGAGGTTCTAGCTGAAAGTATTATAGATATTGAATTTCCAAGTGGTCATATTGGAGTCAAAAGCTTTGATGTTGATTTAGTTGATGATCAAGGGAATTCTGTACCACTGTATGAAACATACATACATCATTGGTTTGCTATAAGATATCATATAAACAAGGATAAAAATATGTCACATGACATTAATGATCACTCCAAACCTTTTGGGGGTCCTAATTTTATAAGAAATGATGGAACCTGCAACACAGGGATTCTACCACATTATTGGGGTTTGGGAAGTGAATCCCGAGGAACAAGTTCAAAGCTTCCAGATCCTTATGCAGTTGAATTAGGAAATCCTTCCAATATTACAGAAGGTTGGGAAGAGAAATGGCTATTAAGCATCATGGTCATTGATACACGTGGCACAGAAGATAGAAAAAGTTGTACTGAATGTAGGTGTGACCAATTTAATCTCCCAGAAAATTTTTATAATGAGACGAAGGATATACATGGTAAACCATTGTCCCCAGAATATAAAGGAGGAATATTTTGTTGCAAAAATAACTTTCAATGCAAATTGAAAAATGGATTTCAAGCGCCATGTAGAAAACTTGCTCTAAGATACAAAATAACTTGGGTTGATTGGGACCAACACCAAATCCCTGTTAGATTTTATGTACTTGATTCCACTGATCGTGTCATAATAAATGGTTCAGAAATAATTCATGATTGTCTGGTAAATAAGCTATTTAAATTATATTTTCTATTTTCATGATCAAGTAGTTTACACCATGATAAAGGCATAACTTAAGTAAATGAATATGTACATTTAAGAAGTACATTCGAGAATACTCTATATTTTAACATAATATGTACTAGCAACTAACATTTGCATTCCCATGTAAAATAAAAATGTGATTTCTAAGATTTTATGATTATAGTTTTTTATTATTTTTTACATCAGAAGAGACTAGTTAACAAATATTTCTTAAATTTTCACAGGCAGAATATACTATTCCGGAAAATAATAGTACTGATCTTGTTCATGTTCAAAAAGCAAGAATCCCAATGAAAAAAGGTGGTTATCTTATCTACGGCACTGCTCATATGCATACTGGTGTCGTTAATGCTACACTATATGGACAGGTAGAGTTTAATGTTATTTTGACTAAATATTTTTAAACTTGTGTTTTCTTAATATTATTACTTAAGTGATAGCAAGTTTTATTGACTTCATATATAGTCAAATTAATTATATTTAATATTGTGCATGTATAATCTCTCTTTCTTTAATTAATTTATTTTGTCTTCGATTAATTAATTAGGATGGAAGGACATTGTGTACATCAACGCCGAGATACGGAACGGGAAATGAAGCAGGAAATGAAGAAGGTTATGTCGTTGGAATGTCCGTATGCTATCCAAAACTAGGCTCAATTAAGATTAACGATGGTGAAACTGTGACTATGGAATCGAGCTATAAAAATGAATTTGTCACAGGAGCTATGGGACATATGTATTTCTATTTGGCTGATCGACTACCACACACAACATAGACATCATATTCACATGATTTATATTTATTTGAGGTATAGTTGTCGATAAATATATCATTGAATGTATCTTGTCAGCACGTGGTACTAGCTCAATAGAAAGATTTCCAATCAACTTGAGGCCACTGTAAAATTTTCATTTGTGATACTTTGATTAATATAAATTTCTATTTTTCCAACAGAGAATTTGTAGTGATTGAACGGAATTTATAATTTTTGAAAAGTTTTGAAAAAATTCCAAATACGACAACAAAAGCCTCATGGTCAAAGGGCATAAAAAAGGTGGAAATGATTTTTTACCGCACTTTATATCTTGAAACCTTTATTAAAAACTAACTCAAACTCTCTTGAAATTCAACTTTGATTAAAATCAAACTCTTGCACAATCAAACATGCTCCAAAGGATTCACACAAAGAAGAGAAAATTTAACTCATTTACACATTGTGTTCATTAACTTGCACATTATAACCGCCGATGAGGTTTTCTGTTCCTTTAAATATGAGGTTCATCTACTATAAACAAGATTCCGGGATGATTAGTTCTTCAATTTGTTAATGTCTAAATGTTAACCATGATAGTGACATAGACCATATTACCCTAATAGTAGTAAAGTTGTATGAAACATGCATTATATGTCACCATGAAGCACATGGAATCCATAATTTTTCCAAAGTCCATTAAGCTCCCCTACAGACTTTTTATTACGCCAATGTCAAATTCAAAGGGTGTCCGCCTATATCACGCTACATAATTTCATATACACCAACTCAGATCAATCATCCACTGAGTCCCTTACAAGAATACAACACCAAACTAATACAATGAATATGAATACACCATTTCACGTATAATTTATTATTTCACTTGTCTTCACAATTTTCTTTAGTGACACTCAGTTTCGAAACACATAGGTATCAATCAGGTTTCTTCCTAATGGATAATCTTAATAACACAACCTTAATTCTTGAGTGGGGATAAAATTGTCTCGTAAATTTCTAGAAGTAAACCAATATTACCAAAATTTAAGATAACTAAAGTTCCATCATTTTTGCTACTTCATTTCCAGAATCATAACTCTAGGGCAGGTGATCCAACCAAAAAGATAAATGTTTTGAGATTTAATTCATTAATTAATCGTTGGACTTGATTCACGAATCAAATGAGTTAAACATAAATCCAATTTAAGTCTATATATATTTACACTGGGCTATGTATAATTCGACTCATTTGGTTCATGAACCCTCTCTCTCCCCTCCCTTTCTCCCCCCATTTCTCTCTCACTGTATCACTCTCTCTCTCTCTCTCACTATCTCTCACTCTCTCTTCGTCCCTCCCCCCTCTCTTTATCTCTCAAGTATAGGTCATTCCAAGTCTGACTTGAAAAAAACGAATCAATATTACCAAACTTTAACATAACCAAAGTTCCTTTATTTTACTACTTCATTTCTTGAATCATAACTATAGGGCAGGTGAACCGAACCAAATAATTTTTTTCAAGACTTGATTATTTAATTAATTCTTGGACTTTATTCATGAACCAAATGAGTCAAACATAACTAAAAATTAAGTTTGTACATATTGACCTTGAGCTATGTATAACTCGACTCATTTGGTCATGAACCATCTCTCTCCCTCCGTCTCTCTTTCGCCCTGATTGTCTCTCTTACTCTCTCCGTCTCTCTTACTCTCTCTCTCTCTCTCTCTCTCTCTCTCTCTTTATATATATATATATATATATATATATATATATATATATATATATATATATATATATATATATATATATATATATCTCAAGTCTAGTTTGTTCCAAGTATGAACATAAAAAGTGAATCAAATTTATCAAACTTTAATCTAACCAAACTTCCTTCATTTTCACAACATCATTTCCAAAATCGTAACTCTCGAGCATGTGAATCTCATCAAATTGAAAAAAAAACTCGAGACTTGAATATTTAATTGATCGTTGGACTTGATTGATGAACCAAATGAGTCAAAAATAGCTCAAAATTAACTCTATACACATTGACCTTGAGCTATGTATAATTCGACTCATTTGGTTCATAAACCATCTCTCTCTCTCTCTCTCTCTCTCTCTCTCTCTCTCTCTCTCCTTTTCTCTCTCTTATAGTCTAGTTTATTCCAAGTTTGAATGGAAAAAGTGAATAAATATTACCAAACTTTAACATCAGAAAAGTTCCTTCATTTTTACTACTTCATTTCCAAAACAAAATTCTAGGTCAGGCGAATCGAATCAAATAGAAAAATATTTTGAGACTTGATTATTTAATTAATTGTTGGACTTGATTAATGAACCAAATGGGTCATACATAGCTCAAAATTAAGTCTGTACTTATTGACCTTAAGCTATGTATAATTCTACTCATTTGGTTCATGAACAATCTCTCTCCCTCACGTCTAGTTTTTTCCAAGTATAAATGGAAATAACTGATTTCTCACAATGCTTTGAAATATATACTTGTCTATGTATTTTATCCAAATTCCATTATTTCTCTTAAGTTAACTATTAATATGCCACACCCATTAGGGTTAGGGATTTAGACTAGTTAGGTATTGATTTTTCTTTAAATCTCTAACAAAGTTACTAATCATGATTAAGACAAATAAGGGATATTACATAAATTATATCAAATCAAAAGAGTATGAACAAAATAATTAGAAATGAGAAAAAAATAACTAGGAATATTCTAAGTATGATTAGATATAAAAGTATGCAACTGACGACTGAAATTAGGAGTACATTTGTTTTTAGATAGAAAACAAGAAATTAAAACAAAGTTATTATCGTTAATTAGATTTTTTTAAGACAGCAGTATGGCCCAATACCTTTTTTTTATGATTTGTTTATAATCATAAAAGATAAAATAAATTATTTATGTAAAATATACATTAGTATAAATTTTTTAAAATCCTATTTGTAAAGATAATTAATAAAAGATGACACCATATAGTATTACGAAATATACATTGGTAAATATTTTAAAAATATACAATATTTATGGTCGATAGTATAATTCAAATAATGTAACACTTATTTTACTATGAATGATTAACAAGTTATCATTGGGTGAATTTTTTTGGCAATAGTAAATCAATAAAAAGATAACAACAAAAATTGGTAACTAACCAATTTTTTATAATAAAATTGTTATGTAAAATAATTTTAGTAGAGATGTAATATAAAATAGACACCTACTTAATATACCCGAAAATAGATTGCTATAAATATATTTTGAATGACTTGTATTGTCAGATACTAAGTAATTTCTTAACAATTTTTGGTTGTTGTATATAATTACCTATAAATATATTAAAAAAAACACATAAGATGCATAAAAGAAGGACATTCATGATGTGAACTTGTTTTATATAGTATGTATGAACCCACCGAACCCATAGGCTATCAGCTTTACGGTATAAGTTCCACGACAACTTTAGCAAGCACGCCTGGTTCCAACGATGCAGATCCAAGATATAGAGACCACCTTGACTCATTGGCTCACAAATTTTGTTCCATGACACAGGAGATTTTTTCGACACGATTGTTTTTCCTGTCCACAAGAAAGTTCTGCATAAGCTCATAATCTGTTTCAAAATTCCTTTAGGTACATGAAGACATTGGCACCAATAATTCACGATGTTAAACAACACACTGTTGATTAACTGGATTCGCCCGACATAACTTAACATCTACGCCCTCCAGTGAGAAATTCTTGTTGTAGATTTATCTACAAGATCAATGCAATACACTTTCGTAAGTCTCTTGCTCTGGAGCGGAATTCCCAAGTAACGGAATGGAAGGCTGCCTCTCTCAAAACCAGTTATAATTATGAGATTCCTCTCCTTTTCTTCATTCATACCGCCACAGTAAATCTTACACTTGTTAGGGTTAACTACTAGCCCAGTTGCTTTTGAAAAACCAGCAAAGTTGTCCATCAGTAATTGAACAGATACTTCATCACCTCTTGACAAAACCAAAAGATCATCCGCAAAGCTAACGTCCACAATCTTGAGTTTCTCGCATTTGCTATGAAAGTTAAAATCAGGGATGGAGTGCAATTCTGTCAGCTTCCTATGGAGGTATTCCATTACAATGACGAAGAGCATTGGAGATATGGGATCTCCTTGTCGAAGGCCACGCTTTTCTTCCATTACTTTGGTACAGCGACCATTGACAGTAAATTGATAACTCATTGTTTCCACAATCTGCATAGTCCAACTTATGAATCATCTAGGAATTCCGACTTCCTCCATAATTGTGTTCAAAGGCATTCCAATCCACAGTGTCATATGCCTTTTGAATGTCCATTTGGATCATACAACAGGGCATGCCTCCCTTTCTATTGTATCCTCGGATTAGTTCATACGCCAACAGCACGTGGTCATGAATCTTCTGCCCCGGAATGAAAGCAGCTTAATTCCTGCTCACAATACAATTCAGCACCCTCCCCAATCTGTTAGCCAAGACTTTTGATATTATCTTCAAAACAACAGTGTAACAAGATATTGGTCTGAAGTCTTTGATTGTTCTGGAATGGTCACTCTTCGGGATTAGTGTTACCATGGATCTATTAAACCTCCTATCAAGTATTCCTCTGCTAAAAAAATCCGTTACACAATTTACAACATCAGTTTTGATGATGTGCCAAGAATGTTTGAAAAACTTCGCTCCAAAACCATCCACCCATGGGCTTTTGCTATCTCCGATACTACTAAGCGCATCTTCAATATCCTTTATAGTTACAGGCTGGATCAGTAGAGATCTTTGCATCATATTCAGCTGTCTACCATTTCGTAGCACCCTGATATCAACACAATCTCCAGTTTCTTTTCTCTCCCCCATAAGGCTGCCATAAAACGCCAGAATTTCAGCTTCAATGTCATCAGGATTAACCAGCAGAGTGCCATCCTCCCTGTAGAGCCTATGGATGTGATTGGTTTTCTGTTGAGCTTTTATGTGAGCATGGAAGTAAGAGTTGTTGCCATCTCCCATTCTAATCCAACTAATCTTGGCTTTCTGATGTATCATCTGCTCGTCTATGTCCAAAATTTCCATCAGCTTGTTATTGCATCTCTTCTCCTTGAGGATAAGATCTTTGTTCATTTTGTCAGCATACAACAGCCTTTGAGTTTCAATCAACTCTTGTCTTTGCTTGTCTATTTGGTTCTTTATCCCCCTCAATGGATTTGAGTGAGTTCATCAAAACCATGACCTTTGCATTTTCGTAACATAGACTTGAATCTTTCCCAAGCCTCATTTAGAGACTCGTTGCTTCCTTGAGTGAATACCGCAATTGCCGTTTTGGCTTCCATGAATCGGGATTGTGGAAAATACCTTTCTAGGAACTTTTCTTTTAATAAATTCCAATCCGTCATCACTCTTGGTAATTGATCGAGATACCACTCTTTGGCTTTTCCAATTAAGGAATGTGGAAACAATCTCTTGAATAGTGCCTCCTCACCCGCTTCATCTACCCCCGTTGCACCCGCAATCTCATAAAATTTGGTGAGATGCGTGAAAGGGTCTTCATGGTCCATTCCGGTGAACGGACTTGCATAAAGTAGTTGAAGGATTTCGGTCTTCATCTCCGAGTTCCTTCCACCTTGAGCATTACGAGCAAATTGAGCGGTGCGTCTTGAACTATTTGCGGACATTTCGGTACGAACTTCACCCGCCATGTTTCCTTCGAAAGTGTTGGCACCTACTTCCTCAATTTGAATTGTTGAAGAAATAGATGCTTCTTCTCTTAGTTTCCTCTCTTTGGCCAATTTTTGTCTTCTTCGTGTTTTGCTATTGAGCTTCCGGATCGTCCTTTCAATTTCGGAATTGAAGGGAAATTGTTCTTCGGTAGCTTTTTCCCGCATACACAAAAATTCTACAAAACTAGCAAACCAAGTGAAACACAAGAGATATTAATAAAGTAACAAAACTTAAAACAATGAACTATTGCAATGCTTGTAATATCAAACGCCAATCCCCGACAACGGCGCCAATTTGTTGAAAAGTATATTTCCGGCAAATATTTTTATATCGTATTCACAGAGATTGGGTGATATTACCGCCGTTCTATAGTTCAAATTGTTTTAAGTTTACAAATTGAAAATGGTTGGTTTATGTTTGGAATTTTGTCATGCACTTGTGACATAAATTGAAAATACTAAAAATATGGTTTTTATCAATTAAAAGGAATTTGTCAAGACTTGGTTTCACTATTCCTTTTCCATATATTTTCTTATAACTAGTATGTGAACTCAATTTGTTTGAACATAATCTAATATCCTCTCAATAACATTTATTTCTAAACGATATTGTGATATTCATTAAATTAATTCTTTAGATAACTTCTTCATCTAAAATCTTAATCCAACAATCATTAATATTTGATATAAAAGAAAAGCAAGAAATAAATCTATTTCTACAATCCACTTCTTACTTGAGAAAATTCTTGAAGAACATAAATGAAATTATCTTTTTTCAACAATAACTTAATTTGACATATTCAATAAACCACACAAGAATTTCTCTACATTCAACCTCAAATTGTTCACATACAAAGAATTACAAGAGATACATAATGGATTCGGAATAGCTACTACCTTAGTCTTGACAAAATTTGGGAATTAGTTCCTCATCACCATTGTTGACATTCAAGAAGCTTTTTTTCTTCTTCTCCCAAGTTCTCTATCTTTCTCCAAAAATCTGATGTGTATATCAAAAACCTAGCAAAAACTATATTTCTCTCCTTTCTTTTCTCTCTCTTTGTTTTGCTTTTTTTCCTCAATCATCATTACAATTGAAATGATGTTTTTCATGCAACCACCCAACTCTCTTGGCCCAAAAAGTGGCTAAAAGTAAATCTTCACGCCACCCCAAGACGGCTGACCCAAAGATACTTCTAATCATCTCAAAACAGAGTTACTGACTACGCACAGTTTGCAGCGCCAACCAAGGACGCGGCGCGAACTGAGACAAATGAAGTTCGCGGCGCCATAGAAGGACGCAGCGCGAACTGAGCTGCTGCATGCTCCTTTGAATTTTCCTTGCCTCCTTTTGTCTTAACTTGATCTTTCTTTGACTTGGTTGCTTCTTCCAACTCCAATTGAATCCAAGTAATTCTTTTTCTCTAAAAAATGCTACAAAACTAACAATTAAGGTGAAATATCTATTCTACTAAAATAAAAACAATGATAATTGCATATTTGTGAATTGTGTGAATAAAAGGATAAAAATTAAATAAAACTTGGTTAAAAGGACCATTAAATATGTATGAAAATTAGTACAATTCGGTCCTTAACAACTCTCCCCAACTTACCATTTTGTTTGTCCCTAAACAAAAGTTTTTCACCAAGTTATCCAAAGTACAATGAAACAAGAGAAGGAATGAGAATTAATTACAAACACTTGGTTGGTTCAAAAGTATACGGCTTCCATGATTCACCTACCTCAATACTAGAACAAAGCGTGAACAACATAATGGTTAGGTGCAAAGTACATACCAAGGAATTCAAAGCTATACATGTCAAAATTGAATCAAACCTACACACAATTTATAATAATTAAACACGAGGTGTTCTTTCACTCATCCGAACAATTAAATCAACAACAATTCGAATCATGCGGCCATCAAAACAAATACCAAGTCATGTGAAAAATGAGAATCAAGAGGTCTTTCATGGGTTGTAATGCGGCTTGGGTTACAAAGAAAGGATAATATCAAGGGGAATCAAACAAAATACTTATCCTAAGGGAGCACTTTTATCAATTCAACTCAATAACACTTCTTCTTTGATCCAATTTGTTCTTCTATTTTTCAACAACATACAACCGGGAGCTCTTTGATATTCTTCATTCTATTTACTCCATGGTTTCCAAAAGTATCCACTTGTCCTTAATAAGGATCACTTATTTTCTTTTCTTTTCGATCAACTTTTGTTCTCTCCCCAACTTTAGTTTTCAACACAATTATTAATACAAATAATGCTCCCCTTAGGAAAAACAAATTTGCAACCAAATTGGTTGAGGGTTAAAATGAAACCAAAAACAAATTTCTAAGATTCATTCATTCACACGATTTTTGCAATTTTCAATTGAATGAATCCTAAAACAAGCTCAAAGGGGTTAACTAGGGATCACTCCTCACAAGGTTAGTTGATTCAAACTTTTTGGCCAAGTGGTTTTTCTCAATAACAAACAATGCATCTATCATTTTCACAATTTTCACAAAAAAGGACTAATGCATGATTTAGCATGATAAGAACGAGTTGAAATAAGATTCGGTATCCCGCATTTAGTGTACAATGGAAAGTTACCTCACAATTGGTTAAGTTCTACTTTGATTCAACATGGACATGTATCTCAAGGAATTCATGATATGTAATTTGCACAAACCATCACCTATTCATGTTAATTCTAGAAATCGATAAAAGTGTACCTTGAAATGCCGAGTACCAATCTTATCATCACCATCCAAAGTGTCTTGCGCTCCTCTCTTGAAACCGTTACTTTGTTACTTCAAGCTTAGCTTAATGAACAAACAATTAACAAAATTTTTGAAAAAGTGGGGTGTCCCAAATTCCATAAATTCAACTAATAAACTTTTAAAACACACAATTAAACAACTATGCAATTAACGAAAAAAAATTTAAACGGTGAACTAGAGCCACCAAAAGTACATCATAAAAAAAACTAAACGGTGAACTAGAGCCACCAAAAGTACAATTAACAACAAATAATAAAAGAAACTGAAAACTAAAATAAATCTACTTCTACCACTAGTCTTTTAACTTTCCTCATCGTCACCACCACCTACTGGACCAATGGCTTCCTCCATCTCTTCATCCACTTGTGCACCACGGTGCATCGCTGCAGACCCCCATAAAACTTGGCCTGCCCTCAGGCCAATTAGCATAAGACACATACTCAGCCTGAGTGGGGAAAGTGCGATCCTCGGGTGCCAAAAAAGTATTTTGAAATTGTTGTTGCATGGTATCAAAAAGGAAGGCTTGAGATCTCCTCGAAGCCTCAAAGTTTTTACAACAATAGCTAGCAAAAGCCATCTGATCAAAAGCGGGAGCACGGCGAGGTTTAGGTCGGGAAGATGAAGTACCTGCTCCTTCAGCTTTATCCAACGGTGCCTGACAAAACCTGTTCACAAAATAATCATTAATAGTGCTTGTTATGGTGTAATGGACTTCATTCGGGAGGAGCACATTTGCTTTCTTGCAAAGTCCCATAATTAGGCCCGGGTAAATGAGAACTCCGGCCTTTCCACCATGCTTCGTCCCACTTGTGGCGACTTTCCGCATTTCTCCGCAATGATGGAAGCTACATCCACAGATTTTCGGACAAAATATAAGAGAGCAGGCAGCCCACATCCAGTGGAATAGTGGTGGTATGGCTACGCGGTCGGATGTTATTCAAAAGGAGAACCAAGACGGCTCGAGCTTCCAAGGTGAGGTCCTCTCGCTTCAATGCTTGGGCAGCCCTTGATCATTAGGAGATAGCTCCTTCCTTGAAGGCACAACTGCTCATTAACCTCATTAAAATCCCACTCTTGAGTCGCCATTTTTTCGCGATATTGGCATCGCTCTCCTTCTCGCAAGGTGAGAGGGTTCCCCAGAAAGTTGTTCAACGCATCTCTATTAAAGATGATGACCTTGCCTCTCACTTGCGTTTTGTAGTGATACGCTTTACCTTCCTCCACTTGAATGGCATTAGCGTAAAACTCACGCACAATATCATAGTTAATCTCCCTCTCCGGTTCGCACAACTTATGCCACTTCCTATCCTCGATAAGCTGCACGATCTTGCTGTATTTTCCATTAGGAGCGAAGTTTACAAGTCGCTCGGCTTGGATTGTTCTTCGCACAAGGGCCTCATATCTCTCTTCGCATTCATCGTTTGAGAACCGTCGCACACCTCGTAAAGGTCCGGAACTGGTGGATTTCTGGCGCTTAGACATCTGCAAAAATCATACAAAATCAAAACAACACACAAAACATCAGTATCACAGAGCAATAAGCTTGCTGGAATTACTGAGTTCGCGGTGCGAACAGACCTGCGCGGCGCGTCCTGGGCGAAACCCAGAAAAACCAGCAAGTTCACAGACAGCCAAATCATCATTCAAGCATCCTTCTAACACAATCAGTATTGACACAAGATTCCCTAATGCTATTCCTTAACCATTCTAACAATTTCCAACACTAATTTCCTAACACATGCAATTGAAATCCCTAACCCTAACAATGCACATTTCAGAATTTAAATTCAAAGAGGGAGAGAAAATTCAGATTTCATACCTTGGTACCTTGATTGAGATTTGGGTTAGGAAATTAGAGATGAAGTGATTAGGGTTTGCTTGAATTAAGAAGGAAGTGCAAGTGGTTTGGAGTGTGTGAGAAGAGGAAAAAGGGTTTTTTAAAAAAAACTAACTAAAGTAAGCAAAATAAAGAAACTAAGGAAACTGAACCCGCACTGGTCGCGGCGCGCAAGGGCTATGCGGCGCGTACTGAATGAAAAATTGATTCTGGAAAGTTGCTGTCCAACCAGTTCGCGGCGCAAACTTTGGTACGCGGCGCGAACATCTCACGCGGCGCGTACTGAGACAGATTTTAGAAAAATTAGATGCTGCAGATTTTCAGTTTTCCACCAACTTGAGCAGAAGGGGTATTGCTCCTAGAAAGCTAAAAATTACTCTAAAAATGAAAGAACTACTTACTACGTTGGGTTGCCTCCCAACAAGCGCTTTGTTTAACGTCGTTCGAGCTCGACGGTTCATTGGTGCTTCACGGCTCAACGAGCGAAATGACGCACACTTGCCGGTTGAAATCACCACCTTGGTAAATTTTCAGTCGCTGCCCATTTACCGTCCAGCTTGCTTTTGTTTTAGGATCCTCCACCACAATGGCTCCATAACTTTTTACTTCTTTAATCACAAACGGTCCCGACCATTTTGACTTCAATTTACCCGGAAAAAGTTTAAGTCTTGAGTTGAATAAAAGTACCATTTGCCCCACTTGGAATTCCTTCAACTTGATCTTACCATCATGATATGCTTTTATTTTTTCTTTGTAGAGTTTGTTTGAATGATAAGCATTGTTCCTTAACTCTTCAACTTCATGAAGTTGATCTTTGCGCTTTTCTCCGGCTAGATTATGGTCGAAATTTAGGAATTTGAGAGCCTAAAGTGCTCTATGTTCCAATTCCACCGGGAGGTGACAAGTCATACCGTAGACCATTTGAAATGGAGTCAATCCGATGGGAGCTTTGTATGCAATCCTGTATGCCCACAATGCTTCATCCAACTTTGTGGACCACTCTTTTCTTGAACTTGAAACTGTTTTCTCAAGAATCCTTTTGATTTCTCTATTAGATACCTCGGTTTGACCATTTGCTTGGGGATGGTAAGGGGTGGTGACTTTATGCTTGACACCATAATGTTCTAAAACTTTTTCTAACGGTGCATTGCAAAAATGCGAGCCACCATCACTTACCAACACCCTTGGCATACCAAAACGTGAAAAGATGTTTTTCTTTAAAAATTTTATCACAGTTTTGGAATCAGCCTTGGGTGAAGCAATCGCTTCCACCCATTTTGATACATAGTCAACCGCAACCAGAATATATTCATTGGAAAAAGATGGGGGAAACGGGCCAACGAAATCAATGCCCCAACAATCAAAGACCTCAACTTCTAACATATTGGTTAGGGGCATTTCATCTCGTTTACCTATTCCACCACTTCTTTGACATTGGTCACAACTTTTTGAATGCTCATGAGCATCTTTGAAGAGCGACGGCCAATAAAATCCCGATTGTAGGACTTTAGTGGCTGTCCGCAAACCGCTATAGTGTCCTCCGTAGGGAGAGTTGTGACAATGCCAAAGAATGTCCTTGGACTCTTCGGTTGTTACACACCGCCTCAATATGCTGTCCACACCTACTTTAAATAAGTATGGATCATCTCAAACATATTGCTTGACATCAGACAAGAATTTCTTCTTTTGGTTACTAGTGAGGTCTTCCGGTATTAACCCGGTTGCTTTAAAATTAGCAAAATCAGCAAACCAAGGCCTCACTTGTATCGCATAAAGTTTCTCATCCAGGAATTCTTCCCTCACTTCCGTTTCTTTCTTTGTAACTTCTACATTGACCAATCGAGACAAGTGATCCGCTACCAAATTTTCGGAACCTTTTTTATCCCGGATTTCCAAGTCAAATTCTTGTAACAATAGAATCCAACGAATTAATCTTTGTTTGGAATCCGGTTTGGTTAACAAATACTTGATAGCCGAATGGTCAGTGTAAATTACAACTCTTGAACCGATCAAATAAGCTCTAAATTTTTCCAATGCATACACTATAGCTAGTAATTCCTTTTCGGTAGTTGCGTAATTAATTTGTGCCTCATTTAAGACCTTACTAGCATAATGTATAGCATGAAAAACCTTTGCTTTTCTTTGACCCAAAACAGCACCAACCGCATAATCGCTTGCATCACACATAAGTTCAAAGTCTAGTTTCCAATTAGGTGCAATGATTACGGGTGTGGTGATCAACTTTTCTTTTAACTCATGAAAAGCTTTTAGACACGACTCATCAAAATTAAATTGCGTACCTTTGTTGAGTAAGTTACTCAAAGGTTTAGCTATTTTTGAAAAATCCTTGATGAACCTTCTATAAAATCCCGCGTGGCCAAGAAAGCTTCTCACTCCTTTGATGTTGATTGGTGGGGGCAGCTTTTCGATCACTTCAAATTTGGATTTATCCACTTCAAGCCCCTTTGAGGAAATTTTATGACCAAGGACTACACCTTCGGTAACCATGAAATTACACTTCTCCCAATTGAGCACAAGATTTGTCTCAACACATCTCTCCAACACCACATCCAGATTTTTCAAACATAGCTCAAAGGATGCACCATACACGGAAAAATCATCCATAAACACTTCGATGCATTCTTCAATCAAGTCGGCGAAAATCGCTTGCATACGCCGTTGAAATGTTGCTGGAGCGTTACATAACCCGAATGGCATCCTCCGATAAGCAAAAACACAAAAAGGACAAGTAAAGGTTGTTTTTTCATGATCCGCCGGATTCACCGAAATTTGATTGTATCCCGAATATCCATCCAAGAAACAATAGAAATTTTTACCGGCTAATCTTTCCAACATTTGATCCATGAAAGGTAGCGGGAAATGATCTTTTCTTGTTGCTTGATTCAACCTCCGATAGTCGATACACATCCTCCACCCGGTCACCGTTCTTGTTGGAATTAATTCATTCTTATCATTACGGATGACCGTCATACCTCCTTTTTTCGGAACCACTTGTACCGGACTCACCCATTCACTATCGGAAATAGGATAAATCATCCCGGCCTCTAGCAACTTCACTACTTCCTTTCGCACGACTTCCTTCATTGATGGATTCAAACGTCTTTGGGGCTGTGCAACGGGTTTGAAATCATCTTCCATCATTATCTTGTGCATGTAGTAGGTTGGACTAATTCCCTTTAAATCGGACAGCACCCAACCTAATGCTCCCTCATTCTTCTTCAGGACATGTATTAACTTGTGTTCCTCCTTCGGTGATAAAGTGTTGCTAATGATTACCGGTTTTGTGGCATTATCACCAAGAAAAACATACTTTAAATGCGCGGGCAACATCTTTAATTCCAACTTCACCTCTTTCACTTCCTTGTTCTCATTCAAGTCTTCCATTTTCTCCTCCTTATGATCGATTTCTTTACAAGCTTCCAATTCACCCAAGATTTCCTCAATCTCTTTGTCTTCATTCTCGGATGAAATGGTATGAACTCCAATGAGAGATCTTTCTAATGGACTAGAAATATGCACTTGATTTACAACTCCCATTACTTCTTCTTCGATAACATCGATGTGAAAAATGTCATGCTTGTCTTTGGGATGCTTCATGGCTTCAAAAAGATTAAAAGTCACATCTTCATCTTGCACCCGTACTTTCATAAGCCCATCATCAATGTCTATCATCATACGGGCTATTTTCATGAAAGGTCGACCAAGAATCAATGGATCATCTCTATCTTCTTCCATATCAACTACCACGAAATCAACCAAAAACAAGAATTTGTCTACTTTCACTAACATGTCTTGAGCAACCCCATATGGTGAAGTGGTAGATTTATCGGCTAGTTGCAAATTCATCCTAGTGGCTTTCATCTCGATGTTCCCCAATCTCTTAATAATGGATAAAGGAATCAAATTTATGCTAGACCCCAAATCAATTAGACCATTTCCGATGTAGGTATCCCCAATAGTTACCGATAGGATAACTCGTCCCGGATCGGCTTCCTTTCTTGGGAGAGTTCTTTGGATTATAGCACTACAACGGGCATCAAGCAAAATTGTTTCATTATCCTCATATCTCTTTTTCTTGGTGAGGATGTCCTTCATGAACTTGGCATATTTTGGCATTTGCTCCAATGCTTCGGCAAATGGAATATTTATTTGAAGTTGCTTAAATATATCCATAAACCTAGCATAATGCCTTGCATTTTCCTTCTTTGATGGTGCATGTGGATATGGTAGGTGTTGGAGAGGAATTTTGCTTACTCCTTTATCTCCTCTCTTATTTCTCCTTGTATTTTTCTCCTTTTTCTCACTTTTTTTCCTCATCTTCTTTTTCTTTTTCAACTAAGTCATCCTCCTTTTTTTCTAACTCCTCTTTTTCACCTACTACTTCTTCATCATCCTTTTTTTTTCAATCATCACTTCATTATCATCTTCAACTACAATTTCATCACTTATTCCGTTGCTCACCCCTTTACCGCTTCTAGTTACAATTGCCTTGCAATGCTCCTTTCGGGTTGGTGTGGGTATTGGCGGAAAAGGATGTTCCCGTTTGTTGCTCGGCTAATTGCTTAGCAAGCTGCCCCACTTGATTCTCTAAATTCTTTATGGCAGCCACATTGCTCTTTTGATTCTCCATAGAAACTTGCATAAATTGGTTGAGTGTTTCTTCCAATTTTGAGCTTCCACCTTGAGATTGTTGGCCTTGAGCATTTGTGCTTTGGTATGGACTTTGATGTTGATAATGTTGATTGTTGAATCTTGATGGTTGGTAGCCTTGGTTATTTCTTTGATAAGAGTTGTTGTGATGTGGAGGTTGCCTTTGGTAGCCTTAATTTTGATTGTTCACATAATTCACTTCTTCGCCTTCGGGAGGTGGACAATAACCGGTAGGATGATCACCTTGACAAAGTTCACAACATGCCACTTGATTCTTGATTTGAGCTCCTTGCATTTCTTTCATTTGTTGTGGAAGTTTGGACATTTGTTGAGTAAGTAACTCCACTTGTTGCGAAAGTAGCTTGTTTTGAGCGAGAATTGCATCATTGGTGTTTAATTCAAGAACACCCGGTCTCCTTTGTGAAGGGTTCCGATCATGTTGACTTTGAAGATCATTAAGTGCCATTAGATCAATAATCACTATAGCATCTTCCGCACTTTTAGACATCAAAGAACCACCCGCGGTAGCATCTAAAAGTGTTTTGTGCACCGGTTGGAGTCCATTCCGGAATATATGGATTTGAGTGAGTTCATCAAAACCACGACCTTTGCATTTTCGTAACATAGACTTGAATCTTTCCAAAGTCTCATTTAGAGACTCGTTGCTTCCTTGAGTGAATACCGCAATTGTCGTTTTGGCTTCCATGAATCGGGATTGTGGAAAATACCTTTCTAGGAACTTTTCTTCTAATAAATTCCAATCCGTCATCACTCTTGGTAATTGATCGAGATACCACTCTTTGGATTTTCCAATTAAGGAATGTGGAAACAATCTCTTGAATAGTGCCTCCTCACCCGCTTCATCTACCCCCGTTGCACCCGCAATCTCATAAAATTTGGTGAGATGCGTGAAAGGGTCTTCATGGTCCATTCCGGTGAACGGACTTGCATAAAGTAGTTGAAGGATTCCGGTCTTCATCTCCGAGTTCCTTCCACCTTGAGCATTACGAGCAAATTGAGCGGTGCGTCTTGAACTATTTGCGGACATTTCGGTACGAACTTCACCCGCCATGTTTCCTTCGAAAGTGTTGGCACCTACTTCCTCAATTTGAATTGTTGAAGAAATAGATGCTTCTTCTCTTAGTTTCCTCTCTTTGGCCAATTTTTGTCTTCTTCGTGTTTTGCTATTGAGCTTCCGGATCGTCCTTTCAATTTCGGAATTGAAGGGAAATTGTTCTTCGGTAGCTTTTTCCCGCATACACAAAAATTCTACAAAACTAGCAAACCAAGTGAAACACAAGAGATATTAATAAAGTAACAAAACTTAAAACAATGAACTATTGCAATGCTTGTAATATCAAACGCCAATCCCCGACAACGGCGCCAATTTGTTGAAAAGTATATTTCCGGCAAATATTTTTATATCGTATTCACAGAGATTGGGTGATATTACCGCCGTTCTATAGTTCAAATTGTTTTAAGTTTACAAATTGAAAATGGTTGGTTTATGTTTGGAATTTTATCATGCACTTGTGACATAAATTGAAAATACTAAAAATATGGTTTTTATCAATTAAAAGGAATTTGTCAAGACTTGGTTTCACTATTCCTTTTCCATATATTTTCTTATAACTAGTATGTGAACTCAATTTGTTTGAACATAATCTAATATCCTCTCAATAACATTTATTTCTAAACGATATTGTGATATTCATTAAATTAATTCTTTAGATAACTTCTTCATCTAAAATCTTAATCCAACAATCATTAATATTTGATATAAAAGAAAAGCAAGAAATAAATCTATTTCTACAATCCACTTCTTACTTGAGAAAATTCTTGAAGAACATAAATGAAATTATCTTTTTCAACAATAACTTAATTTGACATATTCAATAAACCACACAAGAATTTCTCTACATTCAACCTCAAATTGTTCACATACAAAGAATTACAAGAGATACATAATGGATTCGGAATAGCTACTACCTTAGTCTTGACAAAATTTGGGAATTAGTTCCTCATCACCATTGTTGACATTCAAGAAGCTTTTTTTCTTCTTCTCCCAAGTTCTCTATCTTTCTCCAAAAATCTGATGTGTATATCAAAAACCTAGCAAAAACTATATTTCTCTCCTTTCTTTTCTCTCTCTTTGTTTTGCTTTTTTTCCTCAATCATCATTACAATTGAAATGATGTTTTTCATGCAACCACCCAACTCTCTTGGCCCAAAAAGTGGCTAAAAGTAAATCTTCACGCCACCCCAAGACGGCTGACCCAAAGATACTTCTAATCATCTCAAAACAGAGTTACTGACTACGCACAGTTTGCAGCGCCAACCAAGGACGCGGCGCGAACTGAGACAAATGAAGTTCGCGGCGCCATAGAAGGACGCAGCGCGAACTGAGCTGCTGCATGCTCCTTTGAATTTTCCTTGCCTCCTTTTGTCTTAACTTGATCTTTCTTTGACTTGGTTGCTTCTTCCAACTCCAATTGAATCCAAGTAATTCTTTTTCTCTAAAAAATGCTACAAAACTAACAATTAAGGTGAAATATCTATTCTACTAAAATAAAAACAATGATAATTGCATATTTGTGAATTGTGTGAATAAAAGGATAAAAATTAAATAAAACTTGGTTAAAAGGACCATTAAATATGTATGAAAATTAGTACAATTCGGTCCTTAACACTCTTGCTGTCACCTTTTTCCCTTTCTCAATACTCTTGGTGTGAATCTTAGTCCATTTTCCATCATCATTGGAAGTAATCAGCATCTCTGGCTCTTTCATCTTATCAAGTTGAGGTTCTTGCACCACTGGATCAGCTTGGATAGGGCCTGAGTCACAGAGACTATTGCTAGGGCCTTCTCTATCTTCACTAGGATCTTTTGGCTGCCATTTCTTACTAGCTATTTTCTTGTTGATGTTGCAGACATGCCCCATTTTCTGGCACTTCTCACAAAATTGTGGCCGCCACTCATATTCGATTTTCTGTGTTCTATTTTCCCCATTTTGGTCCCTAGTTATCACCTCTTCACAAATTTTTTGTGTCACATCCACTTCTATTAGCATTCTTGCATAAGTCACTCGAAGTTTTCCTGCTGTACATTCATCAGTAAAGAAAGGAGTACCAATCATACTGCCAATCTTTTCCAAACTGCTGTCTCCCCAATGAAATAGCCTTCATCATTGAAATACATTTCTGGCAGCGCCACGTGTAACGCCCTATTTTAATTAATATTATATTATATTATATTAATATTTTTGAATTACGGATCGATATTTATTTTGCGACGAGAATATTTATATTAATCGATATATTTATTAATATATTTGGTGACGTTTCGTTCGATCCGGTAAAATATTATTCGGATCCGATATTTAATTCCCCGGAATTATTTAATTAATTGAATTAATAATATTAGTAAGTTAGGGGGTGTGGGGATCAATTGTTGAGGATTGGGTTTTCACCCTTGGATTACTAGTAGAAACAACATTATAAAACCATTTTCTTTCCCTTTTCCTTCCATTTCCTACACCAAGCAAACATAGAGGCATGGAGAGAAAAGAAAGGGTTTTGGGAGAAGAAGAGCTAGAGAAGAACAAGAGGAGAGCAAGAGCTTGGGGTTGGAGTTGTTGAATCTTCATGGATCATCCAATCTCTAGAGGTAAGGGGTTTGATTCTTCATCTCATATTGTTAGGTTTTGATAGTTATATTTTGGATTTGGGGGAAAACTTGATAGGTTGATTTATGAGTTGTATGGGTGATTGTTGAATGATTTAGAAAGTTTTAATTAGGAGGATGTATTGTGGGTGTATTAGATTCTAACTTGTAGAAATTAGGAGTATTGAAATGGAAAAGAAAAACTAACAGAAAACCTAAAACCAGAAAATGGAAATTCACTGTCTGTTTGCAAAGAATGGGGGAAGAAGACGAGTTGCACTGTGCAACAAGGGGAAGATGCCCAACTCAGGAGGAGGGGCAGCCGTCCCCCATCCAAGGCCCCCGCCTCCAATTCCCCTTATGGCTGGGACGAGCGTCCCCTGTGCCAGGAGGAAGAGAAACGGATTTTTCTGCATTTTTGTGTTTTTCTGTATGCAGGTTGTTCTCTGCTTCTGCAGAATTATGTTTCTGCATAATTTTTGGTTGCTAGCCTCTGTTTGTTTCAATTCTCTCAATTCCATATACTACTAGTTGGTATTAATAAAATATAACTAGGACATAAGTTAGCCGATTAAACTTAGAACCCGATTATGTTTCGATTTTCCGATTTCGGTAAATTCGACGACGGAGCAAGTTGCTCCGAGTTCAACGAAAATTGACATGCTAGCTAAGTTTGGCGTGTAGAACATAGTGGTGAGGGTAGTTTTTAGAAATTACGAGTTTTTACGGAACGACCCGAAATAGGCTTAATTACGGTTAAAGTGAATCAGATTTCATTTTAGTGGATTTAGGACACGTATGGACAATCCGATTGCGACTTTGACGATTATGATTAATGCCGGTTATTAAGAATGGCTTTTGCGACGATTATAGGGGTTTGACTATTTTTCCGTATTTGGAATTTAGTGAATGAATCGATAATGATGTGGTGTGATTAAACATAATGTTTGCGACGATGTATTAATTAATGAATCCTTGATGATATGCGATGCAATGATATATGTCTTTGTACATGATGATTATATTGATGTTGTTAATAAATGCTTCCGATTTGTGAATGCATGACTTTTGATGATGATGAATTTATTAGTGATGTTTTGCATAATGCAATTATGATGCGATGATATATTCATCTTGATGTAGATAAATTATGACGATGTGAGCTTTATGCCAATCTTGATGAGCGATGATGATGTTTTTGTTGTGTTGTTTTATTGTCGAGTCACATACATTGCATTGGGGACGATGGGATTTTATGCCAGGCGACGAGGCTTTTATGCCAAGCGACGAGGCTTTTATGCCAAGCGACGAGGCTTTTTATGCCAAGTGTTCCTAATTATGGACAAAGCGATGGGTACCACATGCATAACATAGTCGTGTCTCATGGAGTTGGTTGTGTTTATGTTTGAGTTGTTTGGCGTTGGGTTTAATTGATGAATGATGTTGAATTGCGATGATATATGATACCTTGTTTGGTGATGATCTGTATGATGAACATGAAATGTATATGACTTGATAATTTCATAATAACTATGCGATGAATATAAATGATGAGTATTGTGACGATTTAACTTGATGAAATGCTTAATACAAATACGATGTGACGGTGTTTGTGATGATGGGCTTTTATGCCAAAAAACGACGATGGGCTTTAGCCAATTTGTGATGATTATATTTATGGTGATTAAGTTATTAGTATGGTTTAATGTTGTTGTTTGATGTTGTTGCTTATAATTGCCGTGTTGATTAGTAATGTATTAACTTGTGATGATTTCGTGGTGAGGAATGTTTATGTGTTGTGTGATGATTTATGCCGATGAGGTTATGGCGATGAAGTGTAGATTATACACATTAGTATGACGATTGAAGTAAGTGTGTTTTGGATACGTGTTGGAATTGCACTTATTAATCTATACCCTTTATAATTCCGAAACTATATATATATATATATATATATATATATATATATATATATATACATACTTTATCATGCCTTTAATTATATGTTTTGGAGTATCTCACCCTTTACTTGTTTCGCCGTTACCTATATATTGGTAACGTGAAGGTTATGAAGACGGAGTTTATAGCTGCTGTTAGTCGAGTCGGTGTCGCTCTGATACGTAGCACTCGGGGGAAATATTTATATTGTCTTGTTGTTGTTCTTTTATTATTATTCCTTTTGTGAATAAGAATCATAATTTATGAAAATATGATTTTGATGAGGAAGTTCAATAAAGAAGATGTTTGATTGTTAAGAATCAATTTATGATTTCCGATGATGCTATGTATCCGAGATTTATACTTTAAAGCAAACTATTTAAAGTGATTTGGTTTTGAAGGTGTGACGCATCAATATTTAATTTATGAAATTTTAAATTACTCTGATTTTTGCATATAAAACTTTGGGTAATATTGGTGTGTTACATTAGTGGTATCAGAGCAGGTCGGTCTGTCGGCCAGGTTATTAATGTGTTTAATCCTTTTGTATGGGACATGTGTGTGAAACACTGTCGGTACTTGCTTGTTTGTATTGTTTGTCTGTAGAGATGAGTGTGAAACTAGTGGGGGAGAAGTTTTACTTCTTGGTGGCGCTTGTGGCTTAGAGATGGAGCCTCAAGTAGTGTTACGCTTTGGTAACTTGATGTGTAAGTTGAAGACGCTGTTGTAGTTTGGAAAGATGGTTTATGTCACCATCATGATTGTCGACTGTCTATTGACAAATTGAGGAACTGATCACCCTCAATCTCTTGTTGGTAGTAGTCGGGAATTGTGTTGGTTGGGATTGACTTGTCTTGCCAGCTTAATAGTGTGTGAAGCAGATGAGTTAGCACAAGGTGGTGCATGGTTACTTGAGTTGTGGGCGAATTTGGATTTTGATGAGAGACAAGATTTTGGCAAGCGAGCTTCTTGTAGTGATTCTTCCGAAGTATATTGTGAAGAAGTGGGTGAATTACTGCCGTAGTGCGAGGTGAAGTTTTGATGGATTTAGTTTCTGGAATTAGTGGTGATTCAAGTATTCTTAAGGGATGTTTGCTTCAATTAGAGTTGAAGAGTCAACTTGAGGATTTGTTTGAGTTTGTTTATTCGCGGGTCACCCATTGTCGTTCAAGAAGAGCAAAGGCTGCCCGAGTTGGTGTGTTGTTTGCAGTCAAGGAACGAAGTGGATATTAAGGACAAGTGTCTACTTCCGAGGACTGATGTTGGATAAATCGGTCATTCGGAGCTCTAGTGTTTAGTGAGATTGATGCGATGTCTGGCTGTCTACGGGTTAGTGTGTGAGCTGAAGATGTTTAGACAATGCTTTTCAAGATAGTGTATAGTCCTGGCGAGTGTTTGTTGATGTCATTAGTGGGACTGATGCGTCATGTGTGATTTTGGAATGTTTGAACAGTACTCTCGTGAGTAGCTGTAGAGTTATTTCGTGTTCTCGGATATTATTTGGTTCATATCAAGTTAAGGAAATTGTAGCAAGCATCCGAGCTTTGTGTTATTAGTAGTGAAGTTAGACCAATGCATGCCGAATATTCTAAAGAGAGAGTTTTGAACTTTTGGACGTGAGTGCCTTAAGTAAGTGACTTAGACGGTGATATTATAGACAATTCCGCGAAGATTTATTTCGTGTCTTGTAGAAGACTTCAAAGGGGGTTATTTCAGAGCTTAGAAGTTCCTTTACTTTGGATGGTTAACTTTGTGAGTTTGATGGAAGATCTTTTTATAAGTTGGTGTTGATCGTGGGTACTTTGACTTGAGATGGTCGAGTCATCATTGGGACTTCGCAATGGGAAGCGAATTTGTTTGAGCCGGTGAAAAGTTTAGCGAATGCTTCGATTTTGGTCTTGTTTTGTACTGAAGAACCTTGTGCGATGTATTGTGATATTTCATTTTGGACTTAAAATGTATTTCGACATAGAGTTGGAAAAGTGTATTACTACCTTGGAACGATTTGATTTTCATAAGGAAGAATTGTCGGACGCGTGAGTTAGAGTTTGATGCGGTTGTGCTATTTGAAATAAAAAAGGTGTAGATGTTAACGACGGGAAGGTTGGAATTGTTGAAGACAATTCAAGTTTGAGTACGATCTATAAATAGACTTCGCCTGTTGTTGAGTTTAGTATGTTGATATCGCGGTTAACCCAAGAATATCTGATTTGAGATTTTGTTATTTTGAAGAATGATCCACGATTATTTGGAGACACTTGTTGAGATTTAAGTTTAGAAGGTTATCGAGGATTTGTTCACTACTAACATATGGATTTCGTCGGATACTAATGGTCGCGGTGGATTATTAGATTACGACTAAGATAAGTCTGGACGGTAAAGAATTTTGAGACGGTTTGGTAGCCACAGATACTTTAAGATGAGTAATGTTTTATAAAGGAAAGTGTTCTATTGTGACTGAAGTCAGTCGCGACGGTGTTCATGTTGGATTCCATAAAAAGGATGTTATGGTTCTAAGTCCAACCTGTGTTGTAAGTCAGGAGTATGAGACGACGTTGTTGGGTAGAGTTCTTGAGAGAGTGTTTTGGTTTGAGTTACCACTTTGGAAGATTGAAAGTTATGAAGGTGTTTCGAATAAGAAGCATGTGTATTGATTGCTGCGACGATGCGAGGATGGTGATTACTTAATACAAATTTTGGGAATTGAATTGTTATAGGAGAAGACTTTGTTGAAGTCAAATGTATACATCGAAGTTTCACAAGTGAATGTTTGGACAATATTTGAAAAGGTCAAACTATGTCGTGTATTTTAGAGGATCAATGGATGTTGATCAATCGAGAATGAAAGAGTAATTTTTCGAGTTGATAAGACTGATGTTAGGAGGTGTTCGGATGGGAGTACGCTTTGAACGTATCCATTCTGGATAATTGTGAAGTTGAGGAATTAACCAAGTTGTTTTACGGTTGGCATCTTATGCATTAAAGTGACGCATCATGGTTTAGTTATCGAGCATTGAATTGTTAGCGAGTATGGGAGATGGTTGGATTTGGACTAGTGAGTTGTAGTCGCAAGTCGTCTGTATAAGCCCTGAAGGAGTGGCGTATCACAGTTCGGTTATGTTTGAGTAACTTGCTATTATTCAAGGGTGGCACGTTGGTAATCTACAAGGACGATATGACCTTGTAATTTTTCTGATTGAAAGCGATAACTACAAGTGTAATTCTTGAGTTCGTACTTATGCGTGAATGAAGGCATCTTTTTCGTGGTTGCGTAGCACGCGTGGTACTATTCTGTTCTGATTGTTTCAGTTTTGGTTTGTGTAACCATTTTGTTGTTTTCGTTTTAGCAGAATTATGTTTCTGCATATTTTTTGGTTGTTAGTCTCTGTTTGTTTCAATTCTCTCAATTCCATATACTACTAGTTGGTATTAATAAAATATAACTAGGACATAAGTCAGCTGATTAAATTTAGAACCCGATTATGTTTCGATTTTCCGATTTCGGTAAATTCGACGACAGAGCAAGTTGCTCCGAGTTCAACGAAAATTGACGTGCTAGCTAAGTTTGGCGTGTAGAACGTAGTGGTGAGGTTAATTTTTAGAAATTACGAGTTTTTACGGAACGACCCGAAATAGGCTTAGTTACAGTTAAATTGAATCGAATTTCATTTTAGTGGATTTAGGACACGTATGGACAATCCGATTGCGACGTTGACGATTATGATTAATGCCGGTTATTAGGAATGGCTTTCGCGACGATTATAGGGGTTTGACTATTTTTCCGTATTCGGAATTTAGTGAATGAATCGATAATGATGTGGTGTGATTAAACATAATGTTTGCGACGACGTATTAATTAATGAATCCTTGAGGATATGCGATGCAATGATATATGTCTTTGTACATGATGATTATATTGATATTGTTAATAAATGCTTCCGATTTGTGAATGCATGACTTTTGATGATGATGAATTTATTAGTGATGTTTTGCATAATGCAATTACGATGCGATGATATATTCATCTTGATGTGGATAAATTATGGCGATGTGAGCTTTATGCCAATTTTGATGAGCGATGATGATGTTTTTGTTGTGTTGTTTTATTGTCGAGTCACATACATTGCATTGGCGACGATGGGCTTTTATGCCAAGCGACGAGGCTTTTATGCCAAGTGACGAGGCTTTTTATGCCAAGTGTTCCTAATTATGGACAAAGTGACGAGTACCACATGCATAACATAGTCGTGTCTCATGGAGTCGGTTGTGTTTATTTTTGAGTTGTTTGTCGTTGGGTTTAATTGATGAATGATGTTGAATTGCGATGATATATGATACCTTGTTTGGTGATGATCTGTATGATGAACATGAAATGTATATGACTTGATAATTTTGTAATAACTATGCGATGAATATAAATGATGAGTATTGCGACGATTTAACTTGATGAAATGCTTAATGCAAATACGATGTGATGATGTTTGTGACGATGGGCTTTTATGCCAAAAAGCGACGATGGGATTTAGCCAATTTGTGATGATTATATTTATGGTGATTAAGTTATTATTATGGTTTAATGTTGTTGTTTGATGTTGTTGCTTATAATTGTCGTGTTGATTAGTAATGTATTAACTTGTGATGATTTCGTGGTGAGGAATGTTTATGTGTTGTGTGATGATTTATGTCGATGAGGTTATGGCGATGAAGTGTAGATTATACACATTAGTATGACGATTGAAGTAAGTGAGTTTTGGATACGTGTTGGAATTGCACTTATTAATCTATACCCTTTATAATTCCGAAACTATATATATACTTTATCATGCCTTTAATTATATATTTTAGAGTATCTCACCCTTTACTTGTTTCGTCGTTACCTTTATATTGGTAACGTGCAGGTTATGAAGATGGAGTTTATAGCTGTTGTTAGTCGAGTCGGTGCCGCTCTGATACGTAGCACTCGGGGGGAATATTTATACTGTCTTGTTATTGTTCTTTTATTATTATTCCTTTTGTGAATAAGAATCATAATTTATGAAAATATGATTTTGATGAGGAAGTTCAATAAAGAAGATGTTTGATTGTTAAGAATCAATTTATGATTTCCGATGATGTTTTGTATCCGAGATTTATACTTTAAAGCAAACTATTTAAAGTGATTTAGTTTTGAAGGTGTGACGCCTCAGTATTTAATTTATGAAATTTTAAATTACTCTGATTTTTGCATATAAAACTTTGGGTAATATTGGGGTGTTACACCACGAAATTCCATGCCTTGCTCATGTATCTGTTCACAACATTCATGCTCAGATCAGTCCCAATCACATACATAATCAGTGCCGATTCCCAAAATCGAATTTCAGATGCCACATTTTCCTCTTCAATCTCAACTTCTTTGATTCCATTGTTGATTTTTGGTGGGAAATAGCGAAGTGGTTTCCGATTAGTTGAATTGCGGTTTCCACGGATCACATCAATCCATAATTGATCTGCCACTGCTTGATCTTGATCACTCTTCAGTGCTGCCTTCACTACAGGTGCTGAATTAGGTTTTATTTTCCCAAAATTCGGCACCACCAGTTCCTCTGTTGCTTCCTCCTCTTCTGGTTGTTCCTCCTCTTCCATTTGTTCCTCCTCTCCTATTGCATTTCTCCCTTGTGAATTACTACGTTCCGGCGATGCGATCGCCTTCTTCTACGGCGGTCGTCCCCTCCCACAAACCATTAATTTTTTATTATTAATTTTGATTCTATTTATTCATACATTACTTATATTTCATTCTATTAATATTAATTCATACTTTACAATATCATTTTATATTCACCCGTAGTAAAATAAATTTCCCATATATTTGTATCAATATTTTATTATTTAAATTTCAATTAATATACATTATGATTAGGGGTGTTCGCGGTGCGGTTTGGGCGATTTTGATGCAAAAAATCATTCGAACCGCGAGAGAAAAAAGACGTGCGGTTTGGTTTGGTTCGGTGCGATTTGTTCGGTTTTTTACAAATATTTTGTTGAGCCATAAATACACATATAAATGACAACATAACTTTGTATTTTGTGATTCATACACTATCAAATAACAATAAAACTCATCATATTTGGACAATAACTTTTCATTTCATATGTAAAAATTAGATTAAACTAAAGTGAAATAATAAACATAAAATAATAGCATTAAATAGTATAAAAATATTATAATAAAACAAAAAAAATAGATGAGATGAGAGATTAGTGAAGATGAAAAAGAAAGAACATAAAAGAGAAGAAATTAGAGATAAATATGTGCGATAAAACGAAATTGAAAGAGAGAACATTTGCATAAAAATGAGAAGGTGAAAAAGAAAGAATATGATAGTAGAGATAAGAGAAGAAGATCCAAGATGTAAGTGGTGAAGATGTGGAGATATGTTATGAGAGATTTAAGAAGACTGAAATTGAAACCATAAGTGTAAGAATGAGAAAATTGTTTGTAATCATAAGACTAATATGTAATAAGTTTAGGTTTGAGTTAGATGAGAGTTAGGTAAATTTTAGGTTGTACCATAATGCGGTTTGGTTCGGTTTGTAAAATACAAACCGCAAATCGACCCGAACCATGCGGTTTTGTTAAAAGATGGCTCAAACTAATCCGAATCAAATACGGTTTTTTGCGGTTTTGATTTGATTTGCGATTTTTTATTGGATTGGTTTGATTTTGAACACCCCTAATTATGATGGTATATTTTACTTTCTTAGTATTAATTATACAAAAAATATATATATATATTATTGCAATTAATGGTATGACGTGCGAATTTATATTTGTGTCATTTAAAAACATTAATAAATATTATAAAACATTATAAATGGTATAAATTAATACTAACATCTTATCCACAAATAAATATATTATAAAGAGAATAATTCCACAAACTAATTAGATAAAACAATAATATTTAAAATATAATTAAAAAATTGTCTTTTCGTGTTTATGTTTACAAAATAATATGTATAATAAGAATTATATAAATAAATCATGTTTCAGTATTAAAATAAATCTTATAGCATTTAATTGTTTTAATTATTACCTTTCTAATTTACTATTATCATCAATTCAAATAGAACTCAATGGATAGTAATTTGAATATTTTAACTTAGTTAATTAAAATAAATGAATTTAATAATATATTATCAAAAACATTAATTTAAAAACATTTTAACACATATCTATTTAATCATTATTTTTATCATATAACTATTTTCCGTATAATTTATCATATAAACTTTAATTTATAATATATATATAATAGTGTTAACATGTATAATTAATTGAAAAATAACACGTCCTTTTCTTATAAATGTTGATGTCTGAAATGTTTGAAATATAGATATTGATTCATCAGAAAATTTCTTATATAATTTTAATCTTAACCATATATAATAGGTTGAAGTTTATCTTAATTCTATAATAGACCAATTGCATTTTTGTTCTAACAAACAGTGAATTTTAAAATTCACTTTAAAGTTTAAATTTTAGAGTAAATTTTCATTTTTTTTGTTAAACTCATATTTATTTATCTTTAATACATAATAAAATAAATATTTTTGTCAAGCTCATATTTCTATATATTTAATATATAATAAAATGTATTGAATTCAAAATTATGCAAATGAACCTTAAAAATAAAAAAATCCAATATTTCATTAAATAAATAATTCTTACTATAAATAAATATGATATGTTAATGAAACTAATAATATAAAAAAAGTGATGATAAATTGTATCAAAAACAATAATGAATTGCATAAATTTAGATTCAATATTCATAAAAAGTCTGATATATGATATTTCATAGACACAACACAATATTATCTTCTTCTTTTTTTTTTCTTTTTTATAAAAAAAAATTCATCCTTTTGATGTACTCCTACTTCATATACTCTCATCATTATTTTTTTCTGTGAGATTTCAATATGGTATAAAATGATTCATCAACTCTATATAGATTTCACCCTTATCTTTTCACAACTAAATCAGATTCATTCTTATCCCTATCATATTCTTTCACTATACACTCATCTTCATTCCCAGAAATTCATCCATATTCACCCTATTTTCTTCATATGTTCAATAACATATTTTTTAACATTCATCCCCAAACCCAAGATCTAAAAATCATCAAATCAAACAGATCTGATGATTCGAAATCTAATCCTAACACTATTTTGTAATTTATTTCCTCTCACTTTTTATTTATCTTTTTTACAACATCATTATATTATATTTTTTTGTTTCCTCTTTTCTTTTAAAAAAAATTACTTAAGTGCATTATTTTTTGTTTTATCTGAAGAAAATAAAAATAATATTCCAACCAGTAGTTTAAATTATCATAAGTGCATTATTTTTTTTTACCTTATTTTCTTTTTATAGTACCACAATCTTATTTTATTTATCTATTTTATGATTATTATGTGGGTAATTTTTTTTAAGAAAATTTTTATTTAACAAATAGAGTTACATAGAATATTTTAATACCCCCAGATATAATACATTTTTTCAAGCACATAATAAAATAATTCGATAATTTAATAGAACTTAAAAATAAAAGACTAAGCAAAAAAAATCAATTACTTACCATTGATTTTTATATTTTATTTGTTAGAGAGGAACATTTCCTACAAACCAAATATAAAAAGAATGTAAGAATAAAAGTGAATGAGATAAAATGATGGAGAAAACTTCTTTTGAAGTGTGTGAGAAGTTTGATTTTTGAAATTTAAAATTCAAATTTTAAAGAGAGAGGGAAAACAATAGAAAGCTATATAGAAAGGGCAAATTGTTATTTTCCAGATCATCAAACTTTCTTATATTGTAAATTTACAATGAAAAAACTTAACAATCACTTGATGGCACACAATTGCAACCGCATCCACGACAAGCACCACAATTTACAACTTATAATAAAAACATGAATTGATGTCCCGACACATTCACATCACTCCAGCATCTGGCAACTTATTTCTTGTGTGGATGTCCACAATTTTAATTTATATTTTGCCCAAACCAAACCCCACAACACTCCCTACCACTTGTAATAATTCAATTTTCCACCATATAAATGACTACAACTTTGGCTTCATGTATGTATCATACTTGTGATAAATAGTATCTTGTTTAATAAAAAAGGTTAAAGAGATTTGGAGCATGCCAAATATGGAGCATAGGTCATCATCCTTCCCAACATACTACTTTCTTTTTCTCCTCCTCGTTCTTCCTCTCTTTTCAAGAGGTTTGTATATTTTTTAAACTAATAATATTTCTCTATTTATTATTTGTGTGCTTTAAACTTATAATATAACTCATTAATTAATTAATTATATATGACAGGGGAATCAGAAGGAATATTGGGTTCAAATTCAGATATATATGAGATTGATTATAAAGGTCCTGAAACACACTCTTCAGTTCCTCCTCCACATAATTATCCTCATTCAATTTCACGAAAACACTTAGTCAGAGAAGAGAAAGCTTTGGGTAGTGCTACTCTTGCAACAAATAAGGCAAGTATATGTTTATTATTCTTCTAGCCTCTTTCAAGTTACTTAAATCATTGAATTTCTCTATTTATTACAATTGAGTGTTGATCTGATCTTAGAATTCAAGCTTGTAGAACACAAACCAGAAAATAGAAATAATGATATACTCCCACCGTTTACTTTGATATATGTAGAAGAAATTAAATTAAATAAAATGTTATTAATATTCGATTTCCTATTAAAATTGATATTCAAGTTTAATGTCAAATATTATTTCCAACATAATTACTTTTAATGTGTTAAAAAAGAATTACAACTGTGAGTATTGTGAGTATGAAGAAGTTTCATATTATTACGAATGTAAAAATTTAAATATTTATAAATAAAAAAATTCACATATGTAACAACTTCAAATTTTGAATAAATATGTAAGTTGTTGTTTACAAAAATTCAGTTTTTATAGAAAAAAATTCCTAAATTTAAAATATATTTATTATTGACCCTTAGAATTGTCGGTTGATATATAAAAAAACACAAAAAAAAAGAGGTGTTATTAATTTATTTTGAATCTATAGAAAAAATGTTTATATCAAATTTTGACTCGGGTATAAAATAAAAAGTTGCTTGATTATGAAAATATTTATCTTATTTTGATTATGAAAATATTTCGCGATAAATCCTATTTATCTTATTTTGATGAATATTTTAAAAAAAAAACTAAAATGAGATCTATATTAACGATTAAACCGAGTCAATCGAGTATAAGATCTATAAAAAAAGGAGAACCTAAAATTACAACCTAACATTCTGAAAAAACAGCAAAAAGCGTTTTACATAATATATGATCAACAAGTTAAAGGATTTAACTTTCAAAATTGATAATCATAATCGAAATAAACATATTTCGAGTTTAACCACCAAAGCAATAAAGCAATAGAGGTTTAACTCTATCAGCTAAATCTTGTAACTGCTCTATTTTATTATGGAAAATACACATATTTCGCTCTTTTAAAATAACTCAAACCACCGCGAACCAAATAATGTTAAAAGCCAACCGAGCATTTTTCGAAAACCAACCAAGACCACCAAACTTTAAAAGATGGTCTAAAATCGTTCTTTGGGATATCATTGAGAACCCTAATTAATTTAAAAAAATACCCACAGTCCACCAAAAAAACCACATGTTACAAACAAATGATCCTTGTCTTTAGCCCACACCACAAATTGCCATGTATCTTTGATCATTCGTGACAAGAGTTCGTCGCTAAGCCAGATTGTCCTTTGACAGAATACGATTTCGTAACAACCTCCAGAAAAAAATAGATACCTTTAATGACAGAGTCTTCAAACACAAAAATTTGGAGTTAGCTTGATTATTGATGATGTCAACTTTAGAATTTTTTTGTAAGCACTGCTAATCGTTTAGCATGAAGAGGGATGTAAAGGCCCCAACCAACGATCTTTTAATTCCACCTAGAAAAAAGTTTGAGGTCAATAGCTCTATACATTATCCTACTAACTCCTCCTTCCAAGCCAGCAACCTTCGACGCCACTTCCATGCCTCTTCATTCTCCCTCATCCCAATTTATTCATTTCTACTACTATCACCCTTTTATTCTACACTAAATCAAACAACCTACTAAATCTCACCTTCAAAGGTATACCATCAAGCTAATTATTTATCCAAAAACATAGTAGAATGCCTATTTCCTATTCGCCGATCAATATTATCAAGTAGTTCCTTCCATCAGCCAAATTGACACCCTCCCTTATGCTATTCAAATTCCTTCACCAAATAGATCATCTACTACCCCCAAAACCTAAACGCCATTTACTTAGCAAACCGAGCACACATAACCCCTTACCCCATGCTTACCATCTCATTTAGAATCTTCCAACACCATTTACCAAGTAAGACTAAGTTATTCTCCTTCAACCTCCTAACACAAGACCTCATTTTTCTCTTTTCAAACAAATAATATCATTATTTGATCCATGAAATTTTTCTCACTTTATCACTCCCCCACAAAAGAATGCATTAAAAATATATTAGACACATTTTTTAAATTAGAACATTGTCTCTAGATTGATTGAGTTGACCATGTGCGAAACACACACATTTTAGGACTTTTTCGCTTGTAAAAAATGGCTTATGTTCGGGTAGGATATTCTTGTGAAAATAGGTTTAAACCTTTGGAGTTAGGTACCTAGTTCTCCTTTTGTTATCACACCAACTCTTTTCCTGATTATCGTTACTAGATATTCATACTTTTGTGGTCTTCGTTATGCCGTTTGAATTCTTTCTCTTTTTTTTTTTAAGTTTCTTTGACTTGTTGGTAGTTCTGACTCAATTTTTATTTTATTTTTGACCAATATCTCTAGTACCCCAATCCCAAACTTAAACTTTGCTCACTTCTAAGAGCAACCCCAAAATTTTCTTTTGTATAAGACAAGAAAATTAATAACTCTACCTAACTCCAAAGAGAGGGAGGAAATATTAAAATTTTCAAGTCAATTGACTAATATATGAGGCTATGTCACCGAAATAAGGGATAAGCTTAAAGTTGCTAGCAAAGGATATTCATATTAACACATGTTAGCTTAAAAATTCTCAAATTTTAAAACAACAAATTGCATCAATTGTGTAAATCAAACTAGATAAATTAAATAAGAAATAGTTCAAACTTGATAAAATAGTAAAGCGTGGATACACTCAATGAAAGAAATTATAAACAATGGAAATATTAGACTCAAACCTTACTAGATGAGATATATGGAGGTTGTGTACAAGCCCGTTGATTCCATTTTCATCTTTTTCTTTCAATTCGTAGGGAACTTTCCTGATGATCAAGTTTGTTTCTGGTGATGCTTTTGGTTCATCTGTTTATTGTCAAAGTTGCAATTTTTTGTAAATTTAAAAGAAACAATAGAACAAAACATGTTTATTAATTTCAAGCACAAATTAATCGATACAATGGGGAATAGTACTTATAAGTAGTTATTACTCTTTGTCCAACCCGCATAATTCATTAAAAATCGCGTCAACCATATATTTAATATTATGAGCAATTAGAGACCCTACATTTATAGGCTCACCATTTAACAGATCTAATAGACCTAAACACGATTTAACTATAAATTGGGATTAGTTAGATGCGTTCTCTAACGTTGGCATAAATAAAGTGTGCATGCTCTAGGAATTGAGCAAAATTCAATTATTTTAAGTCATAACCTAAGGTTGCGTTCACTTACCCATTTTGTCCCATGCCTACAAAAAACATCATTTATCTCTTGAGTCGTGTGTTCTTACATAATAGAATGATCATCTCTTTTAACTCTAGTTTCACAAGAATAAGGAAAATTGAGAAGACGAAGAGAATTAATAACACTAGGGGAGGTGTCAATGTACTTACCCCACACATATGACGTATAAGAAGTATCACTTTGAAAAACAACATTAGCATAAAATTCTAAACCAATGTATTTATTTGTTTATTGGATTAAACCATTAAATCTTACCCATCACCTTTGTTGTAGAATTTCCACAACTTCTCTAAAACCAACCAAGTCATCACAATCAAACTCTTTCTCCCCCACGATGTGATAATATTCCCACTTGAGATATTTCTCAACATCGATCTTGGATAAAAACTTTTGTTAAAATAACTTACTGATGGGTTACCTCACATCAAGTGATTCTTTAGTGTCATTAGATTGACGATTAATGCCTAATGTATGTCCGGCGCAAGAGATTCCCTCACAATATACACAAGTTTTGTGACGATTCCTTCATCATGTTTATTGTCTACAACTTTAATTCGGTAACATGTTTCAAAATCATTTCATATTTCATCCATTCACACACATTAAAAAATGACCTGCTCATTATTAAACTGTAACATGAGCTCACATGATTCCTCATCAATTAGTTCATTACTGTTTTCAAGAATGACCTTCCAAGAATTAGAAAATTCACAGTGCCTCCTTTCATGTCCACTACTATAACATCTGCAGGAAAACCTAAACCATCCACACATATTAGAACACCCTCTAATATTCAACATGGGTGAGTAATAGAAAAATCAGCTAAGGTGAGAGTCATATTAGTAGGCTTTGGCTCTCCTAAATTGAATACCATAGCTATTTTCAGAGGCATCAGATTAATTCTCGATCCTAAATCTCATAAAGCACGTGGGAACTTAAATTCCCCAATATTACAAGGAATAATGAATTTACTTGGATCCTTCAGCTTATGTGGGATATTTTTGTGCAATATGGAATTGTACTTGTCTAGTGCATCCACTTGTTCACATTCATTCTTTTTTTACCACATATAAACTCCTACATAAACTTATAATATTTAGGCATTAGTTCCAAAATGTCATTAAAATAAATACTTACCTGAAGCTTAGCAAGCATCCCTTTAAAAATTTTAAATTAGTCTTCCTCCTCTAGTTTCTTCTTGAAGATATGATAATGTGGTTTGATATAGTAGGGTAGCTCGGGATTAGAGTTGTTTAAAATATTTTCTTAGCCCTTATCAAGGATGATTTTATTTAGATAAGTTAATTGATTGTGACCCGTCTCTTAGAGTAACCGCTATTATTTTCACTCACCTCTTTCTCATTCCCGAATTCTACTTCTCCCATAATTTCTTCCTTTTTCAAACTATTTTTCACTTCAAACTCCGAATCTAAAGATTTACAAGTTTCATTCTTAGGATTATAAATTGTGTTACCAATAAATCGTTCTCTTGAACTAGGTAAAGCAGCCACTGGAGGGATAGTTTACCAATTTGCATCTCTAAATTTTTGATGGATGCATCATGGTTTCATGTAGTTTGCTTACCTCTTCAAAACTGCTTTGAGTTGATTGAATGAACATATTCATAGTCTCTTCGAGAGGTGATGACTTCCTATGAATTGGAGGTTGTTGAGTCTATTGTGTACCCTAATTTGCATTAAATGTTTGATTATTTCTCTACTTGAAGTTTGGATGATCGTTCCAACCTGGATTATAAATGTTAGAATAAGGATTATTCTTTTGAAAGTTTAAATTTTTTTCTTCTTTACTAGAGCCTTATGTATAACACACTCCGTTTTCATGTCCTTAACCGTAAAAATTACATTTTAGTGCTTGTACCTGACTCACGTTAGCTTGATTCAAGCTGTTTTCAGCTAGCTTTTATTCAATAATTCAATTTGAGCTAATAATGCGATATGAGCATCTAAAGTTTACATACCTTTTGGTGTACATGTACTCTCATCCTTTATAGATCTTTCACTCTTTGAACGATATTCTTTCAAGCATATTTTTCAATCTAATCTCTTACCTGAGCTTTAGTTATAGTCCTAATTGTGCCTCCTGTAGAAGCATCCAAAAGAATATGTGTTTTATTTTTGAGCCTTTGATAAAGTTCTGCATTTAATCCATGTTGCTCAGATTATGATTTAGAAACTTGCGTAATAACAATTTACATCTCTCCCAAGAATCACAAAGATTCAAAATCTTGCAACTCAAAATTAGTGATTTCAGTTTTTTCCTGTGAATTGTGCAGTAGTGAAGAATCTTTCTAGAAATTTATCCTCTAATTCCTTCCATGTGTCTATGGTACCATTAGAAAGACATAGTTACGAATCTTTTAAGCTTCCAATTAAGGAAAAACTGAACAGCCTCACGTTCACCCGATCCTCAGTAACATCAGTTGGTCTACACATTGAAGTTGTTTCTTAAAAGCGAGCAAGATAATTCCACGGATCCCAGATTGCACTTCTATCAAAACATTTATCACTTAAATCTGAAAGCACAAAATTCTTGATATCAAAGTAAGTAAGGTTAGCGGGTACAAAACCTCTAGAAATCTTCTCTGCATCAGTTAGCTTGCAGTAGTCCCCTGGTGGGAGGTGGTGGTATGTTTTCCATGGTTGTTTCTTCGTCGATTTTGTAATCCTAAGAAACAAGTAAATTCTCATCCACTACAGTTCCATGTGCTACAGGGGCTTCTCTAACAGCTTTTCGATTTGCTCGTACAATTCTTTCAATTTCTGGATCAAAGGATATAAACTCTGATCCTGACTGCGCATGCACAAACAAAATATCTTACTACTAATGCGTAAAAAAATTAAAAAAATTAAAACTAAACAAAAATGTTGCACAAGCGTTGCCTTGTTGAAATAATCAATAGTCACTTACAATGACCCAAAAACTTGATGACTTATCGAAAAATGTACTGATAGTGTCGAAGTAATAAATAGGATTATATCCACAAAGACTACTATTTAACCAGACAAATATTCTGCAATGTTTATAAAGTAACAATGGGGGAGAGGCGGTTTTGAATTTAATTTGCAAAAAATAAAAGTGATTTTGAAAATTATGAGAAAGCGGTCAGGTTTTGCATATAATCATTTATTTCTTCCCCTATTGGTGTCTAATGCATTACATGAATGGTACACCGTAATATTTTCATGGTAAATTAGCAAATTCACTATACACAATCCCTTGGTCTATAGCTCCCTGATTTCTACTGGAGGTCTTTTATACCTATTCAACCGGCGTACGTGAAATCAAGCGATGATACAATGCATTTTTTCTAAGGCCACTATTAGAGGTCTCGTATCCATATTCAACCGACGTAAGTATAATAATTTCCCTAGTTCAGACGCATAAGCTAAGAGTAAGTAATTCCTATACGTCAATAATCATATTAACATAGTATCTCAAATAATACACATTAAGAAAATGAGACAATTAATAGAAATATAACTATGATAATTCATGCAACATCAAAAAAGGCATATGTCCGAACAAATTTAAAATAAGTTAATCACACAAAACATAATCTAAAAGTATTTAGCTACTCATATTGATACAATTAAAATACTATACAATTTGATGAAAATTGGATAAGAGAATCCTCGAAGATTTGGCCTCAAATGGCTTCCAATGCTCTCTAAAAATTCGCTTCTGATACTTAATTTCGTCAAGTGTAGTCCAAATTTGTAGAAAAATACTTCATTTTTTAAAGCCTTTATAACATAGCATGACATGTTAGAATATGTCCAGAAAAAGACCCATTGTGTGTCATGGATAACATTGCGTGTGTGATACAGCTTTTTCAGCTCTATCACGCACGCGACAACGTGCGATGGGCAACATGATTATTTTAGAAATTTGTAATTTTTTCTTTCTTTTTTAGTTAAATTTCTCTATGTCCCTATTTCTTTATACTTTGTCATTTTTACATCAATCTTTAGCCATTATTCTTCAAATTTACCGATTTATCTATGATTTTTCGACGAAAAAATATATAATAAAGAGTGTCATCAACATCATGTCAAAACATTAGGGTGCATTTTAATTTTGGACTATACCTTAGACTCAATGACAAAAAAATTCTATAGTAGAAGTATTATACAAGTTTTTAAAATATGACTCTATTTCTTATAAAAAAGATTAATGATCGTTAAGAACATGGAATACAATTTTGTATAAAAAATGGAATACAATTTTGACTCTGAGGCCGAGTATCTTCCAACCTCGAAGAGGATGATAAAAATGTAAATCTTTTAAAAGATTTAGAAAGTTATGAAACTTTACAAAAAAAATATTGTCAGGGGCTGGGTGACGTCATTTTAACAAGAAATTTTTTGTATATTTAGATTTTGCTAACTATTCCCCCGGTCTCAATTTATAAACAAAGACATTCATTTTTCTTGTTTCAAATTATAAGTAAAAGAATTACTTTATTTTATTTAATTATTTTATTCTAAAAAATTCATCTTTTCTAAGATAAAATTAAATACAAATTGTATTTAATTTGTTTTCTCTCTTATTTTTTTCATAGATAATAACCAATTAAAATTACTTTTACGTCTTTTTATAAGACATATTTCAAAAAAAAAATTTAAATTTAAATTTTCTTAAATGTAAAATATAGATTTCTTTACTTATAAGTAGGTACTGAATAGTACTATTTAAACTAGAATTGCCTTAATATCTATAATTTTTTCCTATCATCAACTATTACCATTAAATACACCTATATCCTTTTTATCTTAAAACGTAAAATTTTGGGCTCCCCTCAAATATTTTCAATCAAGCAATAACAAGTTTTCTTTAGAAAGTAACAGAATTTCTCTTTCTCTACGTTTCCTTCCATCTATGAGCAAGGGGCAATGATTATTTCATGTAAGGATGATATGAGTGGGAATTTAATTGGGTTTTCAACAAATTTCTGCAGCATAATTATGAATGGAACTATGCTATGTTTACATCTACAATTGACAACGTATGTATCCAACTGATTTAACAATATACAGATTTCAAAATTATTAAAAAAATGATGAGTGTATACATGTACCATAATTTATAAGGTGCAAGTGTAACATTAATTTGTCAAAGTAGCATTTCTAGCTCTTATAAATGTTTTCCTCTAATGCAGGTTAAGAAAGTCCATGGATGATGCGAAGCTTTTAACTAAAATTAAATGGACTACTACTTGATGCTCATAAGAAATACAATGTAAAGAATGAAGAGCTGGAATATGTTTCATGGTTTGGCTATTCTTGTTTTTTGATAGTACGGATGATGCTTTTGGTACATATATTGAGTATACATATTTTTGTATCGGAAGTTCTGAATATCACTTGATTAAATAATGTCCCAATCACAAATTTTTCTAACTTGATAATATTGCAATGCCTTAGTTCTAAAGATATAATACATAGTCAAACTCAAAGCCAAGAATTTTTATTTAAGGAGATTAGACATTTGGTACCTTTCACGGACACTGCATTCAAGTCTAGCATATATACATTATTAACTCCCAAGCCTTTGAACACGTCCTCTCTACTTACATTGTGTTCAATAGTGCAACAATCTTTAGAAAAAGAGATATTATATCCTTTGTCGCACAATTGACTAATACTAATGAGATTGTGTTTAAGACCATCAACTAAAAGGACCTCAGAGATAGTAGTAGAAGAGGGATTACCTACACTACCTTTACCGAGTATTTCACCCTTGTTGTTGTCACCATAGGTAACAAATCCTTTCTTCTTAGCCACAAAGTCAAAGAACAAAGATATGTCACCCATCATGTGTCTTGAGCACCCACTATCGAGGAACCATCTTCTTTCGGTAGTCTCAAGACATTCCACCTTCGAATTTAAACAAGGGAAGTAGGTACCTAATTTTTATTGGGTCCTTGTGTGTGAGTGGTACATGAGTTGCATTTGGGCAACCATTGGAAAATTCCCCGAGGAACTAGAAATCTTCTAAAGCGACAATTACCTATGGTATGTCCCCTTTTGCAACAATATAGGAAAGTCAATATGTTGGAATAATTACATTTACTAGATTGATCTCTAATTTCATAGGAGTATTTTTCATAAGGGTTAATCATACTACTTCTGAAATTTGATCTATTAATAGCATGGGTAATTTTGGGTTGTAAAGCCTTGTCAAGTTTGGCTTTAAGAGTTTTAACTTTTCTTTGCCAAATATGACAAGTTTCACATCCGACCCAATAATGCCAAGAAATATTGTCATCTTTGCTTTCACATTTGACACTCTCAATCATTGATGCCTTAAGGGCTTCTAGTTCCTTTTTAGATTCGGAAACTTTATGCTCAAGGTATGAAAATATTTTCTTATTTGAGGCTAATCACTTGAAAGCTTCTTTAGCCTCATGATATAGAGTGTCAAAAGCTCTTTGCAATTCAAGATGGGACATTTTGTCACTATGACCATATTTAGAGTGTTTTACCTTCTTTTTCTTTCCTTGATGAGCCATAAGGAAAAATTTGACCGTTTCTTCTTCATCGCTAGAGTCACTCTTACTTGAAGCTTCACTATCGCTCTCCCAAGCAATGTAAGCTCTTATAGCTTTATTAGGTCTCTTTTGGAACTTTTCTTTCCCTTTTTCTCTTTTGAGTAGTGGACAATCCGATTTGTAGAGACCGAGATTTTTGTCCGAGTGTTGTACTTCATTTCTTCGAAGATATTTATGATATTTCCTCACAAATAGCCTCATGTCTTCACTCGAGCTTTCATCATCATCACTAGACTCACTCACACATGAGTTATTGGTGGAGGACTTTGAGCTTGAAGCCTTCAATGAGATTAACTTCCTTTCTGTATCTTTTTACTTTTCCTTTCTTTCTTTCTTTTCATGCTTGTTGATATTTGTGATCTCTTGTTCATTCTCTTGGAGCTTCCCAAACAATGTTGTGATGTCGAGTGTGGTTAGATCGTTGGCTTCCTTGATAGCAGTGACTTTCGGTTGCCATTCCATATTAAGACATCTCAGAATTTTGTTAGTAGCAACTGCATTAGGAGGAACATGACCAAGAGTGTGTAAGCGATTAATAATGTGAGAGAATCTCTTTTGCATACCGGCAATGGTTCCACCATGCTTCATGTGAAAGAGATCAAACTCTTGAGTTAATGTATTGATTCTAGCCATTTTAACATCGTTTGTGCCTTCATGGGAAATTTATAGGGCATCCTACATGGCTTTAGAGGTTATGCAATGAGATACTCTAAAGTATTCATCAATACCTAAGGCTGCTATAAGCATATTTCTACCCTTCCAATCATAGGCATACATTTCTCATCATTCTCATCCCATAGTACTTCCGGTTTAGGTAAGGTAACATTATCTTTGTTGGTCATGGTTATTGCCATGGAACCACTTTCGATAACTTTTCATATCTTTCTATCAACAGAGTTGATATGAACACGCATACAATCTTTCCTATAGCTATAGTTTTTACCAGTGAAAACCAGAGCTCTCGTATAAGCCCCTTTTGGATCATTCTACATATTCTACAAAGTAATATAGAGAAGAAATAGATAAACCAGCGTTCATGATACCACTTGTTCGACGATGTGATCGATCTAGAAGGGGGTTGAATAGATCGGTTCCTTTTTGTTTTTAATATTTTGCACTTTTTGAAAAGTTATTATGAAAGCTTCCTGGATATTCAATCGTCTAAATGTTTCACTATCGAAAAGATCGGATATGCGAACCGTACGAGAATGGAGAGAAAATCACTCGAATCAATACAATTTATTCTCAATTTGTTAACCACTTAGACAATCTCAGAGAGTATCAAATACTTCCAATGAGTTTGTTTAAGAATAAAATCAAGCACAATGAGTAATTTGTGAGTGAGACAATTTATCAAACACCTTGTGAGAAAAATTCACAAGTGTTGTTCTTACCTATATGTGTAGTCGAAGTTGGTCTAGTAAAAATCAAAAGGATTGTTACCACATTGTATGTTAAAGCTAGACACACCACAAATACGGTTAATGCACGTTTGATAGTTTGAATTTCACAAATTATGCAGCACTAATAATGAAAGTAAAATACGAAAAAGAACATGGGAATTTGTTAAGGCAGTTCCACCTATCGTCCTCACGTGGTTTACCTCTGCCCCCAATTCTAGAATCTATAATTGAGAAAGTTTTCATAAAATTAAAAATTATAACTAGTGAAGAAATAGTTCCCTTTTCACACAATTAAATTGTTGATGATGAACCTATCTTCTTCACAATCCTTGGTTCGAGCCAAACCAAATGTCGATCCCTTCAAGCACACCTCCGATTGATGATACTTGAAATTGCAATCAATTTGCTACACAATTTCTTTCTCTCGGATGATATCGATCAAACAAGATCGACCCCAAATCTTCCTTCACGATCCTCCGGCTACCATTACTTGGTCAAGCGAACCCAACCTTTCCTCGACCATTTCACTCGGCTGAATCCGTTGAAGTGAAGATCCGTATCAAAAACCCTTGCACCGATTCAGATCTAGGAGGACAAAACCCTAATGGTTTTATTCAAGAAGGAGCCCACAAAGCACAACCCAATTCTGAATTTTTTCTTCAAATTGGACGTTATCACCAATGCTTGATTCTTGATTCAACAACTTTGATTATGTGAAGGTGTTGAATTTGGAGAAGAAATGATGAAGATGATGTGCTCTCAATGTGTTTCTTTCACTCTATTCTTATTAAAAGTCTCAAATGGAAATAACCCACTATTTATATGTTTTAGTAAAAAATGAATAATAGAGAGAAATACAAGTTAGAAAAATTATAAAATGTTGCAGGATTTTTAAGGATGCGTCGACCGCTCTAGGAGGGAGGGTCAACGCGTAACATCCCGAGCCTGTGAGGAGAGCCAAATATTCTAAATGCGCCGAACGCTACAGGGGATTGCATCAACGCAACCCTTTCATGTTTAACTCCCAGGATTTCCAGAAGAGTGCGTCGACCCAAGGGTCATGGTGTAACATCCCGGGAGTGGAGTTGTTAAGTGCGTCGACCTAAGAGATAGATGTGTCGATGTATCTTTATTGATTTCAGCCAAACACAAAATATTCTTCTAACTTCTCACGCCACTCTTGCTCCTCTTCTTGGATATAAGGCATCAAGACAAATTTAGAGATTTTGGCATCATGAAAACATAAGTCACACCCTTACAATATTTAAAAAATAATTAAACTACTATAGCAATTAGTATTTTTAATTCTTTATTCATTAAATAACTAAAATTTGACAAAAATCATATATAAATATTATTAAGCTAATAACATTTTACTTGATAATAATTAAAAATAATTTTTTTAATTTTATTTTACATTAAGAATAAATACACACCTTTATCAACTTAAAAGTAAATTAATAAATCAAAGATAACTACTAAAAAATACATGAGAATAAAAAAAATAAAAGTTATTTTATATTTATTTAAATATAAAAAATTAATTACGAATGTCATTCTCAATATACAATCATGTATTTTTCTTTTAAATAAAATTTATTTTTTATATATGATTAATTCATATCACTGTCTAAATTATATTTCACAATAAATTTTGGTTACATAAATTTAATAATCATGCATTTTCAAAATAAAATTTTAATCTATTTAAAATTTAATAAAATATTAATATAATAATTTACGACGTGTGCGGGTCTTAATATAGTTATATTAGTATTTTAGACATTTCAAGAGAGAAGTTTCTTTACAATTCTCTTAGTCCATACATTTATTGCAACGACTCTTCCAATAAAATTTTACGCGTCTCCAAAATTTTCCTTAACCTATACCACTAAACTAAAATGAACTAACACTTTATTTTTCTTATAGATCAAATCATATTTTTAATTGAACAAGCATATATTTTTTTCATATTGAAATTATTATTAGGTTTAAATACTATTTTCGTTCATGTATCTTATTTTTCTTGAAAATATTCTTAAATGTTAAATTATTTTATTTTATTTTAGTTCTTAAAAATAAAATGTGCAGCAAATTAAATTTATAGATTCTCTTGTAGAATTTAACTTTAAGAATTAAAACTAAAAGAATCATTTCCAAATAAAATGAGATACATAGACGAAAATAAAAAACACACAAATTTATAGGAATCAAAAGACTATTTAAATTTTATTAGTCGATTGAACACATAAAAACAGAACATCATGCAAAATGAAAGAATAAGTGTTAAGTTGTGTCCCTTAACATGGCTTAAATGCAGAGAAAGATATGAATTAGAATAATGAATTCAATTTAAATAATTAAGGGTCATACATGTTGATATCTACAATATAAAAAAATGAATAGTTGTTCCATTTACCAATATAATCTTCTTATTCACCAGAGCACTACGTGGATGGGTTTTCCATTCTACTTTTATTTCTTGTTTTTTATACTGCTTTTATCATTGCTTTTATCTTTCAGTTCACATTGCTTCTAAATATTTCCAATGCATAAAATAATATCTAATTAAAAACTAATTAATCATTTTTTGGGAAGACACATCTGTTATATTTATTTTTACTATTTTATTTCACATCATGAGTCTTTTTCAATGGTCATCCTACACTTTTGGTTCTCACTTTTCCTTCAAACCTCATTTGAATACTCTCTCATTTCATTCTCTCTCTTCAGCTTCAAAACTCAACCTTCTTCTATCTTCCACTCTAAATCATCTTCCATCTTCAAAACTCAACCATCTTCTGCGACTTCCTCCGACCTTACTACATGACAAGACCGTTGGAAAAAATTATTGATATCAACGACACTAAAGAATCATCTCTCTCTTCTCTCAAACTCATCACATCACAACATAACATATTTCTTTTAATTTTTTCAGATCTGCTTCAAAAACTCAGCGTGTTGTTCCTCTAACGTGTTTCTCCTTCAGTTTATGCAAGTGATATATTTTCCTTCAAATCTTTTAATTTTTTCTTACCAATATACCCTTCTTATTCACCAGAGCACCACGTGAATGGGTTCTCCATCCTACTTTTATTTCTTGTTTTTTATACTGCTTTTATCTTTCAGTTCACATTGCTTCTAAATATTTCCAATGCATAAAATAATATCTAATTAAAAACTAATTACTCATTTCTTGGGAAGACACATCTGTTATATTTATTTTTACTATTTTATTTCACATCATGAGTCTTTTTCAATGGTCATCCTACACTTTTGCTTCTCAATTTTCCTTCAAACCTCATTTGAATAATCTCTCATTTCATTCTCTCTCTTCAGCTTCAAAACTCAACCATCTTCTGCGGCTTCCTCCAACCTTATTAAATGGCAAGACCGTTGGAAAAAATTATTGACATCAACGACACTAAGGAATCATCTCTCTCTTCTCTCAAACTCATCACAACATAACACATTTCTCAAACTCATCAAAACATAACATATTTCTTTTAATTTTTTAAAATCTGTTTCAAAAACTCGGCGTGTTGTTCCTCTAATGTGTTTCTCCTTCAATTTATGCAAGTGGTATATTTTCCTTCAAATCTTTTAATTTTTCAGATCTGTTTTGAAAATTCATTGGTCTTGTCGCACCCCAATATCCTACCACCTCAATTTGATTGTTTATTTAGAATTGGTTCTTTTCCTGGGTTATTATACAAGTATCAGAGTTTGTGTTCAAATTCAAAGAAATTTATCCAATTATTTGTGGTTGAGAAGTTAAAGCATGGAGAATATTATTTCGTGGTATCGACACTTGTGAATTCAATTGAAGTTTTTTTGAGTTTGAAGTTACAGGTTTTAGCAAGAAGTTGGTTATTTGACAAGATTCGTTAGAAAAATCAGAACTTCTGTTACTTCTGATGGATAGAACTTCTAATGGCTAGAACTTCTAATGGCTAGAACTTCTAATGCCTATAACTTATAATGGCTAGAACTTCTAATGGCTAGAACTTCTAATGGCTAGAACTTCTGATGGCTAGAACGGCCAAAGCTTCGACCCGAGCTTGACAACGAGCTTCCGAGGCGAGCTTCGATGGCGAGCTTCGGCCGAGCTTCGACGGCCATAGCTTCTAACAGCTAGAGCTTTTGACAACTAGAGCTTCTGACAACCAGAACTTCTGATGCTTCTAATGACCAAGAAACTTAACATCCATTCAATTTCCAACTTCACTCTATTTCATTCGTCATTTGCAAGTTCAATTTAATTCATCGTCATCCATATTTTCAAGCTTATTTCAAAACGTTCATTATTACATTCATTCAAGATGATATTTTTTACAAGACTTTAACAAGAGAAGAGGAACTGCAAGAAGTTCACAAATTCAAGTTTTATTTCTCTAAAGTTTACCACAAGAGTTGGATCCTAAGCATTCTAATTACAAGTTCTGTGCTTCTATAATACAAGGCCATCGATTACAACTACAAAATTTCAAATTTACAAAAGAGTTTCCTAGAATTTCTAAGAAGAGTTTGCTATTCAAGTTTTCTTGCTCCATGATTCATATTCTTGAAAATTCTTCAAGTTGCTAGCCTTGCTATCTTCGTCCATATCTCACCATCATTCATGAAACACAAGGAAAGAAGGCTGGTTAGAAATCAAATCAAAATATAAATAAGAAAGTATTCAAAAGAAAGAGTTTCTTTCTAAGTTCATCATTAGGGTTTGTGTTAAGGAATCAGACTTAAGGGTTTTAATCATATTCAAGCGACAAAGTCTCATACAAAAAACAGAATGCAATCATTGGCCAAAAAACTCCCATTGCAAATCACGAATTATTTCGGTTCAGAAAAGGGAGGTGTAACTCAGAATATCATCATAGTTACAACAAGTTCAATAATTCAGAAATAACAATTCCAGCCCAACATTACATCACATTTTCAAGCCTAACTCAGAATAGCATCACGAGTCAGCAAGTACAGAAACCAAAGTTTCATCCCAAAATCAGCAAGCAAATTCGTAAGGCTGTTTCTCAGAAAAATATCAAAGTCCATCAAACAAAAAGAAACCCTAATGCTGACAGTTTATAAGAATTCAATTGGCATAAATATCAGGGCAGCCACACTGTTCACGAAAAACCCTAGCCGCAGCAGCCAAAACAGAAATCACAAAACAGATTCACAAAACCAAAACAGAAATCAGAAATCGCAACCATCAAAACTCATCAAAGGATCATAAACAAGGCAAGCTATCAAGATAACTATAACCCTAACATTTGTTCATCATTTTCCTAGCCACAAACCCTTCAGAAATTAAGATAGATGAAGAGGAAAAGATAGTAAATAAGAACAATCTCACCCGAAAACCCCCAAAGAGGCCAAATCGGAACCATCGGGTTTCGTTCACCCCCTTTCAGATCCCATCTAAACCGAGCATTTCCTGTAAAACCGAACCATAAAATCGTGATCAGAGAAAACAGATGAATCAGAAAGTACAAGAGAGGTGACGATCGAAACGTCGGCCACCACCGACCGCCGCCATCTCAGCTGTCTAGGCGATTTCCGACAAACACGTCACGGCGAGGCATGCAACCGAAGAAAGATGAAGATCGTAAGCCTCAAGCGTGAACTAGAAATAGAGTTCCGGCGAGATACCCAAAGTCGAGATACTCAAACGCGAAGAGAGTTCCGGCGAGACCCATGAGAGATCATTGCGAGAGAGACTAGAGGAAGGCGATCAAAAAGAGAAAAAACAAAGAGAATGAATGAGTGGGAACAAAGAAAACCATTGTTCAGAGAGGACAAGAGTAAAAAAAAACAACATATAAATTATATTATGTTTTGTTAATTTTTATTACTGTTCTTTTTCTGTTTCTCTTTGTGATAATGTTGGACAGGTACGGTGGTGACAAGTGTCGCCACCATTGGGACACTTGTCATCGTTCAGGTGGGTGTTCTCTGATTTTTTGTGTGCAATTCCACCGCATCTATGCTGCATCATCGTCCCATAGCCTTTATGATCATCATCAGATCTTCCATCGTCAATATTGATGTGCTAGATTTGAAGGTCCACGGTAGACCTTTTGGAGCCGACCACCTTGGATCACAAGGACTGGTTAATGGGTCTGGGCCCCTTCTACTTCCAGCACCCCCCTAAGATTTCTGCAATCAGGCCCATTTCTAACCTTCAACTTATTTCGTTTATTTATTTATTTGCAAATAAATTGTGCTAATTTGTATTAAATAATTATTAGTCATTGATAATTTTTATTTGATAACTTCCGATTAAACTATTAGTCGATTTTATCAAATAAAAAAGATCTATCCTAACAATTATTTAAATTTTTAATTGTATTGTTTGATAATTATTTATCTACTTTATACGCTTGTATGGTTTATTCACCATTGTACATGTCACGCACAATTAATATAAAAAACAACTCTGATTTCTTTTGATTGGCTCATAAGCCAATTTCCTAAAGGGTCTCATAGTTGGGGATGAGCATGACCATCCTTACAAGGTTAATTAAAGCCCTTGTTGCTCTAATTAATCATAACCCGAATACTTATTGGTCCACATACCAATTTTCCATGCACAAGGGTCTCATAGTTGGGGATATGAGCACCTATCCTCACGAGGTTAATTAAGTCCATATACTTAATTAATCATAACCCGATTCCATGTCTCATTTCCTCGCGTATCAAACCTTAAAACACTTTCATAATTAAATTTCAAACCTCGATCCAACGTCGAGTGTCTTTTTCAAAACTCTTTCACAATAAAAACCCAAGTATTTAAATCGTTGGTTGCTAGACCAATTGTTTAAATACTTGTGAAAAATGAACTCCTAGTCTTTAAATCGTTGGATGCTAGTCCAATTGTTGAAAGGCTCTTAATAACGTGAACTTTGTCTCACTTCACTCTCTTTCTTAAGAATACTTTTGGGATGATAGACGACTCGTTGAGTATTGAGCTCCTTTGGTTTCTAGTATTTGAATCGTAGGATGCTAGTCCTATTGTTCGGTACTTTTCACCCACCTAAAATCAATTCAACTCACTCAAATCCTTTTTTCGCTCATATGCGATCATCAAACTCTTTTCTGACAAAGAGTGTGCAATAGCCATTTCAAACACGAACGAGGACTTAAGCTTTTCAAACAAACTAAACAAGTCCAGGTTCAAGCATTTGAAATGTCTAATGCACGATTTTTCTTATAAAATCAACACAACCAATTTAAAACATTTTTGAGAGGAACTACGGAGTTTCGACTTTCCCATTGCATGAGGGAATACATAGGCACAAGGTTCTGAAACCGCGGCAAACTCAAAATAATAATAAATAAACCCCGTTTCTTTTATTTCTCGATTATAACTTATGAATTAGCAATTTAATACACACACAAACGCACGATGGATGTGAAGGGTGCTAATACCTTCCCCTTGCATAACCGACTCCCGAATCTGTATCTTTTGGTCACGTAGACCGCGTTATCCATTTCTGTGGGTTTTATCTATATTTTCCCGTTCTTTTTTAGAACAAATAAAATTAGGTGGCGACTTCATTGTTTTTAAAACAACTGATGAAAAAACCAATTATCACAGTTGGCGACTTCACTGGAGACATTTTTAAAATCTTGTTGACTAAGCGAGTCAACCCTAGTTTAGTTCTTCGCATGTTTGTGTGTTTGTTTATTGCTTTCTTCTTGATGTTTATTTATTATTCATTGCCTATTATTTCTTTATTCTTTGTATATTATCCCGTTGATATAAATTATTGTGTTGGGAATTTGTTGGTTGATTCATAGATACGCCCAGTACCCAGGCTTCTAGGTAACATTAATTTTAGAGTGGTTGCGTAGCTTAGGTCCATTGGACGTCCGTGTTCCTTGGATCGACGTGAAGACTACAACTTAGAGTTGGTTGTTTTAAGGGGTTATTGCATCGTATGCTAGTGCGGGACAACAATTTCTGGACAAATGGCCTATACCACTAAGTATTAGGATGTCCAAACCGAGACCGACCACTCAAAAGTTTTTTGAGTATCCCTTTAAGGAGCCGTTTCTTGGAGTATACTTTTGGAAATACTATCGTCACATGGTTCGTTTGCGTGATGATGGTATTTAAAAAAGGGGATTTGAGACTCCGAGAAACACTTAGCAAAAAAACACTAGAACCATCCAGTATGGGGATTGTTGGGTAGACGTCGAAACTGTGGCTGACCGTCCTTTTAAACCCTTGTCTGTTTAACTTTGCCTATAATTTTGCGCATAACATCAATATGTATCACATCACATTGCACTCTTACATGCATTACCATTACATTACATTGCATTCTTACATGCATTACCATTACATTGCACTTATATTACTGCATACATTACCATGCATTTCATCTTCATCAGAAAAACTCATTTCATTTCCTTTGTCTAGAAAGGTCAAACTGATTACTCGACACATGTTCAGAACTTGAAGAATGTCTCAAAGGGCTATAGACACGCTTCAATGTGGTAAGGAACCGTTGAAGGAGGAAGTTAATCATTTGAAAAGTCAGATGAGCCTGGTCATGGATCTCATGCAAGTTGTGTTGAGGAGAAAATGCAACACTACACCAATTTCTATAAACTTGGTTACCACTCTATCATCTAGTGTTCCCATGGGTCAATGACATCTACACATTGCGAACTCTCCAGTTCAAAATTCTCCTACTAGGCGTCATCCTCGACCTTCACCTTCGAAGATTCCTCGACAACAGCAATTGCTTACTCCCCGACCAAAGAAGAGGGGACCAGATCAACATATTGACCCGCATTACCACCGATATGCTCTACAGGATATTCAACCAATCCCAATATTATATTATTGATTATTGCCATACCTGATTCAGAATGGTGTTGTGATACCAAGGGAGTTGAAGCCAGTACCAGGGATTGCCAAAACTTGGTTTGATGAGAGTTCCAGATGTGCTTTTCATGCTGATTCTGTAGGACATGAAATTGAGAATTATTTTGCCTTCAAATGCAAGGTTCAGGAGCTAATTGATGACAAGATTCCGTCTTTCAAACAAAATGGCTCGAGCTTAGACATTTTGCTTGCAAATTCTGATGATAGCAATTTTGAGGAACTTCCAAAACTCACTGGGACAATTGCTTACCAAGGAGGAGTTGATACTCTACACAATAGTGTCAGCAATAAAGTAGATCAAATTTTCACTTCAGTAAAGGTAGTATCCTTCAGCAAAGATATCTCAAGTTCTAGAGAAGGGAAGTCTGTCATAGCACCGACTCATTTTCCTCCATTACCATATTTCAAGCCTTTGCATCAACAACCTTTGTCTGATCTTCCTCAACTTCAGAGTCGAAACTCTCAAAATCAAACTGTACCTCGGAATAATCTTGAAAGAAGGGAGGCACCTCTTGATCCAATTCCAGTTACCTACGGTCAACTTCTTCCATATTTGATTCAAAATTCATTGGTGGTTCCGAAGTTTCTTAACCCACCAAAGTTATTCCCGCTTAGTTATGATCATAACGCGCGATGTGGATACCATGATGGAACAGTAGGCCACTCAACATAGGATTGCAATCCTTACAAAGCCAAAGTTCAACAGTTGATTGACCAGAAGTACTGGACTTTTCAAGAAGGAATCTGTTTGTGAATGGCAACCCCGTACTCAAGTGAATGCCAAGACTACTGAATGTTATCTGATCAACAAGTCAAGATGGAGCTCAAGTCTCCTCAACAATGGCAGTCTTTTATTTCTTTACTGCATTTTCATGTGTATCTTGTTTAATTGTTTAAACTTTGTTTGCATGTAGAAACTTGTTTGTTTTTGATCTTAATGCAATGAGTATATTTGTCTTGAAGCAATCCATTTGTTATCACTCTTTATTTGATGTGCGAGCATTTTGATACCAACGTTACCAACTCTTTCGCCTAGGCAAAGATTGGGAGGGAGAATGACGATAATTAAAAAATGCCAGGTCTCTAGTCGTATGCTTTCGATTAGAACCTTGCTAACGATATACATGCCTTGTTTTAAATCCCCAAACACCAGAGTTATAAGGGAGATAAACCATCGTTAACCCCTTTGAGCCTTGAAGTATGAGTTTCTTTTTTTTATTTAAAAAACCCTCATTTTTAACCCAGGGGCGGGTAATGTTCTGTTAATCTGATTGAGCGTTCAGAACTCGTCAAAAGAGTGTGCGTCAAAGGATACGACAATAGTTATCCTTCAAAAGGTTGAGAAAGGTTAGAACCCCAATAAGTCAACCTTCGTCTAACAACAATATGCATTGAAAGAGGATAATACTCTAATGGTTACCTCTCTCACATCAGAAGGTCAACAAATGGCGATACAACAACGGTTATCCCTCATCGACCCAAGGATTCAGCCAGTCAAAATCGCTTTCAACAAATAGAAGACAGTGTAAAGATCCACGACTTGTTCAAAAAAGAGGAATGAATAAGAAAAAGACAAAAAGCCCGCTAAGACGAAACTTAGTAATAAGTCGCTTAGGTAAAAGTCAGGCAAAATTTAGGGAAAATCCCGAAATGCATTATCAAAGGAAATTCTCAACACAGAATAAGTCGCGTGGTTAAATACCAAAAGAAAAAAGATTAGTGACTGTCGTGTCCAAGAAACCTCATATTGGTTCCTCAACCATCATAACGCCTCTCGAGAGATGAGTGCTCGTATCCAGATAGTTGAACTTAGGACTGAAGGACATCATGGAGAATGGGCGGGCACCAAATATTTTGAGCCTAAAAATCCTTTTTTCTAAAAAACTGTGAACCAGGCCATGTTACAACCCTTAAAAGTCCTAATTGAAGCATAGGTTAATTCAAAAGCATACGATGAAGAGATCGCGTTTACCTGACTCCTATGGTCTTCATCGTTAACCTATGAAGAGATCGCGTTTACCTGACTCCTACGGTCTTCAAAAGCATAGGTTAATTGTCTTATCTTTCATAAAAAAAAAGTTTTCAGTGTTGCACACTAAAAGTGTTTCACTCACAAAAAAGTCATAATGTTTTTCATACTAAACTTCAAGACGCATAAATGTTGCATTATAATTGTCTTAATAAACATTCTTCTACATGTAAAATAATCATTTGACATTAAAGAAGTTCTCATAATGAACATCAGTGAAGAGTCTAACCTTGTCCAACAGAAAGACTTGATCATTTCTTTGTATCAAAAGGCATGACATTTAAGGACTCTGTTGAGCATATCACAAGTTGTTTTCTCAAGATTCTGTTAACTTGGGGGCAATCAAATTGAAATTCAGCTTCTCGAATTTCTGTCAATCCGGGGGCAGGTCCTTAAAGAGCAATCAGCAGATGATTTGGTCCTTCTCAAAGAGCAATCAACAGATGATTTGGTCCTTCTCAAAGAGCAATAAGCGGATGATTTGGTCATTCTCAAAGAGCAGTTATCCTGGGACAACCGTCGTTTCATGATTCAGTCAGCCTGAAGCAATTACTTTGAGATGTTGGAGTATCTCTAAGGCTATATGTTGGGGAATTTTGCTCCAATCTCTGCAAAACTATTCGCTCATCTCCAATCAGTTTGAAGCAATTACTTCGAGACGTAGAAGTCTCTCTAAAGCTCATCTTGGGGCAAGTCTTCCCTATGTTTGCATAGCCAATTATCCAAATGCAATCAATTTGAGGAAGTTACCTCGAGACGTAAATGTCTCTCCAAGATTCATTCTAAAGCAAGCTTACTGAAAAGATTCATTTAATCTGAAGCAAATACTTCGAGACGTTGGAGTCTCTCCAATGTTCATCTTGGGGCATGTCGTCCATTTATGCAAAGCCCGCCACTCTGCGATTCAGTAAATCTAAGGAGGTTATTTTGAGATGTAGAAATACCTCCAAAGCTCCTATCGAGGCATGATATTCCCATATCAGAATATCCAGTTCCTTTGAAATGCTGACAATCAGTGAAGTATTGCTTTAGAACACAAGATACTGGGGCACTCCTTTTCAGGAAAGATTTCTAGAAGGTCTAACAGACTAAGGCATGTTGAGATTCTGAAGTCGAGATGTCTCTTATGTACAAAATCTAATGCAACTGCATTCCCAAACATGGGTCACTCCTCTAATCATCATTATCTGATCAATTCATAAGTTTTCTATTCTTCTTTCTACAAGAATTAGCATTGCAACCCGTCCAACGGCAATTCAATAATTAGAATTTGGTCAATCATCTTATTGTGCCATTTTCTTCTCTCTTCCGAACCAGCGGTGTCGAGAATTCAGTTTAATAACTAATGCATCAACCAGTATATTCATGCATTCATTCATGTCATACATGTCATATTCATGCATAAACCCAGCCAAGACATGGGATGTTTCAAGATCAGCTAATTGTTTTCCTCAACAACATCAGACTTTGAAGATTACTTCTCGAATGACAGATTTAGTTCTTCCGGTCACAAGTTTGAAAGCTTGACCATAATTGGTCTACATCAGTGATGATTCTCAAATCGAACCTCTTCCAAAGTGATTAATTTCCCTCAAGTGAAATCTTGTATCAACAAAATTTCTTGCTCGGGTTGTCCCTAGTGATTTTTCTTTATAGAGTTTCTTTTGAAGTACCCCAATGCAAGCAGAAGACTTTTCTCAAATGACAACTTATGTCTTCTCCCCAGTGCAAGTTGAACGCTTAGTCAAAAGATAAATCAGCAGTGGCGTCTACTCTCAGGATAATTTCTTCCCCAGAGAAGTGATTGATCATCCCTAGTGAACTCTCGTGTCAATGGAATTTTCCACTTGGATTTCCCCAGTATTGTTCCCCATAGAGTTATCTTTAGAAGTATTTCTCCATTGAAGCTTCATCTGCTCCCCAAGTGAGCCTTCCTCAGCAGGGATTAATGTTGCAGTATCCCCAGTATTCTTATTCTCAACCAAGATCTGTTCAGAGTCTTACAGATAACAACTTCCTGAGTAAGTCTTAGTGGCGGAAGTCCATTATAGATCTGATTTTCTGAGCTGTTCTCAGTTAGTCCCCTATGAATCTCTGGTGTGTTTAATTCCCCAGTGCATTCCTCGCTTATTCAACAGAAGTATGCGTCTACCAGGTGAAATGGTTAAAGGATTTTGAAAGATCTGTTGCAACAACAAATTTTTTAAACATGTTAGTACATGTTATTGCTATGCGTTGGAAGATTTATCCACCGCGGAAGTGTTTATCCCCCTTAGATGGTGTTGAACTTGATTCCTATCTCCCCAATAGATTTATCTATGGCATATTGCAACTCACTGCTAGATCAACAACTACGAGACAAAATGATGATTTTTCAACGTTAAAATGGTTCAACACATCTGTATATGCTTGTTACATCCTTCTGTCATCAAGGTGTTAGCTTGTCAACTGTTGGGGCATTCATGTCAGGCCTGTGCGCTAAACATAAATTATTTTATCCCCGCAGAGGTCCACTTTCGATCTTCGAAGTTACCAACCATGTTCTCTTTGGTCCAACTCATCCAACTTGGGGCATTCTGTTAATACATTTCAGAAATTGCTATCTTTCTTTCTACAAGGATTACCGTGGAGCCTTTCAAGTGGTAGATCGACATTCATAAACTGGTGCATTATCTGCATGACGCGTTTGAATTTTCCTCTTCCAACAATATCAGGAAATCATATACTCTTTGCATTAAAACATTAAAAAATCATGCATATCATATTCATGCATTGGCTTCAGCTAGTTTCTTTTTGTAGGATTTTTCCCCAATGGAAACTGTAAATATCCTCGTGAGGATCAAAATTGAAGGATTAGTTCTCAGACGACATAATTATCCTCTTTTCTCCAGCACAAGCTGTATACTTGTATGGATCTTAAAAACTGATGGTTTCTCCAATCTAGATTTCTTCCCCAGCAAAACAATTGTCTTTCAATGGACTCTAATGTCAGCAAAATTATCAACCGGGAATCCCCAATGAAGTTTTCCACACGGTTTTCTTATGGAGTTTCCCCAGCGAAGCTTAATTTACTCCCGAGTGAGTCTCCTTCAGAAAGGATTACTACAACATTATTCAGGTTATTTTCTAAGGTTCTTTCAGACAAGAATCTTCTCAGCAAATTCTAGTGGCAGTGACTTCTGCAATTTTGTTTCTCTGAGCTGTTCTCAGAAAACTACATTGAATTTCTGGTGTGGTTTATTTCCCCAGTAAGACCTCGACTACTCAACAAATAAATATCCACCAAGTAGGATGTTTATTCAATCTCAGGATATTTCTCCAACTCAGAAGTTGATCCACATATCCACTTGCTCCAACGCATTGTCTGTACAATGCCAACAAATTGAAGCTCATTACCATAGAAGTTTTTTCCTTCACAGGTGCTGAACTTAATTCTTCTATCCCCGGTAAATCTATCTGCATATAGGTTGAAAATCTTGTCAACTCGGAAGTTGTTCAACATGTCTTTACATGTTCATTAAGATTTCATCAGCAGAAATGTCGGAAACAAGATTTACCGACTTCATAAACATCTATATCACACCAGAGTGCTGAATATGATTTGTTTATCCCCAGAGAAGTGTATTCTTGGGTTGGGCTACTGAATTTGTTTTGTTGGTAACTCGAAAGTTACAAGATTAAGACATTCAGCATACCGTGGCTCATTGCACCTTCGTGCACAACAATTCTAATATTGTTCCAGTCACATATCTTCGTTAAAGTCTGCGGGTATTCTTTAACTCTTTGGGATCTTCAGACAATTTCTCAAGTCAAATCTTCTTTGGGATCTTCAGACAATTTCTCAATTATCTTCTTTGGGATCTTCCTACAATTTCTCAATTATCTTCTTTGAGATCTTTAGACAATTTCTCAAATCAAATCTTCTTTGAGATCTTCAGACAATTTCTCAAATCAAATCTTCTTTGGGATCTTCATACAGTTTCTCAACTATCTTCGTTGCGATCTTCAGACAGTTTCTCAACCATCTTCGTTGGGATCTTCATCATATCGTCAATAGAGTCTTCTGATATGTTATTTTATTTTTTTTTCGCTTGAGAAGTTCGGTTTCCTTCTCATAGCATTTTTGTTAAGACATCCTGAGATGGCTTAATTTATTGTTATTTTTTATTTTCGCTCGAGAAGTTCGGTTTCCTTCTGTAATACGGTGAACTGACTTTGAGATTTTTGTATCGCAAATGTACGGATAGCAAGAGTCGTCACCGACTTTTCTTTTATCCAATTAAGGGAAGGTAAAAAGTACAGAAAAAGACCTTCGTTAGATTCTGAGTAAGGGAGAAGGTTATGAAAAGGGAAGGTATTAGCACCCATTTCCATCCGTAGTTATCTACGGGCTCTTAGTTTCTCTTAAATCACTTTTCAAAAGTGCTTTCTGTGTGTGTGACAAAAATGTTTTGAAAATGCATTTCGCTTTGACTTTGTAATGATTTATGTAGGAATGTATACAAAGTGTTCGGATATGTTTCGTTTGAAAAGAGTTTGAACTTTGAAAAAGTGTGTGGTGTGAAAAGTATTTTGATAGAGCAAGCAACTAAAAGTCTTATTACCTACTCAGAATGGTCGTTTTCATGTTGTTTTACTTTCCTTTAGAATAGTGTTATCCATACCAATGGTTGGTAGGTAACTCTATTCGTTGGATGTAGAAGGGACATTCGAAGGGACATCGTATGGTCATAGAAGGCAACTTGTAGGAGTATCCTAGCACATTCGAAGGGACATCGTATGGTCATAGTAGGCAACTTGTAGGAGTATCCTAGCACATTCGAAGGGACTATCATCATTTTTCGTAGGCGACATTCGAGGGTCAAGATCATGTATTCGTAGGCGACATCGTGGGTCTATGATCTTTGTATCGAAGGGACTATGATGATTTGTTTTGAAGGCAACGGTGCTAGAATACCTCTATGTTCGAGGGGCTTGACCATTTGTATTCGTAAGGCAACGAGAGAGAATTACCCTAAGGGGTGCATGTGTGAAAAGAGTGTGTTGATTTCAGATATATGTTATCTTGGAATTATGAGTGATCTATGTCCAATTTTATCTTGCCATACACACCTAATTACTAGCAGTTCATAGGGTGCAGAAAGTAAATTGCGGAAATGTAAAGTGCGGAAAGATAAATGTCCTACGCTATTACATGGCTTTGGGGCAGATACATAATGAGAGTGCGGAAAACAAAAGCCCTAATTAAACTATTACATCCCATAGGCAGTTGCATAATTGTAAAAGAAAAGCAAGAAAAATCGTCCGAAACGTTACAACCTGTAAACAGATACATAATCGGAAAACGGAAGAAAATTGCATAAGAGGAAAATGTTAGTAAAAACAAATATTTTTGAATGAGGAAAAAGGTTTTTGATTAGTAATGATATTAATATGATAAGATAATTTTTTGGTAATTTTCTGAATCGATTTGATAATTTAAAACAATTAAAAGTCATTTAAACAATTAATTAGTAATTAAATTAAATATGCATGCAAAAATAATAATTTTAATGCTAAAAATTAAATAAGTATTTTTCTGATGATTATGCAAAAAATAAATATTTTTGGTGTTTTTTAGATGCATGATAAAAAATATTAAAGATAAATTAAATAGAATGAAAATAATAAAAGAAAATAGAAAATAGAAAAAATATAAGTGAGTTTTCAAACTTGTAAAAATAATTGCCATGGCTGGGAATCGAACCGGTGACCCTTCCTTCATACCCACGCGCCTTGACCAACTGAGCTAGAGCGTCCACGTGTTTAAGAATTGAAACGAATTCGTTTTAAACGTTTTTGCTCCCTGGGAATTCAAATCACGCGCGAAGAACATTTTCTTCTTCGTTTGAATTTCTGGAAACTTAGCGTCGGCGAAGTTTGACGCTATGGTCCCTGCAAATTTCAAAAACTCCATACAAGCAATATAAATGAATTGTGAGCACATGAATCGATTGCAAACAAGATTCTAAACACACTGGTGGCATCGGTTTTGTCCAATTTTACGTATTTAGGGAAACCCTAAATTGGTTCAGAAAACCCTAACTATGGTGAATCACGTTTCAGGCCATGAAAATGCAATTGGATTGTCCAGAAAGCTTGCAAACTTCAAACTAAACACAAAGCAAACATCAAAACACGTTAAAAATGCATGAATGATAGAAATCGAAATTTGAAAAAGTGTGACAAACCGAAATCGTGTTCTCTCAATTCTTGATGTTTTTGAGAGATGTAAGGGTCTGGAATGATTCTAGGGACTCCAAGGAATGCAAAGGAATGCTTAAAACCAATTGAATCGAGCTGTAACTAGGGCTGCCACTTGCTTTAAGAGCACGTTTTTTTTTGACTTAGGTTAGGGTTCTTTTGAGCAATTTTTCTGTCCTTGTTCATGTGGTATGCATTGTACATTTATAGTAGACGGATTTTGAGCTGATTTGAGGAACAAATAATGATCAATCAATGCAAAAATTATTTGATTTTGTACAAAATCAAATCTTCCTTATTTGATCCAATTTCTTCAATTTCTTGCCAAATCAATGCAAATTTCGAAATTTGCCAGCTTGTGTGAGTTACCTGGATCTCAAGTATGAGAGAAAAATTAATTTTGCATTTAATTTTGATTTTATTCCTTATTTTTAAATTTAATTTGGTTTTAAATGAATAAAATCCAAATTAAATAGAAAAATAAAGACAAAATTCGTGACATTGAGCTTGAAGGTTCCAAAATAAGATAAGGAACAAGTTTAAACTAAGAAAAACTAGGCCCATATGCAAAATTTTGGATATTTACAAGTATTTCTCTTTGTGCACCTCTTCAAAAATGCCAAACTTGTGCAAGGTGTATTTTGCTCAATTTTCCACATTTTTGAGTGTTCTTGGACTTTTTAGAAAGCTCTCAGTGTCCTCTAAACAACCTCTTTGGTTTCATCTCAATTGGAGTTTCCATGCTCAATACAACTTCAAAACAAAAAGTTGACTTTGAAAAGGACCTGTAATGTTTTGATCCATACCTTCCAAATGAAGCATTTTTTGAACATTCTTGTGAGACATGAAGTTGTAGGGAATTGAATTTCCTTCAAAATTAGAGGTGGTGGAAAAATTTCTGAGAAAGTATGAAGAAGTTATGCTCAATCAAAGTTCAGTTGACTATTCCTTGAAAAACCCTAATTTGGAAAGTTTGACTTTTTATCAAATCTTGAGTTTTCTTGATGAATCATGATCAACCCTTTATCAAATGATGAATGTGACTTCAAAATGAGGATGTTGACCAAAAATCAGGAAGTTTGACTGTATGTTGACCACAATTGACTTTTTGTCCAGTACAACTAATTTTCAACCATCTGAGGAATTGTCTGAGGAAACTTGACTTGTGAGGCTTGAAACTTGACATGGAGAATATTTGAAGCATATGAGGAGGCATGATGACCATTGGAGAAGTTGGAAATCTATCTGGATCTGAGAATTGCCAAACCCTAGTTTGGGTTGGTTGTCTAGGAGGGGGTTTGTCTGATCAACCCTTGAGGAATCCTTGAGTATGGATGTATGAAATGTCTTGAGAAGTAGGAGGGAAAATTGTTGGGTATGACAGCTGACCCTGTTCAATCTTCTTGTACTGGAAGGGTTAGATTGGCATGCGTGCCTTTCGTGACCTGGAGGTAGAAGATGATTAAACACTCGAGTACACCTGAAAATTTGCACTCGATGTTGGCTGATGATGCGGGAATGGGCTTATAGATGCCATTTGGAGAAGTTGCATATTTCGCTGGGGAATGAGTCGTACGCTAGACTCAAGAGTATCGTCTGAATAGAAGAGTTGTCGGAGATGGGCTTAAGATGCCATATGGAATGATCGATGCTGGGGAGTGAGCCGTACGCTAGGCTCGGTAGATGTTCCTGGAAGCAGAAGGGGCACAGAGATGGGCTTAAGATGTCATCCGGAGGGAACGATGTTGAGTCGTACATTAGACTTCGTGCTCATCTTTGAATGAAGTTATTGGTTTTTATTGGTTTTTTAACCAAATATGCATCATTCTGAAAGTGGAGAAATGTCAACAATTAGTCGGAGATGGGCTTAAGATGCCATCCAAGGCAACTGAGTCGTACACTAGACTCTGTAGTTGCTGTTAATAATAAGAGAGAGTCAGAACAAATCTTCGTCTTAATTACTCTGAGGAGATGATAGGCGGCAGATCAATGCCTGTTATCGGAGGATAATTTGTGATCGTTCGGATAGGGTTTCCCGTCTAGCTTCGGGTATTAATCCTGGATCTGTTGTCGGAGGACAACTTGGGCGGTCGTTCAGATAGTTTTCCCGTCTGGCTTCGGGCATTAATCCTGGACCAGTTGTCGGAGGACAACTAGGGCGGTCGTTCAGATAGTTTTCCCGTCTGGCTTCGGGCATTAGTCCTGGACCAGTTGTCGGAGGACAACTTGGGCGGTCGTTCAAATAGTTTTCCCGTCTGGCTTCGGGCATTAATCCTGGACCTGTTTGTTTTAGAACTGATTTTCACCTATTTTGGGAAAAACAAAAGAAACTTTGATAGAGTATCGTTAGTCTTATGCAAATTATGATGCATGACAATGTGTATGAATGACATATGCACAAATTATGACTTTTTATGAATAATGTATGAATGATAGATGTTGTGGTATTTCAAAACATATCTATCTTGAAGAAGATGGCGGACATTCTGCTTGGGGATTTCTGACTTCTGTTCGGGGATGAAACAAACGGATTGGAAACCCTGAGAAGAAAGATAATCTTGATTCCTCTGATGCACTATCTGACCAAGTCTTGAGCCTAGATATTGTTGAGGATGGTAGAGATCGAGAGACGCACTGCTGAGGATCTTGTGCATAGACCCTGCTGGGGAGAAAGCTAGGAGGCGCTCTACTGGGGATCTTGTGCGTAGATCCTACTGGAGAGCATTTGGCAGCTGCTGGGAGACCGGATTAGAAGGATCTGGAGCCCGTCGAAATCTCTGGCTGGGGAATAAAAGATGTAGGTTTCCTCCGATGCACTATCCGACCATGTTTCAAGTCTGGATACTGCTGCTGCCGGGGAAATATGATTGCTGAGAGATATTCTGCCGGGGATACCTCTGCTGGTGATGAATCATTACTGCTTGGAGACTGATATAGCATGGCTTAGTTGAGTGGAATCACTGCTCAGGGACCTACGTGATGAAGCTTGGAATGTCGGGACTAGTGGAGGAAAATGCGTACTCCGTTGGGGAAAGTTTGTGATGAGTGACATCTCTGTGGGGATCGTACTTTGCAGGGGGATATATTGGTGACTTTCGTCGTCATCTCAATTCCTAGAGCCTGTAGTAATTACTTTCGTATGTTCACTTTTCACATGTTCGTAAATAGATTTTTATTGTCACATGCATATAATCATTCAAAGCAAACGTTGGACTTTATGCAAACAACAATAGCAAAAATTGTAAAGAAAGAACTTGTATTAATTTGAAATGCGGCGTATGTCCAAGTAGTTTGTACACAAGAAAAGTAAAAAGCTATGCGGAAACAATCTCGTCAAGCTCCAACTATGCTAGTACTCATATATTTCAACTATCTCATCTCCTTGCTGTCAGTAGAAAGTGAGTGAATTGATTTTCGCCATTTGAACCTTGAATGTTGATAGTAGTCTGTAGATAGGTGATCTGGACGAGACATAGTCGTATGCTTAAATCCCTAACTTTTGCCTAGACCGCCCTTTCGGGTTTTCAGTCAACCGGGATACCCTTTTTTGCCCAAGCCGCCTTTGCAGGTTTTCGACTTGCCGGGTGTACATGTTTTGTATATATCCTTAACTTTTGCCCGAACCATTTTGGTTCGCCAGGATGCCTCTTATTTTTGCCTAGGTTCGTCGAGCTAGCGGGTCTCTTTTTATGCGTGGTATTTTTTGACTATGTCTGTGTTCACAGGGTGTGGGAAGTCTTCACCATCCATGGTGCTAAGTATCATAGCTCACGGAAAATACTATCTTGACTAAAAATGGTCCCTCATAGGTGGGAGTCCATTTTCCCCTGGGATCACCTTGTGGAAGAATGATGCGCTTGACTACTAGATCACCGACTTGGTAGACTCGGTGCTTGACCTTCTAGTTGAACGCTCTGATCATTCGTTTCTGATAGATCTGTCCATGGCAGACGGATGCGAGTCATTTCTCATCAATCAAGTTGATCTGGTCAAGGTGAGTTTGGATCCAATCGTCTTCACCTAACTCTGCGTCCTGGAAGACTCTGGTCGAGGGTATCTGAACCTCAATGGGTAGGACTGCCTCCATACCGTATACAAGAGAGAAGGGGTTGCCCCTATTGATGTTCGTCTTGTGGTCGATAACCATGAAAGCGAATGGTAACATCTCGTGCCAATCCTTGTAGGTCCCATGTCATCTTTATAATCTTCTTAATGTTCTTGTTGGCGGCACGTCATTCATCTTAAGCGATATGGAGAAGAATTGTGATGCTTGATCTTGAGCTGCGTGCGAGTTCGGTGATCATCTTATTGTTGATATTAGAGCCATTATCGTGATAATCCTTTCGGGAGTGCCATACCGCGGATAAGATAATGTTTGATGAAGCACAATATTCTTTGAGATGACGAGGTCTTCTACCACCTTGGTGATGGCGATGAAACGATGTCCGGGAAGTGGGCTTGATTTCTCCGATCATGTCAATGCCCACATTGCAAAGGCCAAGGCTGTTAGAACATTGAGTCTTGGAGGTATGTGCACTTTATGCGCATCGGCATTTATGACAAGATCGAGCATAGCAGTGACAATCAGCTTCCATGGTGGACCAATAGTAACCTGTTCTCAAAATCTTCTTAGCCATTGTATGACCACTGGAGTGGGTACCAAATGCGCCTTCGTGTAACTCTTCCATGATATGTGTCGCTGTTTTCTGGTCCACACACCGGAGTAAACACAAGTCGTGATTGCGTTTGTATAAGATGTCGTTGCTGAGGAAGAATTTGGATGCAAATCTTCTCAAGAAATTCTTATCGTTGACAGATGCCCCTACGGGATACTCTTGAGTCTCAAGATATCTCTTCACGTCATAGTACCAAGGTCTCTCTTCTATATCAAGCTCATAACAAAATGCTGTTTCGTCAAACTTCTCTATGATGATCTGGGGAGCCTCGTTGTCCCATATGACCTTGAACATAGATGACATAGTAGCAGCGTCGTGATTCTCTTCTCGTGGAATGTGATTGAAAGTGATCTCTTGGAAGTAGGGAATCAAACTCAAAACATGCTCTCGATATGGAATGAGATTCGGATGCTTCGTATCCCTCTTATGTCGGTGATCACTAAAGCTGAGTCTTCATACACTTGCAAGAACTTGATTCTTAAATCGATAGCAGCTTTAATACCCATGATGCATGCTTTGTACTCGGCCATGTTGTTGGTGCAACTGAAACATAATCTGGCGGTGAAAGGAGTTTGTTCGCCTGTAGGAGATGTAATGATGGTGCCAATGCCATTGCCAAGTGCGTTTGAGGCTCCATTAAAGACCATGGTCCATCGGGATCCTTGTTTAGGTCCTTCGTCTGGTCCTGGTCCTTCACAATCAGTAACTAGTAAAACATCTTCATCTGGAAACTCGAACTGCATAGACTAATAGTCATCTATGGCTTGATGAGCCAAATGATCGGCTACTACACTTCCCTTGATTTCTTTCTGAGAAGTGTACTGGATGTCGTATTCGGTCAAGATCATTTGCCATCTTGCTATTCTTCCGGAGAGAGCTGGTTTCTCAAATATGTATTTTATCGGATCCATCATAGAAATCAACAAGGTAGTATGAGTCAACATATACTGTCTTAGTCGACGAGCAACCCAAGCCAAAGCGTTGCAAGTTTTCTCGAGCTGTGAGTATCTTGTTTCACAGTCGGTAAACTTTTTGCTAAGGTAGTATATTGCGTACTCTTTTCGACCAGACTCGTCATGTTTCCCCAACACACACCCCATTGAGTTCTCTAACACTGTTAAGTACATGATAAGAGGTCTTCCTTCGGTAGGTGGCATCAGGACAGGAGGATGCTGTAGGTACTCCTTGATTTTGTCAAAAGCGATCTGGCAATCGTCGTTCCATTCCACTAGTTAATCTTTCTTCAGTAACTTGAAGATTGGCGCACAAGTAGCAGTTAGATGCGCAATGAATCTGACAATGTAATTCAATCGGCCCAAGAAACCTCTGACTTCTTTCTCGGTGCGGGGAGCTGGCATTTCTTGAATAGCTTTAACCTTGGCGGGGTCAACTTCAATACCTTTTCCACTGACTACAAACCCTAGGAGTTTTCCAGATCTGACTCCAAAGGTGCACTTGTTGGGATTAAGTCTCAGTCTGTACTTCTTCAACCTATCAAACAGTTTCCGTAGATGATCAAGATGTTCTTTTTCAGTCTGTGATCGAGCTATCATGTCGTCGACGTAGACCTCTATCTCGTGATGAATCATGTCATGAAATAACGTCACCATGGCACGTGGATAAGTGGCGCCCGCGTTCTTCAGTCCGAACGGCATAACCTTGTAGCAGAAAGTACCCCAGTGTGTAACGAAAGTAGTCTTCTCCATGTCTTCTAGAGCCATTTTGATCTGATTGTAACCGGAGAAACCATCCATGAAGGAGAAAACCTTATGCTGAGCGGTGTTGCCAACCAGGACATCAATATGAGGTAGTGGGAAATCGTCTTTCGGACTTGCTTTGGTCAAATCTCTGTAATCCACACACATTCGTTCCTTGCCATCCTTCTTGGGTACAGGCACCACATTGGCTACCCACTGTGGATAGGAAGTAACAGCTAAGAAACCGGCGTTGAACTGCTTCATAACTTCGGCTTTGATTTTCTCTGACATCTCAGGACGCATGCGAACCTTACGTTTCACGGAGAAAACCTTCTTTTGTCGGCAATCGGTGTACCACAATGTCAATGTCTAAACCTGGCATGTCTTCGTATGACCAAGCAAAAACTTCAATATAATCTTGTAGCATCTGAACCGACCTTTCTCTGGCACTGTTCTCAAGACCTGCTCCTATCTTGATGTCTTTTCAGTCTTCATCAGTACCCAAATTCACAACCTCAACTGGCTCTTCGTGTGGTTGTATAACTCGCTTCTTCTTGCTAGCAATCGACAAGTTCTCTGGCACTTCACAATCTTCCTCACTTTCGTCTTCGGCTTGGTAGATTGGATTATCAAAGTCATATTTAGCAATAGCATAGCTGTTATCAACGAGATTCAGAGTGATTCTGCAGTGTATTACGTGGGTGTGTGTAAGAAACACATAGCTTTTTGAAGGGGTGATAAAGTAAAAGAAAGAAAGCAACAATTAAATGCAAAAGTCCAACGATTTTATTGAATGAAAATATGCAAATGATGATAATAACCCTCACAACGAGCCATGATGCCCTGCAAGGCTGGGCTTTAGAGTTTATTGTTCAAAACGTGAAAACGAAAAGCAAAGCAAAAAGCAATTACTCTCTAAAGGAGATTGGTATGACGTCTTGATCTTCCAATTGCCGAGTCCGTTGTCGGAGTTGGGAAGATCCAATTGATGTCGAAGTCGTTGTCGCCGCTTCTATAGCATGGATTCCACCGATGCGGAAAGGAAGTCGGCCAAGACGTTGGCGTATCATCTTCTAACCTTTGATGGTGAAGCCTAAACCAGTCTTGTCGATTTGAAAGGAAGATCGGAGCTGACCCCAAATAGTACTACCTCCTTCTTCAACGGTTTGAGCATCCTTCAACGAGGTCATCCTAGGCGGAACTTGCGTAACAGAGGATGGAGAGTCAACAGGCATGACTGGGATTGTTTCAAAAGCTTGACAGGAGTCTCAAGAATTCACCCTCCACCTCGAGGTATCGAATGATAGATGTGACCATATATTCTTCTTCACCACATCTGTAACAACCTTCCCTTTCACGGGTACTTGACTTTTGGTGGTAGGTAAAGCGCCTACCCCATGTATCCAGGGCCCAAGTAGTAGAGTAAGTAAGTTGGATGATGTCCATGACAAAGAAAGTGGAGTCAAAGTCGGGAACCGACTTTGGTAGAATGAGCTCCATTGTTCGTTTAGAACCATCAAAGGCTCTCACAATTATGTTGGGCTTGTAACCAATCCTTCAACATCAAGTCGATCAAAAGGAAGGATATTCGAGCGAAGGTATCTACCAAAACATGAGATAATGTATTGCCTTGCATTCAACAAAGATGCGGGGCTTTGTTGTTTCTTTCGGAGTCAAATAAGCATCGAGAAGCCTTGTTGTTGCTAGGCTAGCAATACAAACTTCAAATTGATCGATAGTAGTGTCTTGGTTGAGCATTCTTGAAACTTCACCAAGGTTTTAGCATGAGCCTCGAGCACAAGAGCGAGCAAGCATGGAGATCTTGGAGAGTCTATCCCAACTGTTCCACAACATTGTAGTCACTCTTCTTGATGATCTTGAATTTCCTCCATTTCTCGTTTGGAGGTGTCTTCAACTTCCTTTGGAGGGGATGAGTTCTTGGCTCTTTCCTCTAGTCTTGAATAAGGAATGCGAGTTGGAGTCGCAGTGTCTTTTGGAGGAGAGATCTGAGAGAATACTCTTCGGTCACCTTACTTGATCCGGTGATGTTGTCAATGTCGGGAATGGTAGCTTCAATCGTAAGATCTTCAGGTCGGAGGGTCTTTTGGACGCCATGATAGTAGACATCGGATCCATAATTCCAAGGAATAGCTTTGTCGGAGGAATATGGAACCGTGCGGGAGAAGTAATAATGAGAGGTGCCACTCTAGGAAATCGACAGAGGAAATCCTTATAGTGTTAACATCAAGATAGTCTTCGGGAAATCGTCACCCCATCCGGTTGCCTTAACATCTTCAATAGGAATCTTGTAGCTTTCAGGAACAGTGTATTTCACCATGTAATCAAACTTTCCACTTGGCTGCCCCAAGGTATCCCACACATTTGGTACAGTATCATTCACATCTTCGATCTTCAGTTTCTTAGACATGTCTTCACCACTCTCCAGTGGTTTCGGGAATAGTATTTCACGGTTATCATCATCGAACACGTCTCAACCAAGCACACCCAGTGTGATGGGCACCAACGACAATTCTCTGGGCATCCTGGGTTGACACCGGCTTGTAGCGAATTCTTCTTAACAGTCGTCAGAGGAATGGTCAAGTCATCTATATTGAAAACATAAGAGTTCTCACCAATAGCGTTGGAACTTTTGTCATGGTTAGGCATAGGCGCGTTGATCACATTTGGAATCTCAACAGGAGGGTCAAACTCAATATGCTTAGCTTCAATCATATCTTGAATTTTGTTCTTCAGAGCCCAACAATTGTCAGTGTCGTGCCCTGGGCTGTTGGAGTGGTAAGCACACTTAGCATTGGGATTGTATCTCGGAGAGGAAGTGTTGACACTTTGAGGAGGATCCTTCAAAGTAATCAGCTCTGCTTTCAACATGTGTTGCAAAGCTTGCGACAATGGCATGTTGATCTTCATAAACTATCTTCGTGGCGCGTTCTGGCTACGCGCGTTGTCTCGCTGAGGTTGTGCTGATGTAGGATTGGAGATCACATTTGCCCCCACAGATTGAGCGTGGTCGGTCTTGGCTCGGCTTTTCTGACCATACACAACATTACTTTCTTTCTTACCACCAAAAGATCTCCTCGCAGCATTTGAAGGTGTCTCTACCTGAATCTTCCCACTCTTGATACCAGCTTCGATACGCTCTCCTGTCAATATCAGCTCGGTGAATCCGGCTGAAGAGTTTCCAATCAGATGATTGAAGAATGGGCCTGTCAGTGTTCCCATAAACATATCAACCAACTCCCTATGGGACAAGGGTGGTTGAACTCTGCCTGCTAGATCTCTCCATTTCTGAGCGTACTCTTTGAATTTCTCATTACGACCCATAGACATGCTCTGTAGTTGCATGCGAGTGGGTGCCAGCTCAGCATTGTACTCATATTGTCTGTAGAAAGCATCCGCTAAGTCACTCCAAGTACAGATGCGGTCATTTTCTAGATGATAATACCACTCCAATTGAGTTCCGGACAAACTCTCTTGAAAATAATGCATCCACAACTTTCGGTCATAAATGTGGGGGTTGATCTTCTGAACATAGGACTTCAAATGCAGCTTCGGACAAGAAATGCCATCATATTTGGCAAAAGTTGGAACTTTGAATTTGGGAGGAATCACCACACCAGGAACAAGGCTCAAATCATCAAAGTTCAACCCTGACATCTTCAGGTTTTCTACAGCATTCAGACAGTCTTCAAGTTGCTTGTACTTGTCATCTTCATCAGAGTACTGGTCATTATCATAATGATCTTCTCTGTCTTTCTCAGGCTCACGCTGATCACCTTCATCATTGCCCTTGACACTTCCCTCAGTCTTGACACTTCCTTCTGAGAGCTCTATCCGGCTGACCACTTTAGGACCACTTTTGTAGCGTCTACCCATGTTGAGAACACCAACAACCCTCTTCTTTTTGTTGATAAGCTTTTTCAGATCTTCTTGGCCTTGGACCAAGCTAGTGAACATCTCTTGGAACTGAGCATTCTGAGCCTGGAGATCTTTGACAGTCTGTTCAAGAGCCATTTCTGCTAAAATAAATAGCGAGAAAATAAGAAAGCCGATCTTCAATGTACCTGTTATGAGATGCTATGCCATGATATGCGATGTTTATGCAAATGCAATGCAATGTTTTCAAGGACCTTAGAGATTTAAATTTGTTAAACAAGCACGAACAAACATTTATTAGTTCTCTTTTTATTCTCTTTCTTTTTAAGTACAAAAGATAGTTCAAAACAATAAGATAAAAGAACAAAAATCCTAGAGCTATAAGTCTCCCATGGGCGCTTCCTCTTGGTGCTGAAGTAGGCGTTGATGTTCCGCTCCTCGTGAAGTAGCTTTGTCAACTCTAGTACCTTTTTCTCACTTGCATAACACTGAGCTTCGAATATATCCCTTTCTTCTTTTAGTTGAATCCAGGATCTCTTCAAGTCTTCAAAATCAGTAGGCATGTTAGGATGGAGAACAGTATAGGATTCGTCACCTATAGCAACAGGTTCCATAATTACTGGTAGAACAGGCGTGAATGGCATCATGAGGTTTTGAGCTCGAGCTCGCACCCATTTGAGGTATGGTTCCTAAGGAATGGAGTTTTGGTGCCCCAAAGTCTTGGTATCAGTCTTCTTTACCATGCCCCAAGCGTGTATGAACCTTCGTCGGTAATTCTGGAGATCGTGGTTGTAGTCGAACACAACATCTTGGAGAAGCATATCATGAGGACCGTCTCTTCGAGCATAACCATACTGACATAGAGCTAGAGAAGGGTTATAAGTAATACCTCCCCTTATGCCAAGGAGTGGTACATTAGGGAATTCTCCACAACACTCAATGAATGTGAAGTCCTTTTGAGAGAAAAGACACCAACGGATATCTGAATGAGAGAGTGACATTAGTCTTTGAGACCACTTCAACCTTTGCTCGTTCATCAATACTGATGGAGGAAGGTGCGAAATAAACCACCTGGAAAGTAACGGTATGCAACACATGAGAGTTCCTTGTATTTTGACGGTAAGAGTGTGGAGAGAATGTAGGATATCTCCAAGTAAGGTAGGCACAAGATTGTGAGTGAGGAATATCTTGATGGTGTTCACATCTATGAATTGATTCGAGTTAGGAAATAGAACCAAACCATAGATTAGCAAGGCCAAGATGTCTTCTAATGCATGGAAACTCATAGCTTTGAGGAATTCTCGGGCTTTCTTTATTAGGAACTTGGCAAGTAAACCCTTAACTCCGCTTCTTATTTCCCAATTGGCTTCAATGTCTGAGCGCTTTAGGTGTAATGCTGATGCGATGTCTTCATACCTAGGAACCTTTTCTAGACCGGTGAATGGCATTTGATCAAGAATAGGTATCCTAAATAGCTTAGAGAACTCTTCCAAGGTAGGAACCAACTGATAATCTGGGAATGTAAAGCAATGGTGTTTCGGATCGAAGAACGGAATAGGACGTGCATCATATCTTCTTCAAAACCGGAGATAATCAAATCAAGTAGATAACCATGTCTTTTGATGAAATGAGCATGATCGGGAATTTCTGAAACCAATTCTTTGAGTTGAGAAGGTATACCCATGAAGTTGATTCGGATAGTGTTTCTAGAAGCCATAATCCCTACAAAACAGAGCAAAGATAAATCCCAAGGTCCTTAAAATAGTTAGAAATGATATGCAATGTAATGATGTCATGTTTAGCACACACAAACAATTCACACAACGAGCCTAGGTTTAAGGCTTGCATGAGGTATAGGTGATTACCCCACCAAAAGTTTGAGTTGGTTCATCCTGTCCTATAATAGTAACCGGGTTCTAGGAATCTCATATCATTGATCTTTCTCGTAGGAGTTTATTTCAATACGACTACCAAGTGGTCGACCGAAAATATCCCAAAAGTCTGATCTTAATGAGCGTAGCATCGAGTATCAGCCAACCTTAGTCTGCACCAAAGTCGACCATCTCACTACCTTCTAATGGCCAAGATGGGTCAATTAAGGTTCTAAAAGTTCGTTAGTCTTGATGACACCACGAAGCCAAATACTATCCTTAACTTGGAAATGAAGAGTATCGGACATCCAAAGTGTCACACTAACGTAGCCATCATGTTGACCGTTTCGATATCGTCTAACGGTCGCGACGATTTATTGCTACTTACCTAAACGAAACCGGATCCGGTGTAGGATCCCCATAAATATAATACCCAAGCAACCCTTAAAGATAAAGCAAGCAAGTCAAAGAAAGCGAAAAGTGATCTAGAAATCCTTAAGGCATTCTCTTTTAGGGTGTTTCCAGAGTCGCCATGAATCTGTGAACCGACTTTGAGATTTTTGTATCGCAAATGTGCGGATAGCAAGAGTCGCCATCGAATTTTCTTTTATCCAATTAAGGGAAGGTAAAAAGTACAGAAAAAGACCTTCGTTAGATTCTGAGTAAGGGAGAAGGTTATGAAAAGGGAAGGTATTAGCACCCCTTTCCATCCGTAGTTATCTACGGGCTCTTAGTTGCTCTTAGATCATTTTTAAAAAATACTTTCTGTGTGTGTGACAAAAACGTTTTGAAAAGGCATTTCACTTTGACTTTGTAATGATTCATGTAGGAATGTATACAAAGTGTTCGGAAATGTTTCGTTTGAAAAGAGTTTGAACTTTGAAAAAAGTATGTGGTGTGAAAAGTATTTTGATAGAGCAAGCAACTAAAAGTCTTATTACCTACTCAGAATGGTCGTTTTCATGTTGTTTTACTTTCCTTTAGAATAGTGCTATCCATACCATTAGTTGGTAGGTAACCTTATTCGTTGGATGTAGAAGGGACATTCGAAGGGACATTCGAAGGGACATCGTATGGTCATAGAAGGCAACTTGTAGGAGTATCCTAGCACATTCGAAGGGACTATCATCATTTTTCGTAGGCGACATTCGAGGGTCAAGATCATGTATTCGTAGGCGACATCGTGGGTCTATGATCTTTGTATTGAAGGGACTATGATGATTTGTTTTGAAGGCAACGGTGCTAGAATACCTCTACGTTCGAGGGACTTGACCATTTGTATTCGTAAGGCAACGAGAGAGAATTACCCTAAGGGGTGCATGTGTGAAAAGAGTGTGTTGATTTCAGATATATGTTATCTTGGAATTATGAGTGATCTATGTCCAATTTTATCTTGCCATACACACCTAATTACTAGCAGTTCATAGGGTGCAGAAAGTAAATTGCGGAAATGTAAAGTGCGGAAAGATAAATGTCCTACGCTATTACATGGCTTTGGGGCAGATACATAATGAGAGTGCGGAAAATAAAAGCCCAAATTAAACCATTACATCCCATAGGCAGTTACATAATTGTAAAAGAAAAGCATGAAAAATCGTCCGAAACGTTACAACCTGTAAATAGATACATAATCGGAAAACGGAAGAAAATTGCATAAGAGGAAATGTTAGTAAAAACAAATATTTTTGAATGAGGAAAAAGGTTTTTGATTAGTAATGATATTAATATGATAAGATAATTTTTTGGTAATTTTCTGAATCGATTTGATAATTTAAAACAATTAAAAGTCATTTAAACAATTAATTAGTAATTAAATTAAATATGCATGCAAGAATAATAATTTTAATGCTAAAAATTAAATAAGTATTTTTCTGATGATTATGCAAAAAATAAATATTTTTGGTATTTTTTAGATGCATGATAAAAAATATTAAAGATAAATTAAATAGAATGAAAATATTAAAAGAAAATAGAAAATAGAAAAAATATAAGTGAGTTTTCAAACTTGTAAAAATAATTGCCATGGCTGGGAATCGAATTGGTGACCCTTCCTTCATACCCACGCGCCTTGACCAACTGAGCTAGAGCGTCCACGTGTTTAAGAATTGAAACGAATTCGTTTTAAACGTTTTTGCTCCCTGGGAATTCAAATCACGCGCGAAGAACACCTTCTTCTTCGTTTGAATTTTTGGAAACTTAGCGTCGGCTAAGTTTGACGCTATGGTCCCTGCAAATTTCAAAAAATCCATACAAGCAATATAAATGAATTGTGAGCACATGAATCGATTGCAAACAAGATTCTAAACACACTGGTGGCATCGGTTTTGTCCAATTTTACGTATTTAGGGAAACCCTAAATTGGTTCAAAAAACCCTAACTATGGTGAATCACGTTTCAGGCCATGAAAATGCAGTTGGATTGTCCAGAAAGCTTGCAAACTTCAAACTAAACACAAAGCAAACATCAAAACACGTTAAAAATGCATGAATGATAGAAATCGAAATTTGAAAAAGTGTGACAAACCGAAATTGTGTTCTCTCAATTCTTGATGTTTTTGAGAGATGTAAGGGTCTGGAATGATTCTAGGGACTCCAAGGAATGCAAAGGAATGCTTAAAACCAATTGAATCGAGCTGGAACTAGGGCTGCCACTTGCTTGAAGAGCACGGTTTTTTTGACTTAGGTTAGGGTTCTTTTGAGCAATTTTTTTGTCCTTGTTCATGTGGTATGCATTGTACATTTATAGTAGATGGATTTTGGGCTGATTTAAGGAACAAATAATGATCAATCAATGCAAAAATTATTTGATTTTGTACAAAATCAAATCTTCCTTATTTGATCCAATTTCTTCAATTTCTTGCCAAATCAATGCAAATTTCGAAATTTGTCAGCTTGTGTGAGTTACTTGGATCTCAAGTATGAGAGAAAAAATGAATTTTGCATTTAATTTTGATTTTATTCCTTATTTTTAAATTTAATTTGATTTTAAATGAATAAAATCCAAATTAAATAAAAAAATAAAGACAAAATTCGTGGCATTGGGCTTGAAGGTTCCAAATAAGATAAGGAACAAGTTTAAACCAAGAAAAACTAGGCCCATTTGCAAAATTTTGGATTTTTACAAGTATTTCTCTTTGTGCACCTCTTCAAAAATGCCCAACTTGTGCAAGGTGTATTTTACTCAATTTTCCACATTTTTGAGTGTTCTTGGACTTTTTAGAAAGCTCTAAGTGTTCTATAAACAACCTCTTTGGTTTAATATCAATTGGAGTTTCCATGCTCAATAAAACTTCAAAACAAAAAGTTGACTTTTTGTTAACTTTGAAAAGGACCTGTAATATTTTGATCCATACCTTCCAAATGAAGCATTTTTTGAACATTCTTGTGAGACATGAAGTTGTAGGGAATTGAATTTCCTTCAAAATTAGAGGTGGTGGAAAAATTTCTGAGAAAGTATGAAGAAGTTATGCTCAATCAAAGTTCAGTTGACTATTCCTTGAAAAACCCTAATTTGGAAAGTTTGACTTTTTATCAAATCTTGAGTTTTCTTGATGAATCATGATCAACCCTTGATCAAATGATGAATGTGACTTCAAAATGAGGATGTTGACCAAAAATAAGGAAGTTTGACTGTATGTTGACCACAGTTGACTTTTTGTCCAATACAACTAATTTTCAACCATCTGAGCAATTGTCTGAGGAAACTTGACTTGTGAGGCTTGAAACTTGACATGGAGAATATTTGAAGCATATGAGGAGGCATGATGACCATTGGAGAAGTTGGAAATCTATCTGGATCTGAGAATTGCCAAACCCTAGTTTGGGTTGGTTGTCTAGGAGGGGGTTTGTCTGATCAACCCTTGAGGAATCCTTGAGTATGGATGTATGAAATGTCTTGAGAAGTAGGAGGGAAAATTTTGGGGTATGACACCTTCTCATAGCATTTTCGTTAAGACATCCTGAGATGGCTTAATCTATTGCTTTTCTTTTCGCTTGAGAAGTTCGGTTTCTCTTCTTAGTGCATTTTATTTGTTTGCTCATTTTGGTTACTCGGTTATCCCCAGTGTTGTTGAAACCTCCTCATATTTCTCAATTGTTACTGTTGTTGTTAAGACATTTCGGTGATGCTTAACAAGTGTATTCTCCTCAGGCATTCCTTCCTTGACTCTGTAGTCAAGGTATTTTATCTGGCTTTGGTATCCCGCGTAGGGCAGATTTTTGGGGTTCTCTTTGTATTCAATCCTCTTCCACCTTGAACGTTCGAAAGCCATCGCTCTTTCTCACTTATCAGGTCTAAGATGATTGAATATGGGCAACTGTCGCACCCCAAAATTTACCCTACCACCTCAATTTGATTATTTATTTAGATTTGGTTCTTTTCTTGGGTTATTATACGAGTATCAGAGTTTGTGTTCAAATTCAAAGAAATTTATCCAATTATTTGTGGTTGAGAAGTTAAAGCATGGAGAATATTATTTTGTGGCATCGATAATTGTGAATTCAATTGAAGTTTTTTTGAGTTTGAAGTTACAGGTTTTAGCAAGAAGTTTGTTATTTGACAAGATTCGTCAGAAAAATCAGAACTTCTGTTACTTTTGATGGCTAGAACTTCTAATGCCTAGAACTTCTAATAGCTAGAACTTCTAATGGCTAGAACTTCTAATGCCTAGAACTTCTAATGGCTAGAACTTCTAATGGCTAGAAATTCTAGTGCCTAGAACTTCTAATGGCTAGAAATTATAATGTCTAGAACTTCTAATGGCTAGAACTTCTAATGGCTAGAACTTCTAATGCCTAGAACTTCTAATGCCTAGAACTTCTAATGGATTGAACTTCTAACCTCCAGAGCTTCTGAAAGCCATAGCTTCTGACAGCCAGAGCTTCTGAAGGCCATAACTTCTAACATCCAGAGCTTTTGACGGCCATAGCTTCTGACAGCTAGAGCTTCTGACAACTAGAGCTTCTGACAACCAGAACTTCTGATGCTTCTAATGACCAAGAAACTTAACATCCATTCAATTTCCAACTTCACTCCATTTCATTCGTCATTTGCAAGTTCTTTTAATTCATCTTCATCCATATTTTCAAGCTTATTTCAAAACGTTGATTATTACATTCATTCAAGATGATATTTTTACAAGACTTTAACAGGAGAAGAGGAACTGCAAGGAGTTCACAAATTCAAGTTTTATTTCTCTAAAGTTTACCACAAGAGTTGGCTCTTAAGCATTCTAATTACAAGTTCTGTGCTTCTATAATACAAGGCCATCGATTACAACTACAAAATTTCAAATTTACAAAAGAGTTTCCTAGAATTTCAAAGAAGAGATTACTATTGAAGTTTTCTTGCTCCATGATTCATATTCTTGAAAATTCTTCAAGTTGCTAGCCTTGCTATCTTCATCCATATCTCACCATCATTCATGAACTACATGGAAAAAAGGCTGGTTAGAAATCAAAACAAAATATAAATAAGAAAGTATTCAAAAGAAAGAGTTTCTTTCTAAGTTCATCATTAGGGTTTGTGTTAAGGAATCAGACTTAAGGGTTTTAATCATGTTCAAGCGACAAAGCCTCATACAAAAAACAGAATGCAAACATTGGCCAAAAAACTCCCATTACAAATCACGAATTATTTCGGTTCACAAAAGGGAGGTGTAACTCAGAAAATCATCAATAATTAAGAAATAACAATTCCAACCCAACATTACATCACGTTTTCAAGCCCAACTCAGAATAGCATCATGAGTCAGCAAGTACAGAAACCAAAGTTTCAGCCCACAATCAGCAAGCAAATTCGTAAGGTTGTTTCTCAGAAAAATATCAAAGTCCATAAAACAAAAAGAAACCCTAATGCTGACAGTTTATAAGAATTCAATTGGCATAAATATCAGGGCATCCACACTATTCACGAAAAAACCCTAGCCACAACAGCCAAAACACAAAAACCAAAGTGTTCATCATTTTCCAGATTTGACAAGCGTGAACCAGAAACAGAGTTCCGGCGAGATACCCAGAGCCGAGATACTCAAAGGCGAAGAGAGTTCCGACGAGACCCATGAGAGATCATTGCGAGAGAGACTAGAGGAAGGCGATCAAAAAGAGAAAAAACAGAGATAACAAATGAGTGAGAACAAAGGAAACCATTGTTCAGAGAGGACAAGAGTAAAAAAAAACAACATATAAATTATATTATGTTTTGTTAATTTTTATTACTGTTCTTTTTCTGTTTCTCTTTGTGATAATGTTGGACAGGTACGGTGGTGACAAGTGTCGCCACCATTGGGACACTTGCCATCGTTCAGGTGGGTGTTCTCTAATTTTGTGTGTGCAATTCCACCGCATCTATGCTGCATCATCGTCCCATAGCCTTTCTGATCATCATCAGATCTTCCGTCGTCAATATTGATGCGCTAGATTTGAAGGTCCACGGTAGACCTTTTGGAGCCGACCACCTTGGATCACAAAGACTGGTTAATGGGCCTGGGCCCCTTCTACTTCCAGCACCCCCTCAGATTTCTACAATCAGGCCCATTTCTAACCTTCAACTTATTTTGTTTATTTATTTATTTGCAAATAAATTGTGATAATATGTATTAAATAATTATTAGTCATTGATAATTTTTATTTGATAACTTCCGATTAAACTATTAGTCGATTTTATCAAATAAAAAAGATCTATCCTAACAATTATTTAAATTTTTAATTGTATTGTTTGATAATTATTTATCTGCTTTATACGCTTGTATGATTTATTCACCATTGTACACGTCACACACAATTAATATAAAAAACAACTCCGATTTCTTTTGATTGGCTCATAAGCCAATTTCCTAAAGGGTCTCATAGTTGGGGATGGGCATGGCCATCCTCACAAGGTTTATTAATGCCCTTGTTGCGCTAATTAATCATATCCCGAATAATTATTGGTCCACATACCAATTTTTCATGCACAAGGGTCTCATAGTTGGGGATAGAAGCACCTATCCTCATGAGGTTAATTAAGTCCATATACTTAATTAATCATAACCCGATTCCATGTCTCATTTCCTCGCGTATCAAACCTTAAAACACTTTCATAATTAAATTTCAAACCTCGATCCAACGTCGAGTGTCTTTTTCAAAACTCTTTCACAATAAAAACCCAAGTATTTAAATTGTTGATTGCTAGACCAATTGTTTAAATACTTGTGCAAAATGAACTCCTAGTCTTTAAATCGTTGGATGCTAGTCCAATTGTTTAAAGGCTCTTAATAACGTGAACTTTGTCTCACTTCACTCTCTTTCTTAAGAAAACTTTTGGGATGATAGACGACTCGTTGAGCATTGAGCTCCTCTGGTTTCTAGTATTTAAATCGTAGGATGCTAGTCCTATTGTTCGATACTTTTCAGCCACCTAAAATCAATTCAACTCACTCAAATCCTTTTTTTGCTCATATGCGATCATCAAACTCTTTTCTGACAAAGAGTGTGCAATAACCATTTCAAACACGAACGAGGACTTAAGCTTTTCAAACAAACTAAACAAGTCCAAGTTCAAGCATTTGAAATGTCTAATGCACGATTTTTCTTATAAAATCAACACAACCAACTTAAAACATTTTTGAGAGGAACTACGGAGTTTTGACTTTCCCATTGCACGGGGGAATACGTAGGCACAAGGTTCTGAAACCGCGGCAAACTCAAAATAATAATAAATAAACCCTGTTTCTTTTATTTCTCGATCATAACTTATGAATTAGCAATTTAATACACACACAAACACACGAACTAAACGGATCACATCGAGTACGATGAATATGAGGGGTGATAATACCTTCCCCTTTGCATAACCGACTCCCGAATATGTATCTTTTGGTCACGTAGACCGCCTTATCCATTTCTGTGGGTTGTATCTATATTTCCCCCCTTTTTTTTTAGAACAAATAAAATTAGGTGACGACTTCATTGTTTTTAAAATAACCGATGAAAAAACTAATCATCACAGGTCTTTATGCTCTTGATATATTTCAGATCTATTAGATTTAGAGATTGAGCACATATACTGAACAATACAACTGTTGTAGCTACAACAACAACGCCAAGAACACAAAGAGAGGAGAAATGACATATTAAACAGAATAATAACAATCTACTCCTTCAATTAAATTTGAATAAAATTTTTAATGTGGTTATTACAGTAAGTGTCTGAGATTTCAATTTTTTGTGTTTGTTGGAGAAGAAATGATAAAAATAAATAAATTTTATTTTCACTTTGAGTTTGTTGAAAAAGAATAAGAATTGGGTGTGGTTGAAGATGAAGAATGTAAGTCTTATTTTATTTTTATTTTTTTAGATCTGTCTTGATTATCCCCTTTTAATAAGTATTATAATTTTTTAATTTTATTTTTTGAATTTGGTTTTTTCCTCTGTCCACAATTTCCCCCCCTTATTTCATCTCTGTATCAATCATGTGTAATTTTTGATTTCTGTACTAATGTGTGTTTCCTCATTCCACTTTGTAATGCACGATCCACTTTGTAATGCACGACGGTAAGATCCTTTGCTTTTAAAGATAATTTATAATATTTAATAAGTTATTTTAATTTTTAACATAATTTCTCTCTCTCTCTCTGCAATATTGTTTCCTACTTTTAATTTTTAATAATGTTGTTTGCAAGTGTATTAAAATACAATTAATTTTGAGATTTGAAATTTATTTTTTTATATTCTTTTCTTCTTTTTGGGTGTAAGTGTAATACTATTGTATAATTTTTCCTTTTAGTGTTTAGTATTATGAATCATTTTTAATTATAGTTCACAAAAATAAAAAATAGCTTCATACATGGGCATTTATAAGTTTTTCTTTTATTTAACATATCAAGAAATATTGTGTCAAAAAACATGTGAAAAAGTATTTAAAAATGACATGTATAATTTTTTCATTAGTATCAAAAAGATTCATTAAACAACTAAGAAAATTTAAAGACTTTTTCTATAATTTTTTTACATAATTACAACTTTTCATATTGATTAGTGCATAAATTATGTTAGAAAATAGTTATCAAATTAAGACGAGTGTATAAAAATAAATGAGAGTTTGAATATAGAGTACTAGAGAGAAAGCAAAGTGGTGCATACGGTATGAGATGACCACATGAGTTGGCATGTCCTTTTTCCATCAAATTTAATGAGTAGATATTATACAATTTTTTTTCACATGTGTAAATGTGTTTCTTTTACTATCTGAATTCTTTATAAAATAGAGTGATTATGACTAAATTTTTTCAAGAGCAGAATAATTAATTCACTTTATAGGATAGGTATACAGCTTCTGTGTAAATTTTTGTTACGATATTAATAAAAATTATGTTAAATATTTTAATTCTACACAACACACAAACAAAATCTCTCAAATTATATCAATTTCTTCTATCTTGTGTCTCTCTTTATTCATTTTTTCCCCTTAAAACAACTATGACATAAAACAATCAAAGCACAACTGTCTAGACTTTTTTGAACAACTCTTTTTCTTTTTCTTCCATCAAGACAATTAAGATTGTTATAATGAAGTTAATATGATAATGTTTATTTTTTCCTAATAAGAAAATTATATTAACGGAAAAAATAAAATTCTTTATTTATCAATTCATTATATAAGTAAAAAAAATATTGTTGATCCGAATACTTTTAACCGTCTTATTTTATTAAACAAAAATAATTTTACAAGAACAAAAATAATGTCAAAACAATATAAATATGAAATATTTCTGTTAAAAATAAATCTATGTATTTCTTTTAAAAATAATAGAAACATAAATTTACGAATCAAAATATTGAATATTGACGTGAACATGAAAACATTGATCATATTATTAAATATTAACGAAAATAAAAAATTTATTAATCAAAATATTAAATATTGACGAGAACATGAAATTACTAATCAAAATATTGAATATTGAATATTGAATATCAAATATGCAGATTTTATGGTCGATTTGAATTTCGATGGATCAATTTTTGATACCCGAGTCTGACCGAATATATCCATACTAATTCTTTTTAGTTTAATTTTATCATTTAATAAATATATTTTTAATCTTCTAAATATACAAATGGAATTAATATTGTTTTCGATTAACAAAAACATTAAATTACTCAATTAACTTTAAACAATAAACAAATATAGTAAATTTTTAATTAAAATTTTTGATGAAAATTGTATTATATACGACTAATTTATAATTATTTTTTTATCACAAAAACAAAACTATTATATGGTTATATATAAGTTATTAATTATATGTGTCAAATGATTATTATGGATCAAATCAAAATATTGAATATTGATGGAAACATGAAGTTACTTATCTGAATATTGAATATTAACGTGAACCTGAAGTTACTGATTAAAATATTTAATCTTAACAGGAACATGAAGTTGCTGATCAAAATATTGAATATTAACAGGAACCTGAAGTTAATGATAAGAATATTGAATATTAACGGGAATCTGAATTTACTAATTAAATATTTAATCTTAACAAGAACGTGAAGTGACTGATTAAAATATTGAATATTAACGGGAACCTGAAGTTGTTAATTAAAATATTTAATCTTAACAAAAACATGAAATTACTTATCAAAATATTGAATATTAGCGGGAACATTTTGATATACAAAAATTTACTATTGATCGAAATATTTTTGATAACCATACCTAAACAAATATAATATTTGTACACGGGAACATGAAGTTATTAATCAAAATATTAACTATTAACGAGAATATAAAGTTATTGATCAATTTTTTTAATCAATTATACATTCATTTATTATTTTTTCACGGGTACCAAACATTTTTCTATTAAAAATATACATTTAAAACAAATGCGCGTCCTATACTAAAATCCGTGCGAACGCACATGTTTGTTACTAGTATATGAATCATACTTGTAGTAACTAATGACCTCTTTAATAGAGGTAGTTAAATAAAATAGATTGATATTATTTAACATCCCTCTAATCTATATTGTACCTCCAAAGCTTGCTGCAAAAAGTGTTAAAAGATCCGAGGTGAATGGTCTTATTGAAAATGTCAGCCACCTAATTTGATGATTTGATCAACATCAGGTGGATAATGCTTGCATGTACTTTATCACGAATAATCGATGTGATAATCCATTCCAATGTGTTTGACACTCATAAGTGTCAAAATGTCAATATTTTGAGTAATAATTTGTGGCACTTATTGACTTTGTTCTTTTGATTTTATAGTAAAACTCCATCTTTTATGTATATAATAGAATAATGAAGTTTTTGTGTAAATAATATACCATTTGATAGTTTTGATGTCTTTTGTGGGTATTTGTTGCATGATTGGAGCATTGAAGAATAATGTGTCGAAGACACGACTCCAAATACGTGTATTAAAAAAAGAAAATAATAACCCCGCTTAGCGCGTCTTGTAGCACGATGCAAGCAACTTTGGATTTTGACAAGAGCATATTTTATGAACCCTCTAAGCGCGATTAGCCCGTTTAGCACGATTTAAGCGGTTTAAGGTGTATTTTAGGTGAAGTCGGGCTTTGCGCTCCAGGCCCGCTTAGCGCGATCTGTCAGATTTTGTTTTCAAATTATTTTGTACTGCATTTGTTAGGATATGGAGTTTTTGGTATTTTTGTCCCAACTTCATCACCTTTCATTCTTTGATGATTGAGCTTAGAAAATAATAATGTAGGTTGCATCTAGATGACCCGGAGTCAAATTTCTCATCAATTGGAGTTGACAAACCGAAAGATATTTGGTTCTTATTCTGCAATTCTCTTTGTATTCTCTATTTTTTGGAGTTTGGATGTAACTCTACCTTGATCATATGTATATTTATTGTTTATGGTGTTGTATAAAAACCTCTTTTGCAAATCAATATTGATGATTGTTGGCTTTGTTTGGGTTTGAGTTATTGCATACATGTACGGTTCAGATCCGGGCTTAGAATGAACATCTATTAGGTTCTAGATTCTAGAAATATATTTAGGCTTAATATTCACTTGGGTATCGGTTCTTAATGCCTTTGTGTTGTTTGATTTGCGTGAGACATCGCCTCCTAGAGTAATACAGTTGATATCTCACTCTGCTCTAGCGATAACCTATGTGTGGGAGATATGTGATGATTTTGATGAGTGATATAGGTTGAGTGCAACTGAGTAATAAGTTTAAGTATTTGATAGGGTGATGAAATTCAAACCCGAAAGAGTTCTCTCCTGTCTAAGGAATGTATTTATTTTCTGTTGATCATTTACTTTTCTGCACCTTAATTTTTAAACTCATTCAAAACCAAGCTCAAAAACGTTGAAACTATTGAACGACATTATTTTCGTCGCACTTATCCATGTGGAGACGATAAAGTTTCTCTGGTAAATATTTTATTTCTTCTTTTGCTTTTCGTTTGACTGCATCAACAAAATGATGTTGTTGCCATGGATTGGCGTGATATGAATTGTATCGCAATAGTTTATATGGTTTTGAGCTTGATATATATTTTTTATATTGTATAAAAAAATTTAAATGAACTTGTCCAATTTATACTTATACTTTGTGTATATTTTCAATTCATAGTTGTGTATATGTTTACATACTCATTTGTTTGTGTTTGTTTTTCATACTTGTTGATGTATTTATTTTTTTTGGTGCAAGTGTGTGTGTATATATGTGTTGTGTATCAATGTTCTTCAAGTGTTGTTGTAAATTTTCTTCTTTTCGTTTGAGTGTTTGGTTATGACACTTTCTTTAGGTTTTAATGGTGAAGCAACATCATGCCATGATTAGAGGAAGTTACTAGCTAGCACAATAAAGTCGTCGAGCTAACGACATAAAGCAAGCACTTGTTGGAGGCACCTTAATGGTTATAAATTATATATAGTCCTTTGAGGTTTTGTAGGTGTTAGTGGAGGTTGTCATGAAAATGCAGATGTCATTCTATTTTTCTATGTTTTCCTGTTCCACTTAGCGCGCTTATATGGGCCGCACCAATGAATTTTTTTGTTTCACTCGCCCTCCTTTTCCCAACTTTTACCAAGGCTATTTAGAGTGTACATAGTAATTATTTTTAACATTTTGTTGGTTGTTTGTGATTATACATTGGGCTAAAAGTTTGAGGAAGTTTGAGGTGATTTTCCAAGTTTGATCGTTTCAATTTGCGAATGTATGGTAATGATAGTGTTTCAAAGTTGATATCATGCAAGGTACTCGTGTATCGCTTTCTATAGTACAACATGATTAGTAAACTTGTAATTTGTACAATTATTATGTAATTCATTCATTCTGCACTACTTGCTTTTGATTGAATCACTTTAGTTCCAAACCCCAAATGTGAGAAAGCTTTCAATTGTTCATATATACATGAAATCAACATTCTTCTTTTTACAGGATTTTATTATGTTTAATATTTTATTTGTGTTAATTTTATGAAATCATGAAAAGGATCAAAGCAGTTTGTTTCATTTTGAGCACAACCATCTGACTAAATAGTCAATTCACCTTTTGAGTGAGTGAACATCTGTTAACCTCTTTGAGCGTTTTTGTCACTATCAATGTTGTTTTTGAACTTGTTGCTTGTATATGCGTATTTAGTTTACTTTTTTGAGTAGATTTTGATCTTTTGTTTCTTGAACCCTCAACCATGATTTATGGTTTGAATTTTTAACTTGCCTTAGAAAGTAAAGAGTATTCACACTTTGATGTTGGTTGAATTCAAGTTGGGGAGAAAATGATTGCTTGTTTATTGGTTGGTTGCTATGTAGTTGAGAAAAGAAAAAAAGAGAAAAGTTTTGAAAAGAAAAAAAAAAGAATAATTGTGTTGAATAAGTAAGGTGTGTTGTAACGCCCGAAAATTTAATAAATTATTTAATTAAATTATAGCCTAATTATTTAATTAGATTAACAAAATTTGGGATTTATCGGTATTAATTATTGATGAATTAATTTTAGTTGTAGAATATTATTGGAAATAATATTAGAAATAAGATTATATTGATAGAGTTATTTTATGTGGGCCTATTTTAGTGTTAGAAGTAGTAGAAATGAAGGTGTGGAATTAAGACCATTAAGACCAAGAGGTTAATTAGATTATTAATATTATAAAAAGGAAGTAGAAGCACAGGCATTAGGTTTTTACGTAGAAAAACATTACAAGCACAAGGGTTAGAAGCACAAGGGTTAGAAGGAGAGGATACGAGAAGTGCACAAACTGGAACCGGAAATTAGGAGTCCGATCGAAGTTAGAGCGACAATTAAATCCAAGGTAAGGGTGGGGTTATAACTCTATAACGAGTTTATGATGAATCGTATGTGGCGATCGAATTGTATGAAATTATCTCTGTTTGTATAAATTATGTTATGGAATAATTGATGTTGTTGCGATTCTGTTAATTTTGATTGTTCTATGGAAGTAATGGTATCTATGAATAATTGTATTGTTGTGATGTTGGGGATTTTGCTGAGAGTTGATGTGGTAAATTGATGGAAGAAGAAACTGAATTAGGACATGTTAATCGAAGAAGAAGAATTGCAGTATTCTGGAAAGACAAAGAAGGAAAATGAAGTACGAGTGCGTGGCGAGGGCCACATCTAAGTTACCTTGGAAGTTTGAGGGGCGGGGGCCACACTTGAAGGGTGGGATCCCCATAGTAATAAAAGAAGTGGCAGAAGCCACATTAAAATAAGGGACGGGTGCCTTGTGTGAAAAAAAGAAAAAAAAAAAATATATATATATATATATATATATATATATATATATATATATATATATATATATATATATATATATATATATATATATATATATATATATATAAGGGGAAGAAGCCCCATGAGGAAGGGTGGGCGCCACACCTTGTTCCTTTTTCATTCCATGTGTGCATTTAGTTGGATTTTGTTTTCTGTTTTTTTGGCATATGGTAGCACTAGTTGCTGTATAGGTATATACAAAGCGGAGAAATTGAGACTTAATATATTGAAATTAATAGATTAGTATAATTAATTAGTAATGTATAAATTAATATGATATAGTGCATTTTAGCAGAAATAAGAAGATAGCCAATAATAGTGGTAGCAGGGAGTGAGAACTAACAGATATTGGTAAATTGCAACAAAGCTTAATTTTGTTGAGAATATAATTGGTAGCAGAGAAACAATTATATCAGTAAGCCAATTTTTGACAGAATAGTAACAATTACCTAGTAGTAATAGCATAATAGTAAAACCGACACCGAATTAGTCGAACTTGTAGAATTAAACAGTATAATTAATTGTTCGAAATCCATTGAAAATTGTCGGGGTAACTAGTATATGTTAGTAGGTAATTGTGATTGGTTTATTTTATTGAGATTACGTTGAATACTGTTGTGAATCTTGTTGTTAATTACGACAAAATTCAATATCAATTTGTGGGGCAAAGAATAGTAGCAACCAAAATAAATAGTTTGCAGCAATAGTAATTCTTACACAGAAAATACAACAGAATAGGGCGAGAAGAAAAATGAAGGTTTGTTTACCTAGTTCGATCAAACGATCTACTATGGGAGAGAGAGTAGCTCCAATTCACTATACTCAGAAAGTTGTTATAAGAGATTACATATGAGTTACAAGAAAATAGCCTTCAACTACAGGTTCCCAAGATAACCCTGGAGGTGCCAAAGAATTACCTTATTTTCTACCCAAGTGTTTTCCAAACCCTTCAACTTTTAATATATGAATAACTCAAATGTGTAAGCAAGTGTTTTCCAATTCCCAATAACCTTAGGTAACCGCAAAGGTTTCCAAAAACTTTGCCTTCTTAGGTTTCCCTTGAGAATAGCCGAAATCCTATACAATGCCTTCAAACCCTTCTTCTCCCTTTTGGTGCAAGCTCTAAGATTGTCACAATATAATAACTGAAGAGATACATATTTATAATAGCAAATATCCACCTACTAAAGTCCAAAATCATAATCCAATCAAACATGGATCCGTGGACCAAACCGAAAGAGGTCGAAACACCCAAAAGGAGAAATTGTCAAAAAAGTCCAAAAAACCCAAAAAAACTATTCACGTATGTACGGTCACTACTCACGTCCGTACGATCACTATTCGCTAGTCCATATGGTCACTATTCACATGTCCGTACAACCGTACGGTTTGCCCGATTTTTGGTTTTTCGAATTTCTGAAACTTCCGATTTCCGCGGTATATGCAATCTCCAAAATATATTTCTTTCTCTTCATCAACAAAGGTTTTAAGGCACATTTACAACAATCTCCACCTTGACTTTAAACCGGGTTGGTACCAATTTAACCATCAACAGCATTGCTGCTCTCTACCAGGTTGAAACTCTAATCAATAACCTTGATCAAATTCAAACAACCCTTGAATCTTGATCTCGCCTCTTGCATCCACTTGTTTCCAATTACCTTTTTCTGCCTAGGTAATTTAACAAGCCTACAAGTATGATTTTTCAACCACCCTTGACTCCACTTGTTTTCAAATGTCTCTCTGAAGGTTTTTCTTCTTTTATTTTGCAGTCCTTCAGCCACATTAAAAACATAATATCCAAGGCTAGCATGACCGTCCCTTTGAGATGATACAATAACCCTCCTTACCTTATCATGATTCAAATGATAATCAGACATCTCTGTAAATGTTCCCTCACTACTTGTAGCACCCATAGTAGGAAACTCCATTTTAAAATGAGTTTTCTCAATTATAGTTTCTCCCAATTTTCTCCATTGATTTTCACTATTATTCTTCTAAAGAAATTCTCTACCAACCAAGTAAGCTGCTTTAATCTCAGCTCTTCCCCAGAAACTCAACAACAACTCAGCGGTAACATGCATTTTTATCCCTTAATTTATGCAAAATTCACTCCTGGTGACTTCTCTTAGAACTTTATCCCCGAGGCACAAGATAATGGCACTTTTAGCCTTATCCACCATCTCGGTCTTCTGTACCTGTGTAAGCTCTGCAAGCATCAATGCTTCACTCTTCAAAGCATCGATACACTTCTCTTGAATTAAAAGTTCCTACATCTTAATTTTCCATAACCCGAAGTCATTGTTATCGAAAAATTTCTCGACCTCCCATCTGCACATGGTGCTCAATACCTCTTTGCTCCACGCTCATTGCACCACTTATTGTGAATCTTGTTGTTAATCACGAAAAATTTAATATCAATTTGTAGGGCAAAGAATAGTAGAAACCAAAATAAATGGTTTGAAGCAATAATAATTCTTACACAGAAAATTGCCTTCTAAGGTTTCCCTTGAGAATAGCCGAAACCCTATACAATGCCTTCAAACCCTTTTTCTCCCTTTTAGTGAAAGCTCTAAGATTGTCACAATATAATAACAGAAGAGATACATATTTATAATATCAAATACCCACCAACTAAAGTCCAAAATCATAATCCAATCAAACATGGATCCATGGACCAAACTGAAAGAGGTCGAAACACCCAAAAGGAGAAATTGTCAATTTTTTTTTTAAAAACCCAAAAACACTATTCACGTCCATACGATCACTATTCACGTACGCACGATCACTATTCATCAATCTGTATAATCACTATTCATCCGTCCATACGACCGTACAATTTACCCAATTTTTTGTTTTTTGACTTTCTGAATCTTTCGATTTCTGCGGTATAGGAAATCTCCAAAACATGTTTTCTTTGTCTTCATCGATCGACAAAGATTTTAAGGCACATTTACAACAAATAGGATGTGTTGTTATTTTCTTTGTGATTCATCAGCGATGTGTATGTTGCTATATTTTGTTGTTTTATGCAAAGTTGCAGGATTTTCAATGACGATGTTTATCTCTAATTATTGGTAAAGAAATTGGTGATATAGGCTTATGCCTTGCGACAAGAATTTGTTGTTTATGTTGTGTGATATGCATTATCGAGTTGCATACATTTCATATTTTAGCGACGACCTGGATTGGCAACTGTGTTGAAGGCTTATGCCTTGTTTGATGCCTCTATTAATTGGCAATTGGCGACGGGGGCTGAAGCCCTGATTGGTACCACATGCATATGCATTATTGTGTCTCATTTGAGTTGACATAAGTATGATTGTTGTGATGCGAAGTGATTTGTGATGTTCTTAATTGTGAAGTGATAATTTTGTATGATTTAATCCTAATATATTATTTATAATACACTTGTTTATATTGGTAGATATCTCACCCTTTATTTGTTGACCGTTGCCTTTATACTGGTAACGTGCAAGTAATGAAGAATGAAGAGTTGGTTGCTGTTAGTTCGAGTCGGTGATGTCGCTCTGATATGTAGCACTCGGGGGGACGAACGCTTTGTTTTCTTTGTATTAAGTTGAATTGAAGTTGTTTCTTTTGAGAAGCTTATGTTTTTTTAAGTTGTTTTATGTTGAGCAAGATGCTATGACTATTTTGTAGTTTATGTTGAGAAATCCGTTGCATTATTTTTAAAAATAAAGTTGGTTTATGTTTTGAGAATAAACATGTTGTTATCGGTTCATCCGAATATGATGTGTTATGTATCTATGTGTTAAATGTGACTATTATGCTGTTGTTTTAAGTTGAGAATGTGGCATCCATTTGTATGTTGAAATTTTGAAACTTTGATCTTAATTATATTTATCGGGTAGAAATAGGGTGTTACATTAGTGGTATCAGAGCAAGCCAGTCCGTTCGGCCAAGTTGTCAAGTCGTTTAACAATCAAGTATTGTTAATTATTTCTAACCATTGTTTATGTTGTAGTAATAAGTTAAGATGGCTGGGAGGAACGATGTTGCGATTGCTGCTACTTTGGAAGCGATGGCTCACGCTATGTAGAATCAGCCAAATGATGATGAGAATGTTGGATCTTGTAGTTTGGCGACTTTTTAGAGGGAGAATCCGCCTACCTTTAAGGGAAAGTATGATCCTGATGGAGCATTGGATTGGTTGAAGGAGATTGAGAGGATCTTCCGTGTGATGGACTGCACTCAAGCGCAAAAGGTTCGTTATGGGACTCATATGCTAGCGGTCGAGGCTGATGACTGGTGGCTAGAGACATGTCCGAGGTTGGAAGCTACAGGTAAAGAGATCACTTGGGTTGTGTTCTGTAGAGAGTTTATACGTTAGTACTATCCTGAAGATGTTAGGGGCAAGAAGGAAATTGAATTCCTCGAGCTGAAGCAAGGGAATAAGTTAGTTACTGAGTATGCTGCAAAGTTTGTGGAGTTGGCTAAGTTCTATCCATAATATAGCAAGGCAACTACTGAATTTTCGAAGTGCATCAAGTTTGAGAACAGGTTGCGCTCGAAAATCAAGAAGGCAATTGGATATCATAAGATTCGTATTTTCTATGATTTGGTTGATAGCTGCAGAATTTATGAGGAGGATAACAATGCTCACTACAAGATCATTAGTGAGAAGAAGAGCAAGAGTTAGAGTCGTGGTAAGCCATATGATGCTCCAGCTGGTAGAGGAAAACAGGAAGTTGCTGAGGGCTAGAGAACTAGTGGGGGAGATGCTCCTGCTAGTGTGGTTTATTTCAAGTGTGGGAAACCTAGTCATAAGAGTAATGTGTGTACTGTTGAGGAAAAGAGGTGTTTCCGTTGTGATAAGAATAGAAACACAACTCCTGATTGTAGGCATAAGGAAGTTATCTATTTTAACTGTGGCGAAGAAGGGCATATTAGTAGCCAGTGTCAGAAACCAAAGAAGGCACCAGGAAGTGGAAAAGTATTCGCGTTGGTTGGAACTCCAACGTGGAATGAGGACAGACTTACTAGAGGTACATGTTTCATTAATAGGACTTCGTTAATTACTATTATTGTTGTTGATTGAGTTGAAGAGAATTGCACGTGTGCATTGGATTTTAATTATGGTAAGTGTGGTTATGTCGAGGAAGTAGTAGTCGAAGTGTTGCCAAGCGAGACTTAAGGATCAAGGATTTAGATGTGTAATTGGTATTGAGAGTGGTTGTGCCAATTAGATTTTCACAGATGAAAATATACTAAGTGGGGGAGAGTTGTAACGCCTGGAAATTTAATTAACTATTTAATTAAATTATAGCCGAATTATTTAATTGGATTAACGAAAGTTGAGATTTATCAGTATTAATTATTGATGAATTAATTTAGTTGTAGAATATTATTGGAAATTATATTAGAAATAAGATTAGATTGATAGAGTTATTTTATGTGGGCCTATTTTAGTGCTAGAAGTAGTAGAAAGGGAGGTGTGGAATTAAGCCCATTAAGACCAAGAGGTTAATTAGATTATTAGTATTATAAAAGGAAGTAGAAGTATAGACATTAGGTTTTTACGTAGAAAAACATAACAAGTACAAAGATTAGAAGCACAAGAGTTAGAAGGAGAAGATACGAAAAGTGCACAAACTGGAACTGGAAATTAAGAGTTCGATCAGAGTTAGAGCGACCGTTAAATCTAAGGTAAGGATGGGGTTCTAACTCTATGACCGAGTTTATGATGAATCATATGTGGGGATCGAATTGTATGGAATTATCTCTGTTTGTGTAAATTGTGTTATGGAATAATTAATGTTTCCGGGATTTTTTTAATTTTGATCGCTCTATGGAAGTAATGGTATCTGTGAATAGTTGTATTGCTGTGATGTTGGGGATTTTGCAGAGAGTCGATGTGGTAAATCGATGGAAGAAGAAACTAAATTAGGACATGTTAATCGAAGAAGAAGAATTGCAGTATTCTAGAAAGACGAAGAAGGAAAACGAAGTACGAGTGCGTGACGAGGGACACACATAAGTGGCCATGGAAGGTTGAGGGAAAGGGGCCATACTTGAATGGTGGGCGCCCCATAGTAATAAAAGTAGTGGCACGAGCCACATTAAAATAAGGGACGGGTGCCCTGTTTGAAAAAAAAGAAAAAAAAGAAAATATATATATATATATATATATATATATATATATATATATATATGTATATGTTTAGGGGCGGAAGCCCAATGAGGAAGGGTGGGCGCCCCACCTTGTTCCTTTTTCATTCCATGTGTGCATTTAGTTGGATTTTATTTTCTGTTTTTTTGGCATATGGTAGCACTAGTTGTAGTATAGGTATATAAAAAATGGAGAAATTGAAACTTAATATATTGAAATTAATAGATTAGTATAATTAATTTGTAATGTATAAACTAGTATAATATAGTGCAGTTTAGCATAAACAAGAAGATAGCCAATAGCAGTGGTAGCAGGGAGTGAGAACTAGAAGATATTGGTAAATATCAACAAAGCTTAATTTTGATGACAGTATAATTGGTAGCAGAGAAACAATTATACCAGTAAGCCAATTTTTGGCAGAACAGTAACAATTACCTAGTAGTAATAGCAGAATAGTAAAACTGGTATCGAATTAGTCGAACTTGTAGAATTAAGTGGTATAATTAATTGTCTGGAATCCGTTGAAAATTGTCGGTGTAACTAGTATATGTTTGTAGGTAATTGTGATTGGTTTATTTTGTTGAGATTACGTTGAATACGATGTGTTGTTATTTTCTTTGTGATTCATCAACCGATGTGTATCTTGATATAATATTTTGTTTTATGTGAAGTTGCAGGATATTTTAGTGATGATGTTTACCTCTAATTATTGGTAAAGAAATTGATGATATAGGCTTATGGCTGGCGAAGATAATTTGTTGTTTATGTTGTGTGATGTGCATTATGAAGTTGCATACTTTTCATATTTTAGCAACGAACTGGATTGACAACTGTGTTGAAGGCTTATGCCTTGTTTGATGTCTCTATTAATTGGCAATTGGAGACGGGGGCTGAAGCCCTGATTGGTACCACATGCATATGCATTGTTGTGTCTCATTTGAGTTGGCATAAGTATGATTGTTGTGATGCAAAGTGATTTGTGATGTTGTTAACTGTGAAGTGATAATCTTGTATGATTTAATCCTAACATATTATTTAGCATACACTTGTTTATATTGGTAGATATCTCACCCCTTATTTGTTGGTCGTTGCCTTTATACTAGTAACATGCAGATAATGAAGAATGAAGATTTAGTTGCTTTTAGTTCGAGTTGGTGATGTCGCTCTTATACGTAGCACTCGGGGGGACGAACGCTTCATTTTGTTTTGTTACTATTAAGTTGAATTGAAGTTGTTTCTTTTGAGAACTTTATTTTGTTTTAAGTTATTTTATGTTGAGCAAGATGCTATAACTATTTTGGAGTTTATGTCGAGAAATCCGCAGCGTTGTTTTTAAAAATAAAGTTGGTTTATGTTTTGAGAATAAACATGTTGTTATTGGTTCATCCGAATGTGATGTGTTATGTATCTATGTGTTAAATATGACTATTATGCTGTTGTTTTAAGTTGAGAATGTGGCATTCTATTTGCATGTTGAAATTTTGAAACTCTGATCTAAATTATATTTACCAGGTAGAAATAGGATGTTACATGTGTTGGTTTAACAATTCAGATAAGAGAAAAAGTGATTGAAATCTTGGTGCTTGAAACTTTGTTGATTGATCATTCCCTTAGGTTTAAGCAAATTTTTGTTTCAATTACCTTTATAAATTTCCCATTGTTTGTTAACCAAGCCACATTACAACCTTGAAAAGCCCTTGCAATTCTTGCTTTTGTATTTTCGATATGATTTTGCAGATGAATGCATAATATGTTAAACGATGTGATCGATCTAGAAGGGGGATGAATAGATCGTTTGATTTTAAAATTTACGCTTTTCAAAATTATTGCAAAGCTCCCTGAATTTTCAATCGTCTAAACGATCCACTATTGAAAAGATCATATATGCGAACTGTATGTGATAATATAAGAAAATGCGAATCAATATGTTTAAACTTATTATGACAATCACTTTAAACAACTTCTATGATTACGTTTTACTACCAACGAGTTTGTTTAAGATAAATCCAAGCACAATTTATAATATGTGGATGAATCAATTTGTCAAACACCTTCTGTGAAAAACGTACTAGGCTTGACTTTACCAAATTGTGATTGTGAATTTTCTTAGGTACCAATCAAAATGATTGTTACCTACTTTGTAAAGTTGAGCTCGACATACCATAATTTCAGTAGAAGCAAGTTTGACAAACTAAATCACACAAATTACGACAAGAACGTATAGAAAGTAAAGAGCAGAGAAGAACACCAAATTTATTTAGGCAGTTCCCCTTGTCGTCCTTGCGTAGGGTACGTCTGCCCCCAATTCTAGAATCTAGAATTGAGATATCTTGTATAAAATTGTAAAATGTCACAAGAGAAGAATTAGTTATCAATATAAACAAACCAACGTTGTTGTCTAATATATCTTCTTCTCTTCCCTTGGTTCAAGCTAAACCAAGCATCAATCCTTTCGAATAAATCTTCGGTTAACGTCTCGAATGCACAAACTCTTCATTGTACCAATGTTTCACTCGAATGATTTTGATCAAAACAGATTGACCCCAAATCTTCCTTAATAATACTCTATTTACCGTTACTTGATCGAGGAAACCCAATGTTCGACGAACCTTTCACTCAGCTGAATTCGATTAAGCAAAGATTTGTGCAAAAACCCCGCACCGATTGGAATCTTGGAGGATAAAACCCTAATGGTTTTATTCAAGCCTGCAAAGCACTCCCAAATCATAATTGAATCTTCGATTTAGACGTTATCACCATAAATCTAGTCTTGAATTAACACCCATGGTTATGTGTAGAATTTAAATTTTGAGAAGGTAGGATGAAGAATAAGTGCTATCTATGTGTATCTTTCACTTTGTTCTTGTTGACTTCTCAAAAAGAATCAAACCACTATTTATACGTGTTAGTAAAATAATATTGAAAGAAAGAGGAATATTAAAGACAATTGTACATATTTAAGTGAGCGGTCGACCACTCCAGAAAGGAGGGTTGACGCAACAAAACCCGAGCCTGAGGGAAGGGTTAAAAAACTTGAATGCGTCGACTGCACCGGGGGGTTGTGTCGATGAAACCTTTAATTTTTATGAATCCCAGGTTGAGTCGACCAAAGGGGTCGGGGAAACACAAGCCGGGAGAGGCAATATAAGTTGCATTGACCGGACAAGGCATTGCGTCGACGCATTATTCAATTTTGTGACAAAAGTGATATTTTCACCGAGTTTTCCTTCCATTATCTTGAGCAAAACTAGTCCACTATGGTACACATGACATAGAGGAAAGGAGAGAGGTTTTCACATCATGAAAACATGAATCTTGCCCTCACATAATTTAGGCTTTTGTTTGCAAAATTGTTGGATGAGTGTTAAGTCCCTCATTTTTGTGTGTTTTTCATCCCTTGATGAATTTTTGCTAGGTGTGATTTATGATTGAGCATGTTTTGTTTTAGAATATTTTGTATATATTTTGTACTTAGGATTTGTTTCATTTTTATGTTGTTGTTATAGTGTAGTGTTAAGTTTTAATTTTTTTTTTGTATGTTTTTAATTTGAACCATACATTTTGTCTTTGCTTTTCGAAACCTGTTGAACCATGATTCTTTGATTGTTGCTTTTTGTTTCTTTAAGTTTGTTTGACTTTCTTTGAGGACAAACAATGTTGTAAGTTGGAGAGAGTTAATAAGTGAAAAAATGTCGATATTTTGAGTTGTAATTTGTTGCACTTGTTGACTTTATTCTTTTGGTTTTTATAGTAAAACCCCATATTTTATGTACATTATAGAAAAATTGAGTTTTTATGTAAATAATCTAGCATTTGATAGTTTTGATGTCTTTTGTAGGTATTTGTTGCATGTTTGGAGCATTGAGGAATAAAGTCGAAGGCACGACTCCAAATACGTGTATTCAGAAGAAAATCAAGAGTAAGCCCGCTTATGGCCTTTTGTAGCATGCTGAAAGAAATTTTGGATTTTGGCAGCAACACATTTTTTGAGTCCGCTAAATGAAATTAGCCCATTTAGCTGGATTTAGGTGGTTTGACGTGTATTTTAGGTGAAGTTGCGCTTAGTGCATTTTGTCAGATTTTTTTATTTATATTCTTTTGTACTTCATTTGTTAGGGTGGAGTTTTAGGTATTTTTGTCCCAATCTCATCACATTCCATTCTTTGATGATTGAAAAATTGAAAGATGTTTGGTTCTTCTTCTTCTCTTCTCTTTGTATTCTATATTTGTTGGAGTTTGTATGTAACTTTACCTTGACTATATGTATATTTATTTCTCATGGTGTTGTATAAAACTTCTTTTACAAATCAATATTGATGATTGCTTGCTTTGTTTGGGTTTGAGTTGTTGCAAACATGTACGGTTCAAATACAAGCTTAGAATGAACATCTATTAGGTTCTAGACTCTAGAAATATATTTAGGCTTAATATTCACTTGGGTATTATTTCTTAATGCTCCCTTGTTGTTTGATTTGTGTGAGACATCACCTCCTAGAGCAATACAGTTGATATCTCACTCTGCATTAGAGATAACCTCAATGTGGCAGATACATGATGATTTTGACGAGTGATATAGGTTGAGTGCAACTAAGTAATAAATTTAAGTATTTGATAGGGTAGATGAAATTCAAACCCGAAATAATTCTCTCCCGTCTAGGGAATGTATTTATTTTCTGTTGATCATGTACTTTTCCGCACCTTACACTTTAAACCCATTCTAAACCAAGCTCAGTAATGCTAAAATTATTGAACGACATTTTTTCCCTTTCACTGATCTCTGTGGAGACGATAAATTTTCCCAGTTTCTTTTGTTGCATCCTGCTTTATCGCAACTAATAGGCACATCATATAAACTCGGGTTGTTTGAAATGTGAATAACTGAGTTATTGTCGAAGAATATAGTAATGGGTTGTGTATGTGTAATTCCTAGGTATTGAACGTGTTAAATCTTTTACACTCCATAAGAAGTGTTTGTAACACCCTTCTAAACCCCAAGGAATATTCATGAATAATTCAATAATTAAATCAGAGTAAATCTCTAACAAGGGTGTCACATGCTTCATAAAAACATCATAGTCAAATATTGCGCTCCGTAATTCGAGTTTTCAAAAATTAAAACAATTATTTATTTATAAAATATCAACACATAATGTCAAACTTTGCAGCGGAGTTATTTACTTAACATAGTTTCATTATATCTCTTTAAAGAAAACTTCATCATTCTTAAAATATAATTCAAATCAATTCAACGATTAAAACATCTTAAACGTAATGTCAACAACTAGAACATAAGGTTCACGTCAAATGTTTCCCAAAACTCGATGTTTCATATCAAAGAAAGACCATTTTTATTCAAACAAAACACACTAAGGAGCCAAAGATGTCCTCATGCTTCTACGTGCTATTCGCGATCACCTGCGAGTTACCCACTTGAAGAAAACATTCAAACAAAAAGGACGAGTAATCAAAATTCATTACAAAAGAAATTAGGAAAAGATATAGTATTTACAACTGTTAGAATATAGTTTGGTTCTACATCATGTTTAAGAGTTTTGATGATAACAAATAAATTTGATGATAACCTTGTTCTGACTCTGATTGATTAAAATTTACATAGAACATTCTTACCCTCTAAATTTTGATAAAATATGCAAAATAAGTTCTGATGGAGGAAGAAGAGTTCTGATAAAAGAATAGGAATGACGCTTTAAAGAGATCTCATTTGAATAAAATATTCTGAAATCAAAACTCACTCCTTGTCACGCTCATAAGAGAAGTTCTGGTGAAGCTGAACTTCTAAAAGCACCAAGATGCAAGCACAAACTATGATATTACATTTACGCTTAAAGGATGCTTTTCATCTTCTGGTTTTGATGCGTTACTAAAGGCATATATGGAAATAAAAAAGTAATGGCTGTCTACATACAAGATCTGTATTTATGGAAAGATCATTTGAAGCATTTATCAACACATTCCATACCCATGTTCTCATGTCTTCAACAGATCAAATTTGTTTGGCTATTTAAAGGAGTCTCAAAGAACAACCAAGGTTACAACTCTACTCATGCACGCAGATCTCTAAGAGAAACATTTCAAAAGCTTTAAGTTTTAATCCTTATATTTCTTTAGCAAAAATATTGTGTAAAACATCACAACTCTGATATAGCTTAGTAGAAGAAAAATATTAGTTACACAGTAATTGTTTGTTTAAGTATAATTCCTTGAGAACCAAGTTGTGGTTAAATCTCAAGAATAGAAAGACAATTATCTTTGTGATTTGTAATCAAATTTGATTAGTTGATTAAGAACTCGTTGAGAGAGGAAAATCACTTTGACGGGTGGACGAGAGTAGTTTGAGGTCAGACGAACCAGGATAAAAATAGTTGTGTCAAATTTGTTTTTAGTTTTAAAACCCCAATTCAAACCCCACCTTTCTTTTGTTTTTCATCCTTCAAAAATAACGATTATCAAGAAATCCACATATCATCATACATCATATATTATACTCACACTTCTACCTCATTAAAACAAATCACAACATCATCCTATCATCAAATCAACGTTTATCAACAAATATCACTTAAATCACAACATCATTAATCATCATTTATTCAATAATCATGCTATGTCACAAAGAATGTAATGCAAATTCATTGACCCATGCATGTGGTACCAAAACTTCACTAATGACTAAGTCATCCTTCTTCAAGGATTTCCACCATAGGATTGATTTCTGCTTGGAACCAGAGCACTTCACAATATTACACTCAATCCACATTGTGGGATTGAGGCCATCACTACACCAACGTCCTATCAACATCATTGGACTAATTTTCCTATGAACATCACTAGACCGACGTCCTACATATGCCATGAATGCATGATGCACAACAAAAAAAACATGACCACTGCTAGTCAAAACACATCATCATTCATGTAATCATCATAATACCATCAGATACCTCCTTCATACATGGAAAATTTGGGATGTTATTATGATTACATGAATGATCACATAATCATCCCTTGCCTCACTCGCGCCTGGCGAAGCCTAGGGGAAGATGCTTCACCCGAGGACTTAGGAAGCTCACAAGTCGAGGGCGCGTAAATAGCAACTCTATTGTTGCAATTTTATGCACAGAACCAATCCAATATGCTCACGATTTCATCACCTATTCAGTCCCAAAATCCATACAATTCAGCATAGTTTCACAATACAACAATAACATATACTAATACTCGTTAGTTACACCAAATCATGGTATTTCAACATCATAAAAAATATGACAATAGCACATATTATATTTTCACTCGCACATAACTAGATCATCATTATAAATCACATCATTTACGTCACAACAACATCATTAACAAAATGGTACACTAGAACATCATAATCAGCATCATGTTTATCTTCAAAATAGAACATCATATTATAACAACATGTAATAAATCAATCTCATAAATATATAGATATTGTAACCATGCATCAAAATACTCATATAATTCAATCATAATATAGTTTATTTGTAACACGGTGGGAGAACTGACTTGTTTATTTTTGCCTTTTATCGCAAATGTTGTGGTTAGCAAGAGTCGCCACCGATTTTTCTTTTATCCAATAAAAGAAAGGTGAAAAGAACAGGAAAAACCTTTGATAGATTCTGAGTACGAGAGGTAATTATGAAAAGGGAAGGTATTAGGACCATTTCCATCCGTAGTTATCTATGGGCTCTTAATTGCTTATCTCACTTTTTGAAAACTTGCTTTCTGTGTGTGTGTGATTTGAAAAGTATTTTGAAAAGTATTTGAATAGTATTTCGCTTTGACTTTGTAATGATTCTTGTATCAGTCCTCAAGAATGTATACAAAGTGTTTGGAAATGTTTCTTTGAAAGTGTCAAGCTTTGTAATGATTCTCGTTGGAATGTATACAAAGTGTTTGTTTGAAAATAATTTTGAAAAGAAGTGTGAGGTGTGAAAAGTATTTGTTTTGGATTGGAGCAAGCAATTAAAAGTCTTATTACCTACTCAGAAAGGGCGTTCTTATTATTTTCCTTCTCTTTAGGATAGTGCTATCCATACCATTAGTTGGTAGATAACTGTATCCGTTGGATGTGAAGGGACAGACGTATAGTCATCGTATGGTCATTGAAGGCAACATTGTAGGGATACCTTAGCAATTCAAAGGGACGATCATCACATATTCGTAGGCAACAACCGAGGGACGAGATCATATATTCGTAGGCAACATCGAGGGTCATCGAGGGACTGTAATATTTATATCGAAGGGACAATGATGATGTTATTCGTAAGCGTCTTCACTAATGGTATCTCTACGTTCGAGGGACATGACCATTATTCGTAAGACAACAAGAGAGGATACCCTAAATGTGTGCAAGTTTAGAAAGTGTGTTGATTTCAGAAATTTTATCTTGATTGCTAGGGTGATCTAAGTTTGATTTTATGTCTTGTCATGCAATCCTATTAGCCATACATCTAAGCAGTATATATACAGTTTATAAGAGGTGCGGAAAGTAATAGCAGAAAGTAAAGGTCCAACACTATTACATGGCTTTGGGGGAGTTACAGAATAAGAGGTGCAAAAAGTAAAGTGCAAGAAATTAAATATACGCTATTACAAAAATATCCTTCCGACCTATACATCGATTTCTAGAATTTAAATGCAAAAATGATAAAATAAATAATGAGAAAAATGCTTTAATAATTTTGAAAATATTCTAAATCCTAATTATTAAAGAAAATATTTTTGTTATTTTTTGGAATTGATTTTAATTAAGAAAACCTAATTCTAAATTAACTAGAAATTAATTATGAAAATAATTTTAAGTGAAAAGAAAAATAAAATGTTTTTGTGTTAAAAATTAAATAAAGGTTTTTAACCCTAAATCTTAAATTAAACATTTTTTAGATTTTTTTATGTGTGAAAAAATAATTTATGAAATCAATTTAAAATAAGTTAGAAAATCAAGAAATAAGAAAAATGCAAAGAAACCATGTGTTAAAAAATAGATTTGGTCCTTGGAAGTGTTGAACCCAGGACCTGAAGGTTATTGAGCCAAAAGCTAGCCACCACGCCAGCTGCTTGTGGTGTTTAAACCACGCTTCCAATTGTATATGTGTGAACCCTGCAAAAACCAAAATTTATGGAAAACAAAGTGTAAAAGGTAGGGATCGAACCCACACCTTGAGAGAGTGAGAGGACTAGCGCGCGCATGGTTAACCACTGGGGTGGTGATACTTCCATTAATTTTTACACATTCATAAATATATATGTGAAAGAATTTCCTGAAAATCAATTTTAATCAAAAACGGGCGCATGTGGGTCCCCAGGGTTCAAACAGACCTGATCATGCATAAATTTCCCAGCCGAGATATAAGACCGGAGGAGGGTTTGTAGACATCCGGGATGGATCTCGGACTGTGGCTATGAGACGCTTATCCGACATAGTTCCCGGAATTCGGATAAGAGACCGGGTCAACCCCGGGATATGACCCGGACCTCTATCCGGGCTAGGAGGGTTGGATTGATCTCTGTTATGCTATTTATGGGTCGGTTGCGGACGTTATGAATCATTAAGTAACGGTTTCATGTATTAAATTGACGGTTGCATCATTATGATCATTAGTGATGGCAATGCTATAAAAAGAGGCCTTAGGGCCATGGGAAAGGGATCATTCTCTCATTCCCTCTCTAAACTACACACTAAAGAGGAGATATCTACTCCATCTATAAGGGCTCCCAACAGCGGGGTAAGCTAGACCGGTAGCTTGGAGGCCATGCGTCCTTCGTATGAGCCTCCGAATCCCTTAAGATCATATATATAGTTTTTCCTGCAAGAACAAGACCAATCATGTTATTTCCTTCTGCCATGTCCCTTTCCTCGCCTGTCAAACCACCCTTCGTGGTATTTCCGATTGTATTCTCCGGCAAGGGGAATTTGAAACCTGCAAAATAGCTTAAAAACAAAAACAAAAACAACCCAGATCCACTAATTGAAGTGCTGCGAATCTAACGGTGGCCTTGGTTTTGTTTGAAACGACCTGCAAATAGGGATACGAAGCTCAACAGTTCGCGAGCCCTAGCTATGGTGAAACTTGATTCTTGTTTTAAAACTCATGCACGTTGGTACTAAATAATCACAAACATCAGTACGAATACGTATGTAAGCATCGAAATTATTTATATTGCATGAAATAAAAGTTTGAGATTCAAGAAGTTTTACCAACCAGTGCAACTCAAAGGAATGAGTTCTGGGCACGATCTTGTTTGCTTAGTGACTTGGATTGATTGCTGGAATGCTCAGGAGGATGAATGGATGCTTGATTTCAATTTAAAGCAATTGGAATTCATCATAGTTTCTTCATGCATTTCTTCAAAATTTCCATTTTTGCTCAAGTCATAACCTGCTCAATTTTTGTCATTTGAGAGTGTTCTTGGACGTTTTAGAAAGCTTAAGATGTCCTATAAGAGATTCTTTTGGTTTCATCTTCATTGAAGCTTCCATGCCCATGTTCACTTCTTTGGAAATAGATGACTTTTTATTGACTTTTATGAGGACCTATAATGTCTTAGCTCATATCTCTCAAATGAAGCATTTTTGGGCAAAGCTTGTGAGACACAAAGTTCTAGAGAATTGAATTCCCTTCAAAATTAGATATGGTGGAAATTTTTTTGATGAAGTATGTGAAAGTTATGCCTGGTCAAATTTCTGTTGACTTTTTATCAAAAAACCCTAATTTAGAAACTTTGACTTTTGACCATTGCTTGAATTTTCTTGATGAATCATGATCCACCCTTGATCAAATGATGTATGTGACTTAAAAATCTTGATGTTGACAAAAAATGATGAAGTTTGACTGTATGTTGACCATAATTGGCTTTTTGTCGACTATAATTGATTTTCAACCATCTAAGCAATTGACTAGCAAACCTGAGCTATGAGGCTTGAAACTTGACATGGTGATGCTTTGAGACATGTGAGGAGGCATGATCCTCACTTGAGACAATAGAAACCATTTTTGACTTGAGAGAATCAAAACCCTAGTTGTGGGTTGATTGCTTAGGAGATGGTTCATTTGGTCAACCCTTAAGGAACTCTTGAGTATGGAGATGTGTATTGAATTGAAAAATAGGAGGGAAAATTTTGGGGTATAGCAGTTGCACCTGTTCAATCTTCTTGTACCTGAAGGGTTAGATTGGTATGCTTGACTTTCATGACCTGAAGGTAGAAGATGATTGAACACTCGAGTACTCTAGAAATTTGCACTCACTAGTGTATGGAATGAGACCGTTGGCTGACGACGTACTAGAATGGGCTTATAGATGCCATTTGGAGAAGATGATGCTGGGGATTGAGTCGTACGTTAGACTCCATGGCAGTCTTTGAATGAAGTTATTAGTATACATTTATTTTTAACCAGATATGCAGCATTCTGCAGGTGGAGGGATAACAATGTATAGTCGGAGATGGGCTTAAAGATGCCATCTAGAGATACTGATGATAGGAGATTCAGAATAAATGTTCGTATCAATTTATCTAGGATAAGCATTCGTCAGGATGTAGATAGTTTCCCCATCTTGTTTCGAGTATTAATCCGTATCCTGCTGTTTGTTGGTAAACCCGTCTGGTTTTGAGACTTCATACAGTTTGATTGTGTAGATTATTCGCCCTGTCTTGTTACGGGAATTGATCTATAAGTTGCTTTGTTTGGTACACCTGTATGGTCTTGGGCATTCATACTGTTATAGTTGTACAGATAGTTTTCCCGTCTTGTTTCAGGCATTAATCTTTGACTTTCTGTCTAGAAGTTTGTGGATAATTTTCGTCTGTTCGAGAATTTAACCTGAAAGAACGAGGTTAGTTTTATGCACATTATGATGCATGCGACTATGTAATGATGCTCTTGAATTATGCATGCACATGTTATGAATTATGTATGAATGTAGATGTTATGGTATTTCAAAATGTATCCATATTTGAGGAAGATAGGAACGTCTTGTTGGGGATCTTTGACTTCCGCTTGGGGATGAAGAAATAACTATTGAGGATCCTGACTAAGAATGTAGATTGATCTGATGCACTATTTGACCAAGTTTCGGGTCTGGATATTGACGCTGTTGGAGAATGACAATCCTTGTGCAATACTCAGCTGTGTATGGATATCTTGTGTGTTGCTTTTGAAGAAATAACCCTTGCTAGGGAATGATGTGGTTTTGAATAGCCTATTACTGCTCGGAGACTGACATAATTAGTTGGTTGATGATTTGTTACTGCTCGGGGACCAATGTAACAAAGTCGATGTTCACTGTGCGGGGACTAACGTGATGAATTGAGAATGTAGACGATCATTGCACGGAGACTGACGTGATAAGTTGTAGATGATCATTGCGCGGGGACTGACGTGATGGGTTTGAAAGGTAGATGATCACTATGTGGGGACTGACGTAATGAGTTGAGAATGTAGATGAGCACTGCGCGAGGACTGACGTGATGAGTTATAGATGATCACTATGTGGGGACTAACGTGATAAGTTTGAGACGATCACTGCTCAGGGACTAACATGATGAATTTGAGACTATCACTACTCGGGGACTAACGTGATGAATTTGAGACGATTACTGCTTGGGGACTAATGTGATGAATTTGAGACGATCACTAATCTGGGACTAACGTGAAGAGTTAAGACGATCACTGTTCGGGGACTAATGAGATGAGTTAAGATGATGACTGCTCGGGGACTAACATGATGAATTGAGACGATCACTGCTCGGGGACTAACGTGATGAGCTCGAAATTGTCTTGCTATTGCTCGTAATAAGAAGAAGTTTGGCCGTTGTTGTAAGGAGATGATCTTGCTGAGGACATGATAGTGTAGTAATCTTGTTGGGAAATCTGTCTCTGTCGAGGGAGAGATGGCTCTGCGGGGATTGTAGATATTATTCTATGGGAATTTTTTTGTGAAACTGACTCTGCGAGGATGTGTTGGTGATTTGGGTTGTGATCCTAACTCCTAGAGCCTGTAGCAACTGCTGTTTCTATTTGCTTTTCATGTATATGTAAATAGATATGTATTGGCAGATGCATATAATCATTCAAAATAATCCTTGGACTTATGCAAACAAAACAGATACAAGCAAAAAGTTTGAAATTGGAAAAGAGGAATTAAATTAATTTTGAAAAATATGCCTATAGAAAGGCAGTTCGTGTACAAAGAGACAAATATCCTAGTAAGAGGAAATTATCGGAAAAATTTGGGAAATAGTAAAAGCTATGTGGAAACAGTCTTGTCGAGTTTCAACTATACTATTGCTCATATATTTTCGACTATCTCATCTCCTTGCTGCCAGAAGAAGTTGATTGGACTGATCTTTGCCATTTGAACTTGAAGCTGATAGTAGTGTAGTCTGTAAGTAGGTGATCTTGACAAGACATAGTCATACGCTTTAATCCCTAACTTTTGCCTAGACCGCCTTTTCAGGTTTTCAGTCTACCGGGATACCCTTTTTGCACAAGCCGCCTTTGCAGGTTTTCGACTTATCGGGTGTACATTTTTTATATATGTCTTTAATTTTTCCCGAACCCTTTTGGTTCGTCAGGACACCCTTATTTTTTCCTAGGCCACTCGACCTAGTGGGTCTGGTTTATGCGTAGTATTTTTTGACTATGTTTGCGTTCACATGATGCGGGAAGTCTTCTCCATCCATAGTGCTCAGTATCATGGCTCCGCTGGAAAATATTTTCTTTATTACCAATGTTCCCTCATAGGTGGGAGTCCATTTCCCCTGGGATCTCCTTGTGGTAGAATTATGCGTTTGACTACTAGATCGCCAACTTGGTATACTCGGTGCTTGAATTTCTTATTGAAGGCATTAATCATGAGTTTCTAATATATCTGTCCATGGAAGATAGCTGCGAGTCGTTTCTCGTCGATCAAGTTTATCTGGTCAATTCAAGTCTGGACCCATTCATCTTCGTCTAACTCTGCATCCTACAATACTCTGAGTGAGGGTATCTGGACCTCGATGGGTAGGACTGCTTCCATACCATATACGAGATCGAATGGGTTTCCCCCGTAGATGTTTGTACTGTAGTGTGATAACCATGGAGAGCAAGTGACAATATCTCATACCAATCCTTATACGTCACAATCATCTTTTGTATGATCTTCTTAAGATTCTTGTTGGCGGCTTCCACTGCGCCATTCATCTTTGGCCGATATGGAGAAGAGTTGTGATGATTTATCTTGAACTGCATGTTGAGTTCAATGATCATCTTGTTGTTGAGATTGGTACCATTGTCTGTGATAATCCTTTCAGGGATGCCGTATCGGCAAATGAGATTATGTTTGATGAATCTAGCCACGACATTCTTGGTAACAAATGCGAACAAAGCTGCCTCTACCCATTTTGTAAAGTAGTCGATGGCAACAAGGATGAAACGATGCCCATTAGAAGCGGTCAACTTGATTACTCCAATCATATCAATGCCCTACATCGCAAAAGGCCAAGGAGCGATTAGAACATTTAACGGAACGGGAGGAACATGCACTCTATCTGCGTATATCTGGCATTTGTGAGAAGATCGGGAGTATCGATAACAATCAGCTTCCATAGTGGACCAATAGTAACCTACTCTCATAATCTTCTTAGCCATTGAATGTCCACTAGAATGAGTACCAAAGGCGCCTTCATGCAAATCTTCCATGATTCGCTCAAATGTCTTCTGATCTACACACCGAAGTAAGGCAAAGTCATGGTTGCGTTTGTATAAGATGTCGTTACTTAGAAAGAACTTGGAAGCGAATCTCCTTAGGAACTTCTTATCATTGACAAATCCCCCCTCGGGGTATTCTTGAGCCTTGAGATACCTCTTTACTTCGTGGAACCAAGGTTTCTCTTCAACTCTTTCAGTGTCGAGTTCACAAGAGTATCCTGGTTCTTCTAGTCTTTCAATAGTAATTTGAGGAGCTTTGTTGTCCCATCTGACTTCGAACATTGATGACATGGTAGCTAACGCGTCTGCCAACTGATTCTCTTCTCGTGGAATATGCTCAAAAGTGATTTCTTCGAAGTAGGGTATCAGATTCAACACATGTTATCGATATGGAATGATATTCAGATGCTTCGTGTCCCATTCACCCTTAATCTGACTAATCACCAAAGCTGAGTCTCCGTATACTTGCAATAATTTGATCCTTAAGTCAATAACAACTTTGATACCCATAATGCACCCCTCGTTGAAAGGTGTATGGCCACCGTTGGGAGATATGATCACATCGCCAATACCATTACCAAGTGTATTAGAAGCTCCACCAAAGACCATGGTCCATCGGGATCCTAGCTCAGATCCTTCATTCGGTCCAAGCTTCTTGTAATCGGTGACTAACATAATATCCTCGTATGGGAACTCGAAATGCATAGAGTGATAGTTATCTACAGCATGATGAGCCAAATGATAAGCTACCACACTTCCTTTGATAGCTTTCTAAGAAGTGTATTGAATGTCGTATTCGGTCAAGATCATTTTCCATCTTGCTATTCTTCCAAAGAGAGCAGGTTTCTCGAATATGTATTTTATCGGATCCATTTTAGAGATTAATAAGGTAGTGTGGGTCAACATATACTGTCTTAGTCGACGAGCAGCCTAGGCCAAAGTGCTATAAGTTTTCTTGAGCTGTGAGTATATTGTTTCACAATCGATAAACGTTTTTTAAGGTAGTATATTGCATACTCTTTTCGACCAGACTCGTCATGTTGCCCCAACACACACCCCATTGAATTCTCCAACACTATTAAGTACATGATTAAAGGTCTTCATTCAACTGGTGGCATCAGGATATGAGGTTCTTGTAGGTACTCCTTGATTTTGTCATAAGTTGTTTGGGAATCATCGTTCTATTATACTACTTGGTCTTTCTTCAGTAACTTGAAGATTGACTCACAAGTAGCAATTAGATTTGAAATAAATCTGGTAATGTAATTCAGTTGTCCCAAGAAACATCTGACTTCCTTCTCGGTGCGGGGAACTGGCATTTCTTTAATAGCTTTAACCTTAGTGGGGTTAACTTCAATACCTTTACCACTGACAACGAATCACATGAGCTTGTCGGATCTGACTCCAAAGGTACACTTGTTCGAATTCAGTCTCTAACTGTATTTCTTCAATCTATCAAACAACTTACCCAAATGATCAAGATGTTCTTCTTCAGTTTATGATCGAGCTATCATGTCGTCAACGTAGACCTCTATCTCGTGATGGATCATATCATGGAATAAGGCCACTATAACATGTTGATATGTTGCGCTAGCATTCTTTAACCCAAACGACATGACTTTGTAATAGAAAGTGCCCTACTGTGTAATGAAAGTAGTCTTTTCCATGTCTTTGGGAGCCATCTTGATATGATTATAACCAGAGAAAACATCCATGAGAGAGAAAACCTTATGCTGAGCGGTGTTGTCAACCAGGACATCGATATGTGGAAGCAGAAAGTCGTCTTTCGGGCTCGCCTTATTCAGATCTCGGTAGTCCACACACATACACACTTTGCCATCTTTCTTAGGTAATGGCACCACGTTCGCGACACACTATGGGTAAGAAGTAACGGCTAAGAAACTTGCATTGAACTGCTTCATTAGTTCGGCTTTAATTTTCTCAGACATCTCAGGATGCATACGGCGTATTTTCTACTTTATAGGGAGAAAACCTTATTTCGTTGGTAGTCGGTGTACCACGATGTTGATATCTAAACCTGTCATGTCTTCGTAGGACCAAGCAAAAATATCGATGTAATCTTACAGCATCTGGATCAATCTTTTCTTAACACTGTTCTCAAGACCTGCTCCTATGTTGATTTCTTTTCTGTCTTCATCGGTACCTAGATTCATAACCTTGACTGGTTCTTTGTGTGGCTGTATAGCCTTTTCCTCTTGCTGTAGTAATTTGGCAAGTTCTCCTGGCACTTCACAATCTTCCTCTCCTTCGTCTTCGGCTTGTTAGATCGTATTATCAAAGTCATATTTAGCAATAGAGTCGTTATCGATGGGATCCAGAGTGAATGTGGATCTGGAGTTTATTACGTGGGTGTGTGTAAGAACACATGGCTTTTGAAAAGGTGATAAAGTACAAATAAGACAGAGAGCACAATATTTGAATGCAAAGCCCAATGATTTATTGAATGAAAATATGCGAATGACAAATAATAACCCTCACAAATGAGCCGTGATGCCTTGGGAAAGGCACTAGGCTTAAAGTCTTATTGTTCGAAACTATAAAGCATAAAAGCATAAATAGAAAAAATAATTACTCCTGTCTAAAGGAGATTGGCATAACATCCTTAACCGTCCAATTGTTGAGTCCTTCGCCGGTAGTTGGGAAGATCCAGTTGTTGATGTCGAAGTCACCATCATTGTCTTTTTATAACATGAAATCCGTTCTTGTTGATGCGGAACGGAGGCCCACCAATACGTTCGCAGCGTATTATCTTCTAACCTTTGGAAGTGAAACCTAAACCAGTCTTGTTAGATTTGAACAGAAAATCGGGTAGTTGACCCCAAACTTTACAACCTTCTCCTTCTACTACAGCTCTAGCGTCTTTCCGCGAGGCCATCTTTGGTGGAACTCTAGTAACCTTAGGAGTGACAGGAGAGTCAACATGCATGACTCGTGGAACTACTTCGAAAGCTTGACAGGGGTCACAATAAATTCACCTTCCATTTCAATATATCAGAATGACTGCATATGACTTACCATATATTTTTCTTCTCCACATACCGTAACGATCTTCCCCTTCAATGGGTACTTCATCTTCTGATGCAAGGTAGAGGTAACAACTCCTGCCCCATGTATCCAAGGGCGTGCGAGTAGGAAAGAATAAGCTGGACGAATATCCATCACAAAGTAAGTAGAGTCGAAAGTCTGGGAACCCACTTTGAACCATCAAAAGCTCTTACGATTATGTCACTGGATTTCATGACCACTTCTGTGGCGTCAATTCTATCGAGAGCACTCTTTGGTAGGACATTTAGAGTAGGGCCAGTGTATACTAACACATGAGACAATGTAGTGCCCTTACACTCTATAGAGATGTGCAAGGCTTTGTTATGTTTTCTTTCAGCAGGAGTTATATCAGTATCAGAAAATCCCAAACCATTGTCTATGGTTAAGCTAGCAATATAACTTTCGAATTGGTCAGTAGAAGTGTCTTGTGGTATGTGAGCATTTTTCAGAAACTTCACCAAGGATTTAACATGAGCCTCAAAGCACAACAACAGAGCTAGCATGGAAATCTTGGATGGGGTTTAGCCCAACTGCTCCACAACATTGTAAGCGCTTTTCACAATAATCTTCAAAATTTCCTCCATATCCTGCTTGGAGGTATCTTCAGCAACTTCCTTTGGTACTTCTGTCTAAGCAGGTTGAGTCACTTTCTCTTTTCCTCGAGCCTCGGGAGTTGGCTCAACAGTAGGGATGCAGATTGGTGCAATAGTGTCTTTTGTAGGAGAGATATCTAGAGAAAACACTTTTTTGGTTTTGGTTACTTTGCTTGATCCGGTAATATTGTTGACATCAGGACTAGCAGCTTCAACTGTACTGTATTTAATGGTTAATGGCTCTTGCTTGACGCCATAGTGGTACACTTCGGCTCCATAATTCCAAGGTATATCTTTGTCAAAGGAATATGGAACTGGTCTGGGTGATGTAATAATCAGAGGTGCCACTCTAGGTGTAGGGTCGGCAGAGGTGATCCATATTGTGTTTACGACGGTGTATTCTTCGGGATAGTCATCATCTCCCCATCCAGTTGCTTTGATGTCTTCAATTGCAATCTTGTAGCTTTCGGGGGCAGTATATTTCACCATAAAATCAAAGTTACCACTTGGCTGTCCCAAGGTATCCCAGACTTTTGGTATGGCTTCTTCTACGCTTATGTCTTCAATTTTCAAGCTTTTGGAAACATCTTCACACAAAATCTCTATAGACGGAGTTTTCATGAATAGCAGTTCTCGGTTGTCCATCAGGCGTTGAACACATCTCTTCAACCAGACACATCCATTGGATTCGGATGCACCATAACAACAGTTGTCAAAACATCCTAGAAATAAGCCGGCTTATAGCAGATCCTTCTTAATAGTCATCAAGGGAGTGGTTAACTCATTCACAACAAAGACATAAGAGTTGTCATCAATTGCGTTGGCACTCTTACCATGGTCGGGAATTGGTGCATTGATCACATTTGGGGTTTCGACAGGAGGGTGGAATTCAATTTCCCGAGCTTCAATCATGTCTTAAATCTTGTTTTTCAGGGTCCAAGAGTTGTTGGAGGCGTGCCCTGGGCTATTGGAGTGGTATGCACACCTTGCATTGGGATTGTATTTTGGAGAAGATGTGTTAAAATTCTGAGGCGGATCTCTCAAAGTTATCAGCTCTACTTTCAACATGTGTTGTAATGCTTGAGACAATGGCATGTTGGTCTTTGTAAACTATCTTCTTGGCGCATTCTGCCTACGCGCGTTGTCTTGTTGAGGTTGCACTGGCGTGGGATCGGAGATCAGGACTGCCCCCACAGATTGATGGCGATCACCTTTGTCACGGTTCTTCTGACCATACACAACATTGGCTTCTTTATTCCCACAAAAAAACTTCTTCCCAACATTTGAAGATATCTTGGCTTGAATCTTTCCACTTTTGATTCTAGTTTGAATACGTTCGCCTGTCAATATTAGTTCGGTGAATCCGACTGAGGAATTTCTGATCAAATTATTGAAGAATGGGCCTGTCAGTGTTTCCATAAACATGTCAACCAGTTCCCTATTAGAAAAGGGTGGTTGGACTCTGCCTGCTAGATCTCTCCATTTCTGAGCGTACTCTTTGAACTTCTCATCGCGGCCGATAGACATAATTTATAGTTGCATGCAGGTTGGTTCCAATTCATCATTGTACTGGTACTATTTGTAAAAAGCATTTGCCAAATCATTCCAGGTATGAATATGAGTATTCTCTAACTGACAATACCACTTGAGTTGTGCTCCAGACAGACTCTCTTGAAATAAATGCGTCCATAATTTCTTGTGAGCAGTGTGTGGTTGAATCTTTTGAACATAGGACTTTAGATGAAACTTCGGGCGAGAAATGCCATCTTACTTAGAAAAATTAGGAACTTTGAACTTGCGGGGAATGACCACTCTAGGAACCAAACTTAAGTCATCAAAGTTAAACCCTGACATTTTCAGATTTTCCACAACGTTCAGACGGACTTCGAGTTTCTTATACTTCTCATTGTCATGAGGATACTGCTCGCTCACATAATCTTCTTCCTCTTTTTCTTGAGACCCATGATGGCTTCCTTCATTGGCATTGACACTTCCTTCAATTTCGCCATATTTTTCTGAGAATTCAAGTTGTCTGACTACCTTGATTGGATCTCTTAACCTTTTCCCCATGTTGACAATACCAATAATCTTCTCTTTTTCTTCTTGGTGATGAACTCTTTTCGATCATTCTGTCCTTGGGCCAAGTTGGTGAGCACTTCTTGGAATTGAGTGTTCTGAGCATGGAGATCTTTGACAGTTTGTCCGAGAGCCATTTCTGCTGAAATAAACGAAGAGAGAATGATAAAACCGGTCTTTAGAGTATCTGTTATGAAATGATATGCTATGATATGCAATGCAATGTTTTCAAGGACCTTAGAAATTTAAATTTGGTAAACAAACAAGGAAAAAATTTAATAGTTAATTAGTAAATACAAAATAAAGTTCAAGTACAAAATAAAACTCCTAGTGTTTACGCCTCCCATGGACGTTTCCTCTTTGTGTTGATGTAGGTGTTAATGCTCTGTTCCTCATGAAGTAGTTTCGTCAACTCCAATATTCTTTTCTCTCTTGAATAACATTGAGATTCGAATGTATCCCTTTATTCTTTAAGTTGAATCCAGGATTTCTTCAATTCTTCAAAATCAGTAGGCATGTCTGGATGGAGAATGGTATAAGACTCATCGCCTTCAGCAACAGGTTCCATAATTATTGGTGGAATGGAAGAATATGGCATCATGAGATTTTGAGCCTGAGACCGCACCTATTTGAGGTAAGGTTCACAATGAATAGAATTTTTATGCCCCAATGTCTTGGTATCAATTTTCTTCACCATGCCCCAAGCGTGCACAATCTTCGACGGTAACCTTGGAGATTGTTGTTGTAGTCAAACACAATGCCTTGGATGAGAATATCATGAGGACCATCTCTTCGAGCATAACCAAACTATCATAACACTAAAGAAAGATTATAAGTGATAACTCCCCTTATGCCAAGGAGTGGTACATCAGGGAATTCACCACAATGCTCAATAAAAGTGAAGTGTTTTTTAGAAAAGAGACACCAACGAATATCCGAATGAGAGAGTGACATCAACCTTTGAGACCACTTCATACCTTTTTCATTCTTCATTATTGATCGAGGAAGGTGCAAAATAAACAACTTGAATAATAACGATATGCAATGTAACGCCCTTTTTATTTAATTATTTGAATTGTTTAATTATTCGCTTAATTTAATGTTTTTGTATAATTGACCGAATAAATTGATAATGTTGTAGAAGTACCAACTTAGGTTACTAATTAATTTTGGAACAATTAATTAAATTGAGTTGTGAGAATAAAATAAATAGTAGGAATAATAATGTTAGTAAGAATACTAATAATAGAGTATTATTTTAAAAGGAATAGAATAAGAAAAGAGAATAGGTTATTTTATGAGTAGTAGAGAAAAAAAGGGTTTTTGGAGAAAGAAGAGAAATAGAAGAGGAGAAAGAAGAGAAGCTAGCTAGGGCAAAACCACCATCTCCAAGGCATTGAATCTCCGATTAATAAGGTAAGGGTGGGGTTCTTGCTCTCTAATTGGGAACATGATGAATGATAGGTAGTGAGGTTAGTGATCTTTCTAGGTTTGTTGTTGTTGTTAATGAAAATCCCAATTTGAAACTTGAGAACCTAAGAACTTGTTGAATGTTGTGACTAATGTTGTTTTTGCTTGGTAATGCATGTTGCTAACACCTTAGAATGATTTGTTTTGGGCTGTATGGGTGTTGAATGCCATAGATTTGGGTTTGAGGGTGTTGAGGAGAGGCTGGCAGCGTCCAATAACCCAACCTATTACGCTCAGTTCGCGGCGTCAACGGGCTGAAGCAAACTGAAATATACTAAGGTCGCGGCGCAAAGGGAGTTCACGACGGGTACTGAGTTGATTTGGTCTTATTTTTCTGATTTTGAGTTCTGCCCAGTTTTAAGTATGTTGGCTAGGGAACTTCAAGTAGGCTTTTATGAGTATAAAAAAACTGGGAATAAGTAAGGAATGATATAGGAATTGACTAGAAAGAATTCCGAAATAATATGTTGGTGAATGTAAGCGGTTTAGCCCATTAATCGAAGTTGGAAAAATTGGGTAAATGGCTCGTATATGCTAGTGAGTTATTGTAGCATGTTTGTTTTGCCAAATCCATATTGAATGTAACAAAATGTTGTCGTTGAACGTTGTTGTTGTTGGAAAATCGTTGTTGTTGTCGAAGGCTTGATGGCCAATGTTAATGGATGCTTGTCGTTTTACTTTGTTAATTTTGGTTGTTGGTTATGCTACACATGATAGTCGCATGGCATACATTGCAGTATTAAGTTGGCCTGGATTGGCAAATTCTTATGTTGGAGCGAATGCTCAAAATGTTGGCCTGGATTGGCAAAATGTTGAAGGCATATGCCTTGTGCCTCAGAATTACTGGAAAATGTTCTAAGTTGGGAGTTTTACTCCGATGGTACCACATGCATTTGCATTGTCAAAGTCGCATAATTTAGTGCATATTGATGTTGTTATATGATTTGATTGGTTTTGTTGTTGATTGGTTGTGAGATGACAAAATAGTAATTTTACGTAATTCTAACTATATATTATTTATCGTGATCTCAATTATATGGTTTGATATCTCACCCTTTCTTTTGTTTCTCCGTTACCTTTATATTGGTAACGTGCAGGTAACCAGGAGGAGTAGTCATTACCGTAGTCCAAGTTCAATGTCATTTTCTCTGATACATAACACTCGGGGGAGGGGGGGATGAACATTTATCTTATTTTATTGTTTTAATCGTTGGAACTTATGTTGTTAAATTGAAGAATTTATTATGTTGATGTTGATTAAGACTCAGAAGATGCTATGCTTTGTATGCAAAACTATTATGACTCCGCTGCATGAATAATGAAGTCGTTTATGTTTGAAGACTAATAATTATGCGTTGTGTTAGTTTCTGCTTCATTTAAAGTGTTATGTATCTGTTTGAATAAAAATGACATGTTTATGTGTTTAAGTTGAAAATGTGACATACCGATTATGTTAGAAATTTTTATACTATGATTTTATTGAATAATTTCCTGTAGTAGAATTGAGGTGTTACATTAGTGGTATTAGAGAAGGTTGGTATGTTCGGCCAAGTTATTGAGTCTTTTAACAATCGAGTATTGTTATTTAGTTCTAATTTTGGTTGTGTTGTAGTGATAAGTTGAGATGGCTGGAAGGAACGATGTTGTTATTGACGTTGCTCTGCAAGCGATGGCTCAGGCTATGCAGAATCAAATGGATGCTGACGAGAATGATGGGTCTCATAGTTTGGTGACTTTCCAAAGGGAGAATCCGCCGGTGTTTAAGGGTAGGCATGATCCTGATGGAGCACTAGATTGGTTGAAGGAGATTGAGAGGATATTTCGTGTGATGGACTGCACTCTAGCACAGAAGGTTCGTTATGGGACTCATATGCTAGCAGTCGAGGCTGATGACTGGTGGCTAGAGACATGTCCAAGATTGGAGGCTGCAGGTGAGGAAATCACTTGCGTTGTGTTCCGTAGGGAATTCTTGAGGAAGTACTATCCTGAGGATGTTCGGGGTAAGAAAGAGATATAGTTCCTTGAGTTGAAGCAGGGGAACAAGTTTGTGACTGATTATGCTACGAAGTTCACTGAGTTATCTAAGTTCTATCCACATTTTGATGGGGAAGGTGCTGAATTTTCTAAGTGTATCAAGTTTGAGAATGGGTTGCGCTCAAAAATCAAGAAGGTTGTTGACTATCAGAAGATTCATGTCTTTTTTTATTTGATTGATAGTTGCAAGATCTATGAGGAGGATAATAATGCTCATCACAGGATTGTTACTGATAAGAGAGGCAAGAATCAACAGAATCGTGGAAAGCCTTATGATGCGGGAAAAGGTAAACAGAGAGTTGCTCCAAGTCAGAGGTCTAGTGGGGGAGATGCTCTTGCTAGAATTGTGTGCTATAAGTGTGGTCAACCTGGCCATAAGAGCAATGTTTGTACTGCGGATGTGAAGAAGTGTTTCAGATGTGGAAAAATGGGGCATACGATGTCAGATTGCAAGAACAAAGAGATGGTTTGTTTCAGTTGTGGTGAAGAGGGACACATTGGTAGTCAGTGTCCGAAATTGAAGAAGGGGCAGGCTAGTGGAAGAGCTTTTGCATTGGCTGAAAATCCGATAGCTAATGAGGATAGACTTATTAGAGGTACATGTTTCATTAATAGTACAACTTTAATTACTATTATTGACACTGGTGCTACTCATTATTTTATTGCTGCTAATTGTGTTGAAAGATTGGGTCTTATGTTGTCTTCTATGAATAGAGAAATGGTCGTCGAAATTCTGGCTAAGGGATCAGTGACTACTTTTCTCATATGCTTGAATTTCCCTTTGCCGATCTTTGACAAAGACCTTGCTGTTAATTTGATTTGTTTTCCATTAAGTGGACTTGATGTGATCTTGGGTATGAACTGGTTAGAGTATAACTATGTTCATATCAATTGTTATAACAAGTCTTTGATATTTTCTACTCTGGAAGAGGAGGGAGCTGGTTTGTTGACTGGTAAATAGTTAAAGTGATTGATGCAATACGAAGCACAGATGTTCTTGTTATTGGCTTCGTTGTCTGTTGAGAATCAAGTTAGATTGGATGAGTTGCAGGTGGTGCAAGAATTTCCTGAAGTGTTTCCCTATGAAATTCCTGATGTACCTCCTGAAAGAGAAGTTGAATTTACGATTTATCTTGTACCTGGTACCAGACCTGTTTCTATGGCACCGTACAGGATGTCCGCATCTGAGTTGCTAGAATTGAAGAAGCAATTAAAAGAGTTACTTGAGAAAAAGTTAGTAAGGCCAGGGTATCACCGTGGGGAGCGCCTGTGTTGTTAGTAAAGAATAAGGATGGAAGTATGAGACTTTGTGTTGATTATCGGCAGTTGAATAAAGTGACGATTAAGAACAAGTATCCGCCTACAAGAATTGATGACTTGATGGATCAATTGATGGGTGCTAGTGTGTTTTCTAAGATTGATTTGAGATCTGGATATCACCAGATTAGAGTGAAGGAAGATGACATTTAGAAAACCGCGTTCAGGAATCGGTATGGACACTACGAGTATTCGGTGATGCCTTTCGGTGTTACTAATGCGCCGGGAGTATTCATGGAGTACATGAACCGTATTTTTCATACTTGCTTGGATCAATTTGTGGTGTTATTAATTAATGACATTTTAATTTATGCTAAGTCGAAAGAAGAGCATACATAACACTTGAGAGTCGTGTTGCAAGTTTTGTAGGAGAAGGAGTTGTATGCGAAGTTGTCCAAGTGTGAGTTTTGGTTGAAAGAAGTTAGTTTTCTGGGCCATGTCATTTCTGGTAGTGGCATTGCAATGGATCCTTCTAAAGTTGATGTTGTGTTGCAATGGGAAACTCTGAAGCCGGTTACTAAGATTAGGAGCTTCTTGGGATTAGCCGGTTATTATAGACGGTTTATCGAAGGGTTTTCTAAGTTGGAACTTCTGTTGACTAAGATGACTTGCAAAGGAAAAGCCTTTGTATGGGATGTTCGATGCGAAGAAAGTTTCAGTGAGTTAAAGAAGAGGTTGACATCGGCTCCAGTGTTGACTTTACCTAATCCAGGAGAGCCTTTTGTTGTGTACTGTGATGCTTGTTTGATGGGGTTAGGTGGTGTGCTTATGCAGAATGGAAAAGTGGTTGCTCATGCGTCTAGCAAATTGAGGATTCATAAAAAGAATTATCCTATGCATGATCTTGAATTGGCTGCAGTGATGTTTGCATTGAAAATTTGGAGGCACTATCTTTATGGTTCTAGATTTGAAGTGTTTAGAGACCATAAAAGTTTGAAGTACCTTTTTGATAAAAAAGAGTTGAATATGAGGCAACGAAGGTGGTTAGAGCTGTTGAAGGATTATGATTTTGGATTGAATTATCATCCTGGAAAAGCTAATTTTGTAGCCGATGCTTTAATCCGAAAGACTTTGCATATGTCGGCCATGATGGTTAAGGAGTTGGAGTTAATTGAGCAATCCGAGATTTGAGTTTGGTTTGTGAAGTGACACCGCATAATGTTATGTTGGGAATGTTAAAGATTAACAATGACTTTCTCGACAATATAAAAGTGGCTCAAAAGCGGGATTTGAAGTAGGTGGATTTGATGGTAGGAACTGATCGACCTGAGAATGATGATTTCAAGTTGGATGCGCAAGGTGCGTTGATATTCCAAGATCGTATTTGTATTCCTGATGATGAAGCGATTAAGAAAGTGATCCTTAAAGAGAGTCATAGAAGCAATTTGAGTATTCATCCAGGAGCTACGAAAATGTATCAAGATTTGAAGGTTTTGTTTTGGTGGCCTGGTATGAAACGTGATGTGGCACAATTTGTGTATGCTTGTTTGACTTGCCATAAGTCAAAGATTGAGCATCAGAAGCCTGCAGGGTTGATGCAATCGTTGGAAGTTTCGGAATGGAAATGGGATAACATTTCGATGGACTTCGTAACGGGTTTACCTAGTATCTTGAAAGGACATGATTCGATTTGGGTGATTGTTGATAGGCTTACGAAGTCGACATACTTTATACCTATTAACATTAGTTATCCGATTACGAAGTTGGCCGAGATTTATGACTGAGTGATTGTGAAGCCGTATGGTGTTCCTTTGTGTATTGTGTCATATAGAGATCCGAGGTTTAATTCTGATTTTTGGAAGAGTTTGCAAGAGGCGTTGGGATCTAAGTTGAGGTTGAGTTCGGCGTATCATCCATAGACGGATGGTCAGACCGAGAGGACTATTCACTCATTGGAGGACTTGTTGAGAGCATGTGTACTTGAGCAGAGAGGTTTGTGGGATGCTTATCTTTTGTTGATTGAGTTCACTTACAATAATAGTTACCATTCTAGTATTGGGATGGCACCTTTTGAGGCGTTGTATGGTCGAAGGTGTAGGACTCTGTTATGTCTGCTGAGAAAGTGAATTTTATTTGAGAGAGGATGAAAGCTTCTCAAAGTCGACAGAAAAGTTACCATGACAAGAGAAGGAAAGATTTGTAATTTCAAGCTGGAGATCATGTATTTTTGAGAGTCACACCTATGACTGGTGTTGGGCGAGCTCTGAAGTCTAAGAAGCTCACTCCTCATTTTATTGGTCCGTATCAGATATCGGATCGTGTTGGGAAATTTGTGTACCGTGTGGTGTTACCTCCAAATCTTGCTAATTTGCACGATGTGTTTCATGTATCGCAACTCCAAAAGTATGTTCCCGATCCGTCTCATGTGATTCAGATGGACGATGTGCAAGTGCGTGATAATCTCATGGTAGAGACGACACCGGTGAGAATTGTGGATCAAGAAATGATGACTCTTAGAGGGAAAGAGATTGCATTAGTGAAGGTTGTTTAGTTGGGGGCTGCGGGAGAAAGTATGACATGGGAATTGGAGAGCAAGATGCGCGACTCCTATCCCAAATTGTTTGAACCAGGTAAATTTTCGAGGAGGAAAATATTCTAAGTGGGGGAGAGTTGTAACACCCATTTTATTTAATTATTTTAATTATTTAATTACTCGTTTAATTTAATGTTTCCGTATAATTGACCGAATAAATTCATAATTTTGTATAAATACCAACTCAGGTTACTAATTGATTGTGGAACAATTAATTAAATTGAGTTGTGAGAATAAAATAAATAATAGGAATAATAATGTTAGTAAGAATATTAATAATAGAGTATTATTTTAAAAGGAATAGAATAAGAAGAGAGAATAGGTTATTTTATGAGTAGTAGAGAAAAGAGGGGTTTTTGGAGAGAAAGAAGAGAAATAGAAGAGGAGAAAGAAGACAAGCTAGCTAGGGTTAAACCACCATCTCCAAGGCATTCAATCTCCGATTAATAAGGTAAGGGAGGGGTTCTTGCTCTCTAATTGGGAACATGATGAATGAAAGGTAGTGGGGTTAGTGATCTTTCTAGGTTTGTTGTTGTTGTTAATGAAAATCCCAATTTGAAACTTGAGAACCTAAGAACTTGTTGAATGTTGTGACTAATGTTGTTTTTGCTTGTTAATGCATGTTGCTAACACCTTAAAATGATTTATTTTGGGCTGTATGGGTGTTGAATTCCATAGATTTGGGTTTCAGGGTGTTGAGGAGAGGCTGGAAGCGTCCAAAAGCCTAACCTGTTACGCTTAGTTCGCGGCGCCAGCGGGCTGACGCGACGCGAACTAAAACCTGCTAAGGTCGCGGCGCAAAAGGGAGTTTGCGACGCGTACTGAGTTGATTTGGTCTTAACTTTCTGATTTTGAGTTTAGGCTAGGGAATGTAGGTTTAAGAAACCGGAATTGTAGGAATTATGTTGGTGAATGTCGGTTTAGCGATGATTAATCAAGTTGGAAAAATTGAGTAAATGGCTCGTATATGCTAGTGAGTTATTGTAGCATGTTTGTTTTCCAAATCCATATTGAATGTAACAAAATGTTGTCGTTGAACATTGTTGTTGTTGTTGGAAAATCGTTGTTGTTGAACGTTGTTGTTGTCGAAGGCTTGATGGCCAATGTTGATGGTTGCTTGTCGTTTTACTTTGTTAATTTTGATTGTTGTTGTTGTATGCTACACATGATATTCGCATGGCATACATTGCATTATTAAGTTCGCCTGGATTGGCAAAATGTTGAAGGCTTATGCCTTGTGCCTCGTAATTCGGCAAATGTTCTAAGTTGGGAGTTTTACTCCGATGGTACCACATGCATTTGCATTGTCAAAGTCGCATACTTTAGTGCATATTGATGTTGTTATATGATTTGATTGGTTTTGTTGTTGATTGGTTGTGAGATGACAAAATAGTAATTTTACGTAATTCTAACTATATATTATTTATCATGATCTCAATTATATGGTTTGATATCTCACCCTTTATTTTGTTTCGCCGTTACCTTTATATTGGTAACATGTAGGTAACTAGGAGGAGTAGTCATTACCGTTCTAGTCCAAGTTCAATGTCATTTGCTCTGATACGTAAGACTCGGGGGGTATAAACATTTATCTTATTTTATTGTTTTAATCGTTGGAACTTATGTTGTTAAATTGAAGAATTTATTATGTTGATGTTGATTAAGACTTAGAACATGCTATGCTTTGTATGCAAAACTATTATGACTCCGCTGCATGATTAATGAAGTCGTTTATGTTTGAAGACTTATAATTATGCGTTGTGTTAGTTTCCGCTTCATTTAAAGTGTTATGTATCTGTTTGAATAAAAATGACATGTTTATGTGTTTAAGTTGAAAATGTGACATCCCGATTATGTTAGAAATTTTTATACTCTGATTTTATTGAATAATTTCCTGGGCTAGAATTGGGGTGTTACATGCAACACATGAGAGTCCTTTATCTTTTCATAGTACGAGTGTGAAGAGAATGTAGAATATCTCCGAGCAAGGTAGGTATATGATTATGAGTGAGCCAAAATGACACCAAACTATAGATTAGAAAAGCCAAAATGTCTTTGAAAGCGTGGAAACTCATATAGCCTTCAAGAATTCTTGAGTTTTCCTTATCAGAAACTTAGAAAGCAAACCCTTAACTCCACTTCTTGTTTCCCAATTAGCTTCAATGTCTGACCATTTTAGGTGTAACGCCGATGCAATGTCTTCAAACCCCAGAACTTTTTCTAAACCGGTGAAAAGTATCTGATCAAGAATGGGTATCCCAAGTATCTTAGAGAATTCTTCCATTGTAGGTACCAACTGATAATCTGGGAAGGTAAAGCAGTGATGTTTTAGATCAAAGAACTGGAATACGACGCTCATCATATCTTCTTCCAAACCGGAGATAACCAAGTCGAGTAGATAACCATGCCTTTTGATGAACTGAGCGTGATCGAGAACTTTTGAGACTAACTCCTTGAGTTGAGAAGGTATACCCATAAATTTGATTCAGATAGTCTTCATGGAAGCCATAACCCTACAACAAAGAGATAAGATAAATACCTAGGTCCTTGAAATGGTTAGAAATGTTATGATGACATGATGTCATGATGTCATGTTTAAATAGAAAGCACAAACAATTCACACAATAGCCCTAGGTTTATGATAACGAGAAATCGTATCGTATATTTGCTATGAAATTAGCCCGTTTTAACATCACACTGATCCATTTAACTCCTGAATATTCCGAGTTTTCATGTCTTTTTGCAGGTACTACATATCTCAGGTCAAATTAGCAGAGAAGATCAAATAAACAAAGTCAACATGCAAGATCAGAAGGAAAAGAATCCATTCGCCAAAATTTGCAGATTTTGCAGCTATGACGGTCGTCACATACATGCCACAGTCGTAATGCATAGTCAAGCCGTGTTACGCTCGTCACCTTCCTGTAACGACCCTAACACGCTAATTCTCAAAGAAGGGCCGTCACACACCCTCCACGACCGTAACACGCTTACATTTCAACTTATGGTGAACAAGGAGACCACCTTCTCCACGTTGCTGAAGTGAGACCCACGTCTCACATTTCTCTCTTCTTGATGAGACGTCCGTCTCTCCCATTTTGTGCTCTGGTAGTTTTATTTCTCCACTATCACACGTTCATGCAAGAAGATTGGAATGGGAAGTTACGGGAAGAAGCTATAAATACAAGTTCAAGTTTCAAAGGAAGGGTCGTCATTTTTACCGAACACTGCAATAGTCTTTCAGCATTTTTCTTTTAATTTTAGTCTTAGATTTTCCTTTCTTTTTAGTTTTTAGGCAGTTATATTTCTTTTATTTTTCTTGTCGTATTTCCCTTTCGATTCGAGAAGTCTCCGAGCAGATCCAGCCGACTTATGGTGGAGTGTTCGTTTATTTCAAAGAACAAGATTTATTCCGGTATTCTTATTTTCAAGTTTTAATCTAATTATTTTATTTTATTTAAAATATTGTTGCCTGATATTTATTTATTTGATTATGGAAATGTTTAAATATATTGAATCTTATTATTTATGCATGTCCGAATTAATAAATAGGTCAGGCTAAACTGAGTAGGTATCGGTATGTAATAGCAGTAATAGTAGGAATTAAATTGTTCCCAAGCTAAAATCTTAATTAACTTAATTTCTGGTAATGAATTTTTGTAATTAAAATAAATCTTTTTGTTACGAAAGTAAGAAAAGTAGAATAGGTTAGGATCGAGACCACGAAAGTGTGAGGTTTTAACCAGATAGCTAAAGTTAGGCATTCGATTTAAACACAGCGAGAGCGCTTTAAAATGAATTAGATTTTATTATGTTTCCAAAGAATATTTTCTAAACACTTATGGGCTAGCGAGAGCAGCCATAGAGCTTTAGCAGTATAATTCGAGATAAGACCACGAAAGTGTGAGTTGAGGGTTTTTAAACTGATAATCTGTACAAAACAATTAAGTTAACCATCTCTATACGCTTAGGTTCGATTAAATCCGCTTAGGTTCACTATATTACGTACCGATATCCATTTAATTTATATTTATCCTTAACCATTATCTAAAAGAATTATTCGCCTTAGCTATATACAGTAACCTAGGATAACGGTACATCGATTTATAGTCTCTGTGGGTTCGATATCTTTTAAAACTACGCGATAGGACTGTGCACTTGTAGTCTCCCGATTAATAGATGATAAAGTTGCGATCAAGTTTTTGGCGCCGTTGCCGGGGACTATTAAGTCGATATTGTAACTCCAGTGTTACACCGTGTAGACTAAGGCACCTTTACTTTATTTATCATGTATCACCCAAATTTTTCCTACGCCCATTATCAGTATTTTGAGGAATCACAAGAATCCCATAAATCCAACCTCGAAATACTAATTGAAGATTTCAATGCTTCACAAACCTACTCTTATCCAAACTACCTCCAAAAGTACCAATCCCCATATTTTGAGGAACCACAAGAAACTTATGATTTCAACCAAACTTATCCTCAACCTAATTCCCTCTACAATTGTCACGCCCAATATTTTGAAGAATCACTAGAACCATATAAATCTGACCTCGAAATATTAATGAAATTTTTTTTATGAAACATCTAGGATGATAGAACGCTTTGGGGAAACACAAAAGGAGACTCTAACTCACTTTCAAGACTCTGAAGAATCGCAAGATTTCCACTTTGAAACACCGATGGAGGATTCTGATGAGATGATAACTAACTCTAGGTTACAGTCTATGATTAAGCACTATATAGAGACACAAACTATCCAAAATGAAGAGGTAAGAAAACAAAGTCTTCAAAATAATGAAACCCTTAGCCAACTAACCATTGTGGTTGAGTCCTTCGCGACTCACAGCATTGGCTTAGAGACTCAAATCTCCCAACTTGAACAAAACCTTCTAGGACCTTTCCCCAAAGAGGATCTGGATGTTAGTTTTAGCGAAAAACAATTTGAAATTATAGAGAGTGATGATGAGTTTGAGGAGAGTGGTATTGTGGCCGAGGAAAGTTCTGACGAGAAAATAGTAGAGGTTGAGAAAAATTCACCAACACCATTTGAAGAGGAGGTTGTAAAAGAGGTAGAGAAGGAAGCGCATATTGTTATCCCAAATCACTACACCCCACTAATTCCTTTCCCAAAAATTTCTATGGAAGCTCAGGTAGACTCCCAATCTAAAACGTATGTTGAGGTATTAAAAATTATCCACACCAACACACCCTTGTTTGAAGTCTTGCCTAAAAAGAGAAAATTAGAGGACCATGAAATTAGAGATATAATTACTGTTAAAATGGTAAGGTTAACCTTTGAGGAGGTGGATGAAGTCACTAAGCCCAAATTTGAAAAACTGATACTTAAGATAGATCCAGAACCATCACCACGATTTCAAAGGAATGAACCACCCCACAGTAGAAAGAAAAGAAAAGGTGAGGGATATGTGAGATGGCTTGATAAATGGACATGGAAAATTAGGGAGGAGACATCCAATTGCATTCTTTTTCGTATTTTCATTTTTCTATGTTAATTTTTAAATTTTACTCGATTATCGGTTGCACCCCTTATACTGATAAGTTTGAATTACTTCCCCGTAACACCGATAATTATACTCAATTAAATAATCCTGACGTGGTCATTAGTAGTTTTTATTTCTTCCTTCTTTTGCATTTTATCGTTTTTTTTATGTATTTGGATTATTCCTCGCTATTATATCACAACATTGAGAAAATGTCTGATATAGTGTGGGAGAGCTATCACATTTCCATTAAAACGAGCAATTTCCATTTTCTATGCTTAATGATATTTCGTTGTTTCATTTTCTCCCCGCTTTATTCAGCCATACCAAAAATTTTCGCTTTACTTTCGCATAGTCGCTATTACCTACCTTAACGAAATCCTAGTTAGGAAGCTGAGAACGATTCAACAAGAATAATACGGTTATGACACCTTTGACTCCCTACTTACGCGATTCGTTTCAATAACTATTATACCGATATCTTGAGTTTTAGTCCTAAAATAACCCCTAGTAGTTTATACTAGCAGTCGGTACCGTGTAAACACAAACCACGCGGAGAGCCGATGAATATAAGTGTTTAATGCCTTATAAATGATTTATCCTTCTTATCTCGCTGCTTAAAAAGAATATGCACCAAAGTACATGGTAGCATACGAGAAATGAACAGATAATGAAGGAAATCCATTGTTGGTTGGTTCAGAGGTAGCTGGTTCGGAACTTGGTAGGGCGTGCTACGGATCGATCCCCCACCACCTCCAATTCGGATAAATACGCGTAGGGTTGCCACATTCGTGTACTAGACCCCGTGCTTAAAAGGATCAAAGTCACTAACCGGCTACTCCACTACGTGTGTGCTAAGACAATGAGCTTAATGTGATTGCGCTAGAACGAAATCGGGTGAAATAGGTACAAGAAACTTTAGGTTGAATTATAACAAAACAATTGAACGGTTTGTTTAAAACGGAAAGTCCACGACTTGCTTGTTGCTTGTGTCATTAGCGTATCGTTAGTGTTTTACTAAAGTACCGGCCAAACTAGCGTTTGATTTCTTGTGATTATTTTGAAAACAAAAGGTATACTAGACGTATGCGTCTGATAAAAACTTGTCAGACTTTTTCTAAATGATTATTTGCTTGAGGACAAGCAAAGGTTTAAATATGGGGGAATTTGAAAACGAGAAATCATATCGTATATTTGCTATGAAATTAGCCCGTTTAAACATCGCACTGATCCATTTAACTCCCGAATATTCCGAGTTTTCATGTCTTTTTGCAGGTACTACATATCTCATGTCAAATTAGCACAGAAGATCAAATAAACAAAGTCAACATGCAAGATCAGAAGGAAAAGAATCAATCTTCCAAAATATGCAGATTTTGCTGCTATGACGGTCGTCACATACGTGCCACGGTCGTAATGCATAGTCAAGCCGTGTTACGCTCGTCACCTTCCTGTAACGACCGTAGCACGCTAATTCTCAAAGAAGGGCCGTCACATGTAACAGCCCGTTTTTCGTATTATTTATTTTATTATATTACTTTATTATTTATATTATTTTATGTGTTAATCATTTTATTTAATTATTACGCGAGATAATAATTAATTAAGATAGTCATTTTATTTGGTGTATTAATTAATTATTACGTGAAATAGTAATTAAATTAATTAATTAATTTTGTGTGTATTTGTGATTATTTGATTTATCGGGTTAAATGAAATATTATGAGCTTATATTATATTGGGCCTAAATGTTAGAAGTGTGAGTAATATTGGGGGTGTATTTTTCATAAGCCCATTAAGAAATTAGAGTTAGTAAGAGTGTGAGAGGGTAGAGTGAGACACAACACTCATTTGTGCAATTTCAAGAATAGAGAAAGAGGAGGAGAGGAGCAAAAGGGGAAAACAAGAGCAAGTGTTAGGGTTCAAGCAAATCAAGAGGTAAGGGGGAGAATTTATATTATTATGGGTTAATATAATTGGATCAATGGGTAGATTAACATGAGTAGGTTGTTTTGATTAAATCCCTAATTTTCTATGTTGAAATTGATTGTGTTGTTGTTAAAATTGAGGGATGTTTGAGGACCTAAATTAATTTACAGTATTAATAAGAATAGTAATGGAATAGCATAATGAAATTGGTGGTGAGGAAAGTGCTATTGAATTTTTTTTTCTTCGCGGAACAGTGCTACTTCCAGACCACACATAAGCTAGTTTTTCTTTTCAATTCTTGTAGCCACACATTTTGTGGTGTTTAAATAAGCTTCATTTTATTTCCTTTTAATTACTAAGTTCATGATAGTTGCTTCCTGTATCTAATAAAATAAAATCAAATGTGAATTACCTTTTGGAGTGGATAGTCCTTGCTTGTACATGATGTCTTGTAGTCTCTTGACAATTAGTATTTAATTATGAATGGAAAACTATGAAAATAATATATAATGTCTATAGCATGTGATGCACTTTCTTTAATAAAGTGAATGAGTAGTATATTGATACTAGTATGGTTTTGAAGTGTTTCTTTCATTTTTTCCTGTAGCATGCGTTGGCATATATATGTAGGATTATGATACTAGTTTTTTTTTTTATAAAAGAAAAATTGATACTAGTTTTCAATTGGTACATAGAAACATGATGAAACCATACCATATGCTATCACCTTTTAGTATATATATATAGAAATACATTGTTTATAATTAAATAATATGCCATGTTTGTTATTTTGAACAATAGCATAATTATGCAGAAAAACAGTTCCGTTTGGTCCCGATAGCCGAATTAGGCGGTATAATTAGTTGTCCGGAATTGGATAAAAATTTACGTGGTAGCTAAGTTTAATTAGTAGATTAACGTGGTCGCGTTATTTTGTTGAATTTCGGTATTTTGTGAAATGGATTGAAATTGAATTTTGGCTTAGATAATTATGTTGAGAATGAAATATTATTGTGTCAACTATATTGTTTTGCGAGTGTTCTTTGTGGGCAGCCAAAAGGCGTGAATCCTTTATTAGAATATATTTGTGAACTTGTGCATTTTGTGTGTATTGGCAAATTGGTGAATTAACATGAGATAGTGTGAATGTTGGTGTTAATTGGAATTTGTGTGCGTATTTGTTGATTGACCGATATATGTGAATGTTTCAATTGTTATGAATGTGTATATGTACAATGGCTGGATAATTCATAGAGTTGAATTATGGTGATATGCATTATGGTAAGATGGTAGAGATGATCTTAATTGCATATGTATTTGTGATATTGTACATTCATTCATGGCATGGTTGACCTTGAAACAAAGGTGGTGAAACTTTGGGTTCACGATGTGCTTTGAAACATAAGCGATTGCTTGATCCTAGAGTGGAAATAGTAGCGGTAGACTATATGTTTACATTTTGGTGGGCTTTGGTCTTGTCCGGATCGGAAGCGTGACTTGGATTCTAGATATGGAATCGGAAAGTGGTGAAACATTGGGTTCACATTTGGTACCACATGCATAGAGTCACATTGTCTTGCATTGAGTCACATTAGAGATGTGTGAAATTTGAACATATGCAATTATGTGATTTGTTGTGCATGTATGGGATGTGATGATTGATATTGGTGATGTATTGTATTTGTTCCATAAATGTGATATGTGAATATGATTTGGTGATTATGCATATATATGTTTTTTGGAGACGATATGTGAATATGTGATAATGATGGTTTATGTACATATTTGGATAATTGTGTTGGAATCTTTAATGATTGAATCTCTTGAGTTTTGTTGCATAATTGAACATGTAGAATATACTTGGAAATGTTATTTACATGATTTATGTGAAGTGTGTTGAATTCCTATGAATGTTGATTATATCGTTGTACTTGATTATATTATTTTTTAATAATGTGAATTCTCACCCTTCTGTTGGAATGATGTTCTTTTCGCGACATCGCTCAGGTGCTCGAGAGGGAGGTAGCAGTGCGTTGCACGTGGAAAGTGAAGAAGCATAGTTGTTTCTTTTCTTTTGCTAGGTAGTGAGTCATGCTCTGGTCGATGTAACACTGGGTTGGGATTTTGTTAGCATTGAACTCATATTTTATTTTGGTTATGTATTATGATGCTATGATATGATCATGTATGTTTTATTTGTTTGATAAATGGCCTTAGTTCCGAATATTCCGGATGTTCATGTTGATCATCCTGATGAATATTATGGAGTTATTGATTATGGTATGGGACATAATCTTTTATGAAATACATGAGTATTGTTATTTCTGTTGTGAATGCATATTCTTGATGAATTATGACAAGAGAAAGTGTTATATTTATGACTAGGTGTATGTATCATTTGACATGATGTGTATGTATGGTTTTCGAAAGCTTTTAAGTTTTTGGAAACATCGATGTGACGCCCTTATGTTATATGCATGCCTATTTACTCTGATTATATTTGAATTATTTTGGGGTATTAGAAAGGGTGTTACATTAGTGGTATCAGAGCCTGGTTAATCAGTTGGCCAAAAGTCTTTTATGATTACTAATCCTGTTGTATTTGATTTGTGTATCTGACACAATCGATACTGTTTGTTTCGTTGTTTGATTGTTCAGGAAGATGGTTGCTGGAAGGAACGACAATGCAATTGCCGAAGCTTTGAGGATGTTGGCCGGTTCCATTGGTCAGATCCCTCAGGCGAATGTTGGAGGCCGGAATAGCGACGATGATGAGTTTCGTGCCTTGGAGAGGTTTCAGAGGAATAATCCTCCGGTCTTTGAAGGCGAGCATGAGCCCGATAAAGCTCAAGCTTGGTTGAAAGCTATTGAGAAGATCTTTAGAGTGATGAACTGTACCGATGCTCAGAAGGTGCAGTTTGGTACGCACATGCTGGAGAAAGAAGCCGAAGACTGGTGGAACAACACTTTTCAAAGGTTTGAAGAGGATGGCATTGAGGTCACGTGGGCTCTTTTCCGTGACGTCTTCTTGGAGAACTACTTTCCGGAAGATTGTCGTGGTAAGAAGGAAGTCGAGTTTCTTGAATTGAAACAAGGAAATGGTACTGTTGCGGAATATGCTGCTAGGTTTCAAGAGCTCATTAAGTATTATCCTCACTACAATACTACCAATGCTGAGAGATCCAAATGCTTGAAGTTTGTGAATGGCTTGAGACATGACATCAAGAAAGCCATCGGTTACCAACAAATTACTCGATTCTCTGAGTTGGTTAACAAGAGCCGCATTTATGATGAAGATAGTAGAGAGAGTGCTTCTATCTACAAGAGTTTGAAAAGGAAAGGCCAGTTTCATGGGAAACCTTATGATGATAAGAGAAAACAATCAGGTTTTGGCAAGAAGCCAAGTGGAGGAGGACCTTCTAATCCTATCAAGTGTTACAAGTGTGGTATTGAAGGCCATCGTGCTTCTGAGTGTAAGAAAGACGTTGTTACTTGTTTCAAGTGTGGCAAGCCAGGCCACATGGCTACTAATTGTAGGAGTGGTGCGAATGTGACTTGCTACAACTGTGGAGAGCAAGGACACATTAGTACTAAGTGCAACAAACCGAAGAAAGAGCAGGCCAAAGGAAAGGTGTTTGCTTTGTCCGGTGTTGAGACCACTGCCGAGGATAGACTTATCCGAGGTACTTGTTTTATTAATAGTATTCCTTTGATTTCTATTATTGATACTGGTGCAACACATTCTTTTATTTCTTTGGATTGTGTTAAGAGACTGGATCTTGCTTTGTCTGATATGCATAAACATATGGTTATTGATACTCCTGCTATGGGTTCTGTTTCTACTTCTTTTGCATGCTTGAATTGTCCATTGAGTATTTTTGGTAGGACTTTTGGAGTTGATCTGGTTTGTCTTCAGTTAGATCAGCTTGATGTTATTCTTGGTATGGACTGGTTGGAATCCAATCATGTTTATATCAACTGTTTTGATAAGTCAGTTGTCTTCCTTGATTCTGGTGTTGAGGGAGATTTGTTTATGTCTGCTAAGCAAGTAGATGAATCTATGCAAGATGGAGCTATGGTGTTTGCTTTGATGGAAAAGTTGGATCTTAGTGAGACACAAGCTTTAGGTAAGTTACCTGTCGTGTGTGACTTTCCTGAAGTGTTTCCTAAAGATGTATGTGATTTGCCACCAGAACGTGAAGTGGAGTTTTCCATTGATTTGATTCCTGGTACGAGTCCTGTATCGATGTCTCCATATAGGATGTCGACTCCTGAGTTGAAAGAGTTGAAGAGTCAGATTGAAGACTTGCTTGAGAAGAAGTTTATTCGTCCTAGTGTGTCACCGTGGGGTGCACCTGTTCTATTGGTCAAGAAGAAAGAAGGTACTATGAGATTATGTGTTGACTATAGACAGTTGAACAAAGTGACGATTAAGAACAAGTATCCGCTTCCGAGGATTGATGATTTGATGGATCAATTGGTTGGTGCTTGTGTGTTTAGCAAGATTGATTTGAGGTCTGGGTATCATCAGATTTGTGTGAAAGCTAAAGATATTCAGAAGACTGCTTTTCGGACGAGGTATGGTCATTATGAGTATTCCGTAATGCCATTTGGTGTGACCAATGCACCTGGTGTGTTTATGGAATATATGAATCGGATTTTTCATGAGTACTTGGACAAGTTTGTTGTGGTATTCATTGATGACATTTTGGTGTATTCTAAAAATGAAGAAGATCACACTAGGCATCTGAAGATTGTATTGACGGTGTTGAAAGAGAAGCAATTGTTTGCTAAGCTTTCTAAATGTGAATTCTGGTTGAAGGAAGTGAGCTTTCTTGGACATGTAATTTCTAGTGGTGGTATTTCGGTTGATCCTGTTAAGATTGAAGCGGTATCTCAATGGGAGGCTCCAAAATCTGTTTCTGAGATTCGAAGTTTTCTTGGTTTGGCGGGTTACTATAGGAAGTTCATTGAAGGATTTTCTAAGTTGGCGTTGCCATTGACTCAGTTGACTAGGAAGGGCCAAGCTTTCATTTGGACTTCGCAGTGTGAATCTAGTTTCCAAGAGCTTAAGAGAAGGTTGACAACCGCACCTATCTTGATTTTGCCTAATCCATTGGAAGCATTTGTGGTATATTGTGATGCTTCTTTGATGGGTTTAGGCGGTGTGTTGATGCAGAATCGACAAGTGGTAGCTTATGCTTCAAGGCAACTTAAAGTGCATGAGAGGAATTATCCGACGCATGACTTAGAGTTAGCCGCAGTTGTGTTTATGTTGAAACTTTGGAGGCATTACTTGTTGGGTTCAAGATTTGATGTGTTCAGTGATCATAAGAGTTTGAAGTACTTATTTGATCAGAAAGAGTTGAATATGAGGCAGAGGAGATGGTTGGAGTTCTTAAAGGATTATGACTTTGGTTTGAATTACCATCCTGGTAAGGCGAATGTTGTAGCTGATGCCTTGAGTAGGAAGTCTTTGCACATGTCTATGTTGATGATGAGAGAGATGGATTTGTTGGAACAGTTTAGAGATTTGAGTTTGGTGTGTGAAGAAACTCCTAGTTGTGTGAAGCTTGGTATGTTGAAGCTTACTAGTAGTATTTTGGATGAGATTCGAGCGGGTCAGAAATCTGATTTGGGTTTGGTTGATCGATTCACATTAGTTAATCAAGGTAAGGGAGGTGACTTTCGGATTGATGAGAATGGTATCTTGAGGTGTAGAGATCGAGTTTGTATTCCTGATGTTGTGGATCTGAAGAGAAGGATTCTTAATGAGGGACATCGCAGTGGCATGAGTATTCATCCTGGTGCTACTAAGATGTACCAAGATTTGAGAAAGTTGTTTTGGTGGTCGGGTATGAAGAAGGATATTGCTGAGTTTGTGTATTCTTGTTTGATTTGTCAGAAGTCTAAGATTGAGCATCAGAAACCGTCTGGTTTATTGCAGCCATTATCCATTCCTGAGTGGAAGTGGGATAGCATTTCTATGGACTTTGTTTATGGATTGCCGAGGACTCCGAGTAGTTGTGATTCAATTTGGGTTATTGTAGATAGATTGACGAAATCTGCTCACTTTATTCCGATTAGAATGGATTACCCGATGGAGAGGTTCGCCAAGTTGTATATTGACAAGGTTGTGAGTGCACATGGTATTCCTTCAAGTATTGTATCCGATAGAGATCCGAGGTTTACTTCAAAGTTTTGGGAAGGTTTGCAAAGTGCTTTGGGTACAAAGTTGCATTTGAGTTCGGCATATCATCCGCAAACTGATGGACAAACCGAGAGGACTATTCAGTCACTTGAGGATTTGTTGAGAGCTTGTGTTTTAGAGCATGGTGGTGCTTGGGATAGCTTTTTGCCGTTGGTTGAGTTTACTTATAACAACAGTTTCCATTCGAGTATTGGTATGGCTCCGTTCGAAGCTTTGTATGGAAGAAGGTGTCGGACGCCATTGTGTTGGTATGAATCTGGTGAGAGTGTTGTGGTTGGACTTGAGATTGTTCAACAGACTACGGATAAGATTAGGATGATTCAGGAGAAGATGAAGGCTTCTCAGAGTCGTCAGAAGAGTTACCATGATAGGAGAAGGAAAGCACTTGAGTTTAAGGTTGGTGATCATGTGTTTCTTAGAGTGACTCCTATGACCAGTGTTGGAAGAGCATTGAAGTCGCGTAAGTTGACGCCGCGTTTTATTGGTCCGTATCAGATATCAGAGAGAGTAGGTGAAATGGCTTATCGGATTGCTTTGCCGCCATCACTTGCTAACTTGTATGACGTGTTCCATGTGTCTCGGTTGAGGAGGTACATTGCAGATTCGTCGCATGTTGTTCAGTTAGACGATGTTCAAGTAAGAGATAATTTGACGGTTGAAACATCACCTATGAGGATCGAGGATCGAGAAGTTAAGCAACTTCGTGGTAAGGAGATTGCCTTGGTCAAAGTCGTTTGGGGTGGACCGGCTAGTGGCAATGTGACATGGGAGCTTGAGAGCCAGATGAAGGATTCATATCCCGAGTTATTCGTTTGAGGTAATTTTCGAGGACGAAAATCTTTTAAGTGGAGGAGAGTTGTAACAACCCGTTTTTCGTATTATTTATTTTATTATATTACTTTATTATTTATATTATTTTATGTGTTAATCATTTTATTTAATTATTACGCGAGATAATAATTAATTAAGATAGTCATTTTATTTGGTGTATTAATTAATTATTACGTGAAATAATAATTAAATTAATTAATTAATTTTGTGTGTATTTGTGATTATTTGATTTATCGGGCTAAATGAAATATTATGAGATTATATTATATTGAGCCTAAATGTTAGAAGTGTGAGTAATATTGGGGGTGTATTTTTCATAAGCCCATTAAGAAATTAGAGTTAGTAAGAGTGTGAGAGGGTAGAGTGAGACACAACACTCATTTGTGCAATTTCAAGAATAGAGAAAGAGGAGGAGAGGAGCAAAAGGGGAAAACAAGAGCAAGTGTTAGGGTTCAAGCAAATCAAGAGGTAAGGGGGAGAATTTATATTATTATGGGTTAATATAATTGGATCAATGGGTAGATTAACATGAGTAGGTTGTTTTGATTAAATCCCTAATTTTCTATGTTGAAATTGATTGTGTTGTTGTTAAAATTGAGGGATGTTTGAGGACCTAAATTAATTTACAGTATTAATAAGAATAGTAATGGAATAGCATAATGAAATTGGTGGTGAGGAAAGTGCTATTGAATTTTTTTCTTCATGAATGTGCTACCTGCACCACACATAAGCTAGTTTTTCTTTTCAATTCTTGTAGCCACACATTTTGTGGTGTTTAAATAAGCTTCATTTTATTTCCTTTTAATTACTAAGTTCATGATAGTTGCTTCCTGTATCTAATAAAATAAAATCAAATGTGAATTACCTTTTGGAGTGGATAGTCCTTGCTTGTACATGATGTCTTGTAGTCTCTTGACAATTAGTATTTAATTATGAATGGAAAACTATGAAAATAATATATAATGTCTATAGCATGTGATGCACTTTCTTTAATAAAGTGAATGAGTAGTATATTGATACTAGTATGGTTTTGAAGTGTTTCTTTCATTTTTTCCTGTAGCATGCGTTGGCATATATATGTAGGATTATGATACTAGTTTTTTTTTTTATAAAAGAAAAATTGATACTAGTTTTCAATTGGTACATAGAAACATGATGAAACCATACCATATGCTATCACCTTTTAGTATATATATATAGAAATACATTGTTTATAATTAAATAATATGCCATGTTTGTTATTTTGAACAATAGCATAATTATGCAGAAAAACAGTTCCGTTTGGTCCCGATAGCCGAATTAGGCGGTATAATTAGTTGTCCGGAATTGGATAAAAATTTACGTGGTAGCTAAGTTTAATTAGTAGATTAACGTGGTCCCGTTATTTTGTTGAATTTCGGTATTTTGTGAAATGGATTGAAATTGCATTTTGGCTTAGATAATTATGTTGAGAATGAAATATTATTGTGTCAACTATATTGTTTTGCGAGTGTTCTTTGTGGGCAGCCAAAAGGCGTGAATCCTTTATTAGGATATATTTGTGAACTTGTGCATTTTGTGTGTATTGGCAAATTGGTGAATTAACATGAGATAGTGTGAATGTTGGTGTTAATTGGAATTTGTGTGCGTATTTGTTGATTGACCGATATATGTGAATGTTTCAATTGTTATGAATGTGTATATGTACAATGGCTGGATAATTCATAGAGTTGAATTATGGTGATATGCATTATGGTAAGATGGTAGAGATGATCTTAATTGCATATGTATTTGTGATATTGTACATTCATTCATGGCATGGTTGACCTTGAAACAAAGGTGGTGAAACTTTGGGTTCACGATGTGCTTTGAAACATAAGCGATTGCTTGATCCTAGAGTGGAAATAGTAGCGGTAGACTATATGTTTACATTTTGGTGGGCTTTGGTCTTGTCCGGATCGGAAGCGTGACTTGGATTCTAGATATGGAATCGGAAAGTGGTGAAACATTGGGTTCACATTTGGTACCACATGCATAGAGTCACATTGTCTTGCATTGAGTCACATTAGAGATGTGTGAAATTTGAACATATGCAATTATGTGATCTGTTGTGCATGTATGGGATGTGATGATTGATATTGGTGATGTATTGTATTTGTTCCATAAATGTGATATGTGAATATGATTTGGTGATTATGCATATATATGTTTTTTGGAGACGATATGTGAATATGTGATAATGATGGTTTATGTACATATTTGGATAATTGTGTTGGAATCTTTAATGATTGAATCTCTTGAGTTTTGTTGCATAATTGAACATGTAGAATATACTTGGAAATATTATTTACATGATTTATGTGAAGTGTGTTGAATTCCTATGAATGTTGATTATATCTTTGTACTTGATTATATTATCTCTTAATAATGTGAATTCTCACCCTTCTGTTGGAATGATGTTCTTTTCGCGACATCGCTCAGGTGCTCGAGAGGGAGGTAGCAGTGCGTTGCACGTGGAAAGTGAAGAAGCATAGTTGTTTCTTTTCTTTTGCTAGGTAGTGAGTCATGCTCTGGTCGATGTAACACTGGGTTGGGATTTTGTTAGCATTGAACTCATGTTTTATTTTGGTTATGTATTATGATGCTATGATATGATCATGTATGTTTTATTTGTTTGATAAATGGCCTTAGTTCCGAATATTCCGGATGTTCATGTTGATCATCCTGATGAATATTATGGAGTTATTGATTATGGTATGGGACATAATCTTTTATGAAATACATGAGTATTGTTATTTCCGTTGTGAATGCATATTCTTGATGAATTATGACAAGAGAAAGTGTTATATTTATGACTAGGTGTATGTAGCATTTGACATGATGTGTATGTATGGTTTTCGAAAGCTTTTAAGTTTTTGGAAACATCGATGTGACGCCCTTATGTTATATGCATGCCTATTTACTCTGATTATATTTGAATTATTTTGGGGTATTAGAAAGGGTGTTACATCACACACCCTCCACAACCGTAACACGCTTACATTTCAACTTATGGTGAACAAGGAGACCACCTTCTCCACGTTGCTGAAGTGAGACCCACGTCTCACATTTCTCTCTTCTTGATGAGACGTCCGTCTCTCCCATTTTGTGCTCTGGTAGTTTTATTTCTCCACTATCACACGTTCATGCAAGAAGATTGGAATGGGAAGTTACGGAAGAAGCTATAAATACAAGTTCAAGTTTCAAAGGAAGGGTCGCATTTTACCGAACACGCAATAGTCTTTCAAAGATTTTTCTTTTAATTTTAGTCTTAGATTTTCCTTTCTTTTAGTTTTTAGGTAGTTATATTTCTTTTATTTTTCTTGTCGATTTCCTTTCGATTCGAGAAGTCTCGAGCGATCCGACTTGTGGTGGAGTGTTCGTTTATTTCAAGAACAAGATTTATTCCAGATTCTTATTTTCAGGTTTTAATCTAATTATTTTATTTTATTTAAAATATTGTTATCTGAAATTTATTTATTTGATTATGGAGATGTTTAAATATATTGAACCTTATTATTTATGCATGTCCGAATTAATAAATATGTCCGGCTAAACTGAGTAGGTATTGGTATGTAATAGCAGTAATAGTAGGAATTAAATTGTTCCCAAGCGAAAATCTTAATGAACTTTATTTCTGGTTATGACTTTTTGTAATTAAAATAAATCTTTTTGTTAAGAAAGTAAAGAAAAGTAGAATAGGTTAGGATCGAGACCACGAAAGTGTGAGGTTTTAACTGGATAGCTAAAGTTAGGCATTCGATTTAAATACAGCGAGAGCGCTTTAAAACGAATTAGATTTTATTAAGTTTCCAAAGAATATTTTCTAAACACTTATGGGCTAGCGAGAGCAGGCATAGGGCTTTAGGAGTATAATCCGAGATAAGACCACGAAAGTGTGAGTTGAGGGTTTTTAAACTGATAATCTCTACAGAACAATTAAGTTAACCATCTCTATACGCTTAGGTTCGATTAAATCCGCTTAGGTTCACTATATTACGTACCGATATCCGTTTAATTTATATTTATCCTTAACCATTATCTAAAAGAATTATTCGCCTTAGCTATATACAGTAACCTAGGATAACGGTACATCGATTTATAGTCTCTGTGGGTTCGATATCTTTTAAAACTACGCGATAGGACTGTGCACTTGCAGTCTCCCGATAAATAGACGATAAAGTCGCGCTCAAGTTTTTGGCGCCGTTTTCGGGGACTATTAAGTCGATAATTTAACTCCAGTGTTACACCGTGTAGACTAAGGCACCTTTACTTTATTTATCATGTATCACCCAAATTTTTCCTACGCCCATTATCCGTATTTTGAGGAATTACAAGAATCCCATAAATCCAACCTCGAAATACTAATTGAAGATTTCAATGCTTCACAAACCTACTCTTACCCAAACTACCTCCAAAAGTACCAATCCCCATATTTTGAGGAACCACAAGAAACTTATGATTTCAACCAAACTTATCCTCAACCCAATTCCCTCTACAATTATCACGCCCAATATTTTGAAGAATCACCAGAATCATATAAATCTGACCTCAAAATATTAATGGAAAATTTTAATGAAACATCTAGGATGATAGAACGCTTTGGGGAAACACAAAAGGAGACTCTAACTCACTTTCAAGACTCTGAAGAATCGCAAGATTTCCACTTCGAAACACCGATGGAGGATTCTGATGAGATGATAACTAACTCTAGGTTACAGTCTATGATTGAGCACTATATAGAGACACAAACTGTCCAAAATGAAGAGGTAAGAAAACAAAGTCTTCAAAATAATGAAACCCTTAGCCAACTAACCATTGTGGTTGAGTCCCTCGCGACTCATAGCATTGGCTTAGAGACTCAAATCTCCCAACTTGAACAAAACCTTCTAGGACCTTTCCCCAAAGAGGATGTGGATATTAGTTTTAGCGAAAAACAATTTGAAATTCTAGAGAGTGATGATGAGTTTGAGGAGAGTTATATTGTGGCCGAGGAAAGTTCTTACGAGAAAATAGTAGAGGTTGAGAAAAATTCACCAACATCATTTGAAGAGGAGGTTGTAAAAGAGGTAGAGAAGGAAGCGCATATTGGTATCCCAAATCACTACACCCCACTAATTCCTTTCCCGAAAATTTCTATGGAAGCTCAGGTAGACTCCCAATCTAAAACGTATGTTGAGGTATTAAAAAATATGCACACCGACGCACCCTTGTTTGAAATCTTGCCTAAAAAGGGAAAATTAGAGGACCATGAAATTAGAGATATAATTACTGTTAAAAGGGTAAGGTTAACCTTTGAGGAGGTGGATGAAGTCGCTAAGCCCAAATTTGAAAAACTGATACTTAGGATAGATCCAGAACCACCAACACGATTTCAAGGGAATGAACCACCCCACAAAAGAAGGAAAAGAAAAGGTGAGGGATATGTGAGATGCCTTGATAAATGGACATGGAAAATTAGCGAGGAGACATCCAATTTCATTCTTTTTCGTATTTTCATTTTTCTATGTTAATTTTTAAATTTTACTCGATTATCGGTTGCACCCCTTCTACTGATAAGTTTGAATCACTTCCCCGTAACACCGATAATTATACTCAATTAAATAATCCTGACGTGGCCATTAGTAGTTTTTATTTCTTCCTTCTTTTGCATTTTGTCGTTTTATTTGATGTATTTGGATTATTCCCCGCTATTATATCACAACATTGAGAAAATGTCTGATATAGTGTGGGAGAGGTACCGGATTAACATTGAAACGAGCAATTTCCATTTTCTATGCTTAATGATATTTCGTTGTTTCATTTTCTCCCCGCTTTATTCAGCCATACCAAAAATATTCGCTTTACTTTCGCATAGCCGCTATTACTTACCTTAACAAAATCCTAGTTAGGAAGCCGAGAACGATTCAACAAGAATGATACGGTTATGACACCTTTGTCTCCCTACTTACGCGATCCGTTTCAATAACTCTTATATCGATATCTTGCGTTTTAGTCCTAAAATAACCCCTAGAAGTTTATACTAGCAGTCGGTACCGTCTAAACACAAACCATGTGGAGAGCCGATGAATATAAGTGTTTGATGCCTTATCAATGATTTATCCTTCTTATCACACTGCTTTAAAAGAATTTGCACCAAAGTACATGATAGCATATGAGAAATGGACAGATAATGAATGAAATCCATTGTTGGTTGGTTCAGAGGTAGCTGGTTCTGAACTTGGTAGGGCGTGCTACGAATCGATCCCCCACCACCTCCAATTCGGATAAATACGCGTAGGGTTGCCACATTCGTGTACCAGACCCCGTGCTTAAAAGCATCAAAGTCACTAACCGGCTACTCCACTACGTGCGTGCTAAGACAATGGGCTTAATGTGATTGCGCTAGAACGAAATCGGGTGTAATAGGTGCAAGAAACTTTAGGTTGAATTATAATAAAACAATTGAACGGTTTGTTTAAAACGGAAAGTCCACGACTAGCTTGTTGCTTGTGTCATTAGCGTATCGTTAGTGTTTTACTTAATTATCGGCCAAACTAGCGTTTGATTTCTTGTGATTATTTTGGAAACAAAAGGTATACTAGACGTATGCGTCTGATAAAAACTTGTCCGACTTTTTAAAAATGATTATTTGCTTGAGGACAAGCAAAGGTTTAAGTATGGGGGAATTTGATAACGAGAAATCGTATCGTATATTTGCTATGAAATTAGCCCATTTTAACATCGCACTGATACATTTAACTCCTGAATATTCCGAGTTTTCATGTCTCTTTGCAGGTACTACATATCTCAGGTCAAATTAGCAGAGAAGATCAAATAAACAAAGTCAACATGCAAGATCAGGCGGAAAAGAATCAATTCGCCAAAATCTGCAGATTTTGCTGCTATGACGGTCGTCACATACATGCCACGGTCGTAATGCATAGTCAAGCCGCGTTATGCTCGTCACCTTCCTGTAACGACCGTAACACGCTAATTCTCAAAGAAGGGCTGTCACACACCCTCCACGACCGTAACACGCTTACATTTCAACTTATGGTGAACAAGGAGACCACCTTCTCCACGTTGCTGAAGTGAGACCCACGTCTCACATTTCTCTCTTCTAGATGAGACGTCCGTCTCTCCCATTTTGTGCTCTGGCAGTTTTATTTCTCCACTATCACACGTTCATGCAAGAAGATTGGAACGGGAAGTTACGGAAGAAGCTATAAATACAAGTTCAAGTTTCAGAGGAAGGGTCGTCATTTTTACCGAACACTGCAATAGTCTTTCAGCATTTTTCTTTTAATTTTAGTCTTAGATTTTCCTTTCTTTTTAGTTTTTAGGCAGTTATATTTCTTTTATTTTTCTTGTCGTATTACCCTTTCGATTCGAGAAGTCTCCGAGGAGATCCAGCCGACTTGTGGTGGAGTGTTCGTTTATTTCGAAGAACGAGATTTATTCCAGTATTCTTATTTTCAGGTTTTAATCTAATTATTTTATTTTATTTAAAATATTGTTGCCTGATATTTATTTATTTGATTATGGAAATGTTTAAATATATTGAACCTTATTATTTATGCATGTCCGAATTAATAAATAGGTCCGGCTAAACTGAGTAGGTATCGGTATGTAATAGCAGTAATAGTAGGAATTAAATTGTTCCCAAGCTAAAATCTAAATTAACTTAATTTCTGGTTATGACTTTTTGTAATTAAAATAAATCTTTTTGTTACGAAAGTAAAAAAAGTAGAATAGATTAGGATCGAGACCACGAAAGTGTGAGGTTTTAACTGGATAGCTAAAGTTAGGCATTTGATTTAAATACAGCGAGAGCGCTTTAAAACGAATTAGATTTTATTAAGTTTCCAAAGAATATTTTCTAAACACTTATGGGCTAGCGAGAGCAGGCATAGGGCTTTAGGAGTATAATCCAAGATAAGACCACGAAAGTGTGAGTTGAGGGTTTTTAAACTGATAATCTCTACAGAACAATTAAGTTAACCATCTCTATACGCTTAGGTTCGATTAAATCCGCTTACGTTTACTATATTACGTACCAATGTCTGTTTAATTTATATTTATCCTTAACCATTATCTAAAAGAATTATTCGCCTTAGCTATTTACAATAACCTATGATAACGGTAGATCGATTTATAGTCTCTGTGGGTTCGATATCTTTTAAAACTACGCGATAGGACTGTGCACTTGCAGTCTCCCGATTAATAGACGATAAAGTCCCGATCAAGTTTTTGGCGCCGTTGTCGGGGACTATTTAAGTCGATATTGTAACTCTGGTGTTACACCGTGTAGACTAAGGCAACTTTACTTTATTTATCATGTATCACCCAAATTTTTTCTACGCCCATTATCAGTATTTTGAGGAATCACAAGAATCCCATAAATCCAACCTCGAAATACTAATGGAAGATTTCAATGCTTCACAAACCTACGCTTACCCAAACTACCTCCAAAACTACCAATCCCCATATTTTGAGGAACCACAAGAAACTTATGATTTCAACCAAACTTATCCTAACCCAATTCCCTCTACAATTATCACGCCCAATATTTTGAAGAATCACCAGAACCATATAAATCTGACCACGAAATATTAATGGAAATGTTTAATGAAACATCTAGGATGATAGAACGCTTTGGGGGAAACACAAAGGAGACTCTAACTCACATTCAAGACTCTGAAGAATCGCAGGATTTCCACTTTGAAACATCGATAGAGGATTCTGATGAGATGATAACTAACTCTAGGTTACAGTCTATGATTAAGCACTATATAGAGACACAAACTGTCCAAAATGAAGAGGTAAGAAAACAAAGTCTTCAAAATAATGAAACCCTTAGCCAACTAACCATTGTGGTTGAGTCCCTCGCGACTCACAGCATTGGCTTAGAGACTCAAATCTCCCAACTTGAACAAAACCTTCTATGACCTTGCCCTAAAGAGGATGTGGATGTTAGTTTTAGCGAAAAACAATTTGAAATTCTAGAGAGTGATGATGAGTTTGAGGAGAGTGATATTGTGGCCGAGGAAAGTTCTGACGAGAAAATAGTAGAGGTTGAGAAAAATTCACCAACACCATTTGAAGAGGAGGTTGTAAAAGAGGTAGAGAAGGAAGCGCATATTGTTATCCCAAATCACTACACCCCACTAATTCCTTTCCCAAAAATTTCTATGGAAGCTCAGGTAGACTCCCGATCTAAAACGTATGTTGAGGTATTAAAAAATATCCACACCAACACACCCTTGTTTGAAGTCTTGCCTAAAAAGCGAAAATTAGAGGACCATGAAATTAGAGATATAATTACTGTTAAAAGGGTAAGGTTAACCTTTGAGGAGGTGGATGAAGTCGCTAAGCCCAAATTTGAAAAACTGATACTTAGGATAGATCCAGAACCACCACCACGATTTCAAAGGAATGAACCACCCCACAGAAGAAAGAAAAGAAAAGGAGAGGGATATGTGAGATGGCTTGATAAATGGACATGGAAAATTAGCGAGGAGACATCCAATTTCATTCTTTTTCGTATTTTCATTTCTCTATGTTAGTTTTTAAATTTTACTCGATTATCGGTTGCACCCCTTCTACTGATAAGTTTGAATTACTTCCCCGTAACACCGATAATTATACTCAATTAAATAATCCTGACGTGGTCATTAGTAGTTTTTATTTCTTCCTTCTTCTGAATTTTGACGTTTTTTTTTATGTATTTGGATTATTCCCCGCTATTATATCAAAACATTGAGAAAATGTCTGATATAGTGTGGGAGAGGTAACGCATTTCCATTAGAACGAGCAATTTCCATTTTCTATGCTTAATGATATTTTGTTGTTTCATTTTCTCCCCGCTTTATTCAGCCATACCAAAAATTTTCGCTTTACTTTCGCATAGCCGCTATTACCTACCTTAACGAAATCCTAGTTAGGAAGCCGAGAACGATTCAACAAGAATGATACGGTTACGACACCTTTGACTCCCTACTTACGCGATCCGTTTCAATAACTGTTATACCGATATCTTGAGTTTTAGTCCTAAAATAACCCCTAGTAGTTTATACTGGCAGTCGGTACCATCTAAACACAAACCACGTGGAGAGCCGATGAATATATGTGTTTGATGCCTTATAAATGATTTATCCTTCTTATCTCGCTGCTTAAAAAGAATATGCACCAAAGTACATGGTAGCATACGAGAAATGAACAGATAATGAAGGAAATCCATTGTTGGTTGGTTCAGAGGTAGCTGGTTCGGAACTTGGTAGGGCGTGCTACGGATCGATCCCCCACCACCTCCAATTCGGATAAATACGCGTAGGGTTGCCACATTCGTGTACTAGACCCCGTGCTTAAAAGGATCAAAGTCACTAACCGGCTACTCCACTACGTGTGTGCTAAGACAATGAGCTTAATGTGATTGCGCTAGAACGAAATCGGGTGAAATAGGTACAAGAAACTTTAGGTTGAATTATAACAAAACAATTGAACGGTTTGTTTAAAACGGAAAGTCCACGACTTGCTTGTTGCTTGTGTCATTAGCGTATCGTTAGTGTTTTACTAAAGTACCGGCCAAACTAGCGTTTGATTTCTTGTGATTATTTTGAAAACAAAAGGTATACTAGGCGTATGCCTCTGATAAAAACTTGTCCGACTTTTTCTAAATGATTATTTGCTTGAGGACAAGCAAAGGTTTAAGTATGGGGGAATTTGATAACGAGAAATCGTATCGTATATTTGCTATGAAATTAGCCCATTTTAACATCGCACTGATACATTTAACTCCTGAATATTCCGAGTTTTCATGTCTCTTTGCAGGTACTACATATCTCAGGTCAAATTAGCAGAGAAGATCAAATAAACAAAGTCAACATGCAAGATCAGGCGGAAAAGAATCAATTCGCCAAAATCTGCAGATTTTGCTGCTATGACGGTCGTCACATACATGCCACGGTCGTAATGCATAGTCAAGCCGCGTTATGCTCGTCACCTTCCTGTAACGACCGTAACACGCTAATTCTCAAAGAAGGGCTGTCACACACCCTCCACGACCGTAACACGCTTACATTTCAACTTATGGTGAACAAGGAGACCACCTTCTCCACGTTGCTGAAGTGAGACCCACGTCTCACATTTCTCTCTTCTAGATGAGACGTCCGTCTCTCCCATTTTGTGCTCTGGCAGTTTTATTTCTCCACTATCACACGTTCATGCAAGAAGATTGGAACGGGAAGTTACGGGAAGAAGCTATAAATACAAGTTCAAGTTTCAGAGGAAGGGTCGTCATTTTTACCGAACACTGCAATAGTCTTTCAGCATTTTTCTTTTAATTTTAGTCTTAGATTTTCCTTTCTTTTTAGTTTTTAGGCAGTTATATTTCTTTTATTTTTCTTGTCGTATTTCCCTTTCGATTCGAGAAGTCTCCGAGCAGATCTAGCCGACTTGTGGTGGAGTGTTCGTTTATTTCGAAGAACAAGATTTATTCCAGTATTCTTATTTTCAGGTTTTAATCTAATTATTTTATTTTATTTAAAATATTGTTGTCTGATATTTATTTATTTGATTATTGAAATGTTTAAATATATTGAATGTTATTATTTATGCATGTCCGAATTAATAAATATGTCCGGCTAAACCGAGTAGGTATCGGTTTGTAATAGCAGTAATAGTAGGAATTAAATTGTTCCCAAGCTAAAATCTTAATTAACTTAATTTCTGGTTATGAATTTGTGTAATTAAAATAAATCTTTTTGTTACGAAAGTAAGAAAAGTAGAATAGGTTAGGATCGAGACCACGAAAGTGTGAGGTTTTAACCAGATAGCTAAAGTTAGGCATTCGATTTAAATACAACGAGAGCGCTTTAAAACGAATTAGATTTTATTAAGTTTCCAAAGAATATTTTCTAAACACTTATGGGCTAGCGAGAGCCGGCATAGAATTAAAGTTTACATTCGAAATTTCCATGAATGGCATACAAATTAGAGAACTAAGATTACAAAGCAAATTCTTTTACAAGAATAATTCAAAGAGGCTTCTAAATCCTAGGAGTTTCTAAAGATTCAAATCTTCTTTTTCTAAAATTTTCCCTCCAACAAGAATTTCATCACAAGCCACGAGTACTCCTCTTCATCCCCATGCCGTGCCATTCGACCATTGCCATCAATCATGAAAAACAAGAAAGAAAGGAACATGATTAGCAATTGCAAAACATAAACAAAAATTCATAAGAAAATCAAAAGAACTATTCTTTTTCAAACTCATCATTAGGGTAGTGTCAGGAATTAGGTTGAAGGTTTTAATTGTGTTCAATCGATCGAGCCTCAGAACTAAAAAGTTCCTTCATCGGCCACAACCTTCTATTGCAAATCACAATAACCTTTGTTGTTGGTTCACAAAAGGAGGTGTGAAATGGAAAATCAGAAAAACATCATGTTTTCCCAAAGCAACCAAGAAATCTAGCCCATGTTTATCATAGTTCCAGAATTGATTCAACCCAAATACTAATCCAACAGTTCAACAGGCAGCAAATTAATCCAACAGTTCAACAGGGCAGCAAGTGAAACAAATATATGGTTATCAGCACAAAAGAGCAGCAGGGATAAAGCAAGAGCAGCAGGGACAGAAGGCATAGCAGAACCAAAGAGGCAAGCCAAATAATGCAAGCAAGATATAATAGCAGCAGTATCATAAAAAGAGAAAGTACTGGTTCCAAAGGTGGCTTTTCACCAAAGGTGAAAAGGGTAAAAAGGACAACAGAAACCAACACCAAAAAACCAAGAAAACCAAGACTAAGCACAATATCTGCTTTAACAAACATTCAAAAACCATAGCAGAAAATCAAATGGCATCTGTTCTAACAAGCATTCAGAAAACCATAGCAGAAAATCAAATGGGTCATCTGTTCTAAAACCAACAAATTCGAGAACCATAAGCCATACCAGTTCAGAAAACATAAATCAGAAAACACAAAAGCGTTTGTTCGAAGCCAAAGAAACCAAGGAAAACTAAGAACATCCCAAAACCCAACATATTCATCATTTTCCCCAAACGCAAACCCTTCAGAAATTGTGTTTAATAAATCAAGGGTTTCTGAATAGAGAAAGAAAAGAGGAAAAGACATAAAGCAAGGAACGATCTCACCTGAAGGACAACTCAGAAGCCATTCCTCGCCATCAAACGCGTCTCCAAGACTCAGGTACCTTCACCTTTGCCGGAATCGTGTCAGAGGTCTAGGGTTTCAGAAACCCCTTGGATTTTCGGCCATAATCTGTTATACATATGCAAAGCCAACGTTATCAAGCATTAGAAAGTGTTAGAAAATGAAAGAAATAAGCCAAACAGAATCGATAGAGATTAGGGTTCCATCAGGGGGTGATCGAGAGAGAGAAGTGAGGGTTTCTGTCGAGACAACCGGGAGAGAGATGGGTTTCCATCAGTAAACGTTCGAGGGAGAGGAAAAATAGCGTTTCTGGGTAGGTATCGTGAGAAGAAGATGATTTCTTTTCTGGGTTTTTGAGAAGCAAGAAGGAAGATGAGAGAACGTTATTCACGAGAGAGAGGGACAGATGGGCTGGGTCTTCCCCTTTTCCTTTCTTTGTTTTTTTTAATTAATTAACATAATTTTTAGTTTAGTTTTTTTAATTTACATTTAACAGTAGGTGTTTTAGTTGGGTGGTGACAAGTGTCACCACCTTAGTTAGTTCTTATTTTATTTTTTTTAGTTCTTTTTAGTTAAGATATTATTTTCTTAAAATGTTTTTGAAATTCCTGGCAGCAGATATGTGATGTCACAGAGAATGTTATGACACACTATCTGACACTCTGTTAACAATTTACACAGTAAATATAAATAACAGTAAAGAACACAATAAGTTGTTTACCCAGTTCAGTGTCTAACTACACCTACATCTGGGGGCTACCAAGCCAGGGAGGAAATTCACTATTAGTAGAATTAATTCAGGAATAAACCACCAGTTTATCTCCTTCACTTAAAACCTACCCAATGCAACTTCAACCTAAGTCCTACTTAGATCTGAGTACCTACTCACTCCCCCTCAATCACAGCAGTGATATCAACCTATTGACTAATTGAATTGTGAAGACACACTTCAATAAACTATCTTGATCTCGCTTCAAAGCTTTCAATCAAGAGACAAACACTCGTGCTTTAAAGCTTTGAGTGATAAACTACCCTTACAAACAAATCCTAGTCCAATGCACTTATCAATTGATAGTTGCTTGGCTCACAAGAGAAACTAGAATTACAAATACCAACTGTTACTAATCCTAACAGTACACAAAAACAAGCTGCTATCTCTTCAATACATTCCAAGGGCGCAACACAGTTGTAAGGGTTGAATTCCTTTTATAGAAGCAGTCCTGAAACTTCAGTTTTGGGCTTCCATAAAGATAGCTAGGGTTCACTTAATTTAAGCCTAAAAACATGGTCTTTTCAACAACCAATTTAGGTTTATTTAAGATTAACCTAGCAGCCACGTGAGCATGCTTTCTAATAACAGAAAAACAATATTTAACAGCTCAACAAACTTCCTGAAAAATCTCAGGAAAAAACAGATTCTGCAGAACAGAATGTCACACTGAATGTCATAACATCTGTTATGACATCAGACTGTTTTCTGCAGAATTTCCAACACAGCTTTAGCTTCCAGTTCTGAGCTGTCTTTTAACATCCTTAGCAGGTAGGATTTATCTTCAATCTCTGAATGTCATGACATCTATCATGACATTGCCAAAGCCTAGTTTTACCAAAATTGATGCCAACTTAAAACACTAACAGTTTTGGTAAATATTATACTATCGTGGCCATTAGAGTACTGTGGAGAGAGATCTGACGCACCAGATTGCCAGCGCATGATGAACCTTTGCAGACCAATCAACAAGATCATATGGATTTCTTTTCGCACCGTCCAGACTTGCTTCATACAGGCTAACTCTAAACTTTTATCTTTTTAATTAATTCATTTTTTATGCGAATAATATTTTTTGGTGCGATGTACTAAATAATAATTAGCTTTGATAGTTTCTATTTGATGACTTATCGATTGAACTATTAGTTGATTTTTTCATCAAACAGTCGTTTCTAATAATTATTTAAATTTCCGATTGTATTGTGTGATAATTATCTGTTTATTCGGAATTTATTCACCATTGTACACTTCACGCATAACTAAATGTTAAAATTAATCTGATTCTGCTTCGATTGGCTCATAAGCCAATTTCTCAAAGGGTCTCATAGTTGGGGATGGGCATGGCCATCCTCACGAGGTTGATTAAAGCCCTTGTTGCTTTAATCAATCATAACCCGAAAATAACATTGGTCTACATACCAATTTTCCATGCGCCAGGGTCTCATGGTTTGGGATAGGAGCACCTATCCTCACGAGGTTAATTAAGTCCATATACTTGATTAATCATAACCCGATTCCACATTTCATCTCAGCACGTATCTAAAAACACTTTCATAATTAAAGTTCTAAACCTCGATCCAACGTCGAGTTTGTTTTCAAAATGTTTTTCATAATAAATTTAGATGGGGTTTGTTTAAATCGTTAGACGTTAGCCTGATGGTTTACACAAATTTGAAGTTTTTTAGGTTGTTAGGTGATAGCCTAATAAGTTAAAAAACTTCTACCCATGTTTTAAAAAAAAACTTAGTGTGTGACATTCGATTAAATTGTTGGATGATAGCCCGACAGTTTAATTGAATTTAAAGTATTTGGGTCGTTAGATGATAGCCTAATAATTTAAATACTTTTATTCGCATACTTAATAATTGTGAACTTTGTTTCACTTCATCTGTTTTCATAATAAATATTTTGGATGAGAGATGATTGGTTGAACTTGCTCGCCGATTTCGAATACTTGAATCATTAGATGATAGCCTAATGTTTCAATATTTGTCATCCACAACTTAAAAACAATTCAATTCACTCAACTCTCTTATCGCTCATATGCGATCATAAAATTCTTTTCCAACGAAAGAGTGTGCAATAGTCATTTTAAACGAACAAGGACTTAAGTTTTTCAAACAAACTAAACAAGTCCAAGTTCAAGCATTTGAAATGTCTAATGCATGATTTTTCTTATAAAATCAACACAACCAATTTAAAACCTTTTTAAGAGGAACTACGGAGTTTTGACTTTCCCATTGCACAAGGGAGTACGTAGGCACACGGTTTCGAAACCGTGCCAAACTCCAAATAATAATAAACAAACCCTTTTCTCCTTTTTATAACTTAGCAATAAACACACACACAAACACTTAGAACTAAATGGGTCCCATCGAGTACGATGGATGTAAGAGGTGCTAATACCTTCCTCTTACATAACCGACTCCCGATTCCATGTTTTTGGTCGTAGACCGCCTTATCCGCATCTATGGGGTTTTATCTATATTTTCCCGTTCTTTTTAGAACAAATAAAATTAGGTGGCGATTTCACTGTTTTCGAAATTTAAATGATTTTTGAAAATCGAGTTGCTTCAGTTGGCGACTTCACTGGGGAAAGTTTTAAAATTCTTTTTTAACTAAGCGAGTCAACCCTAGTTTAGTTCTTCGCATGTGTGTTGTGTTTTCCTTTGATGTTTATTTCCTATTATTTCTTTAAATTTTGTATGTTACCCTTTTGATATATTGCAATATTGGGAATTATTGGTTATGGTTCATAGATAAGCCCAATACCCAGGCTTCTAGATAGAGGGGTTGCGTAGCCTAGGTCCCCCTGACTCCAATGTCTTGTGGATCGAAGCGAAGAATCCGGCTTAGAGTTGGTTGTCTTAAGGAAGTTTTTGCCCCGCACGATAGTGCATGACATCAATTTCCGGACAAATGGCCTATAACTCTAAGTTGTTCTTAAGGCATCCAAACCGAGACCGACCGCTCAAAAAATAAGGATTTTGAGCATCCCTTTAAGAGTCGTTTCTTGGAGTATACTTTTGGGAAATATTATCACCGCGTAGGTCGTTCGCGTGATGATAATGTTTGTTAAAAGGGGATCTGAGACTCCAAGAGACATTTAGCAAAAAAACTTTAGAACCAACCATGTGTGGGGTTTTCGTTGGGTAGACGTCGAAGCCATGACCAACCTACCTTGTGAACCAGTTCTATCCATTTCTTCATCATACATTGCATGCATTCACATAAGTTGATTTAGCATATAACTTTTATTTTCAGGGAACCTTATAAGCTTTGATTGTGCAGTAAGCAAAAGGGAAGAATGGACCCAACAATGAAGAACGTTCCTCATCTCAAGTTCAAAGAGTTGAAGATTGGAAAGTTGGTGACTATGAGTGACAAGATTCCACCTGTCAGTATGGCTTACTTCGGAAAGAGATTTGGGAATATTTTGGATTTGTTAACTACCAACGTCAACACAGAAGCTTTGGTTACTCTGGCAAAATATTATGATCCACCTCTTCGATGTTTTACGTTCCAGGATTTCCAGCTTGTTCCTACTATTGAAGAGTTTGAAATGATTCTTAATTGGCCTTTGAACAATGATATCCCTTTTGTCAATATAGGGGAGGATTTGAATAATGCTGAAGTGGTTGCTGCTTTGTCTCTTCCTGTCAGAGAGGTGGCACCGTGGGTTATAGATAAAGGCATTCTCAGACAGAATTTAGAAGAGAAGTTATCGAACTTGAAGGTGCAAGAAGATTGGCCTGCTTTCAGTTCCATTTTAGCTTTGCTCATCTTCGGTGTAGTCATGTTTCCAACCAATGAAAGTGATTACGTGAGTGCTTCTGCTATCAGCATATTCATGTCAGGGAATCCTATTCCTGCTTTATTGGCTGATGTACTTCATCATCTCCATGAGAGGTACCTGAAGAAACGGGGTGTGGTTTTGTGTTGTTCTCCATTGCTATATTTATGGTTGAAATCTCATATACCCCAGAATGGACCGTGGGAAATATTTTGAGAGGGTTGACATGGCCTCAAAAGATGGCTTCACTCATTGCTGATGTTGTTTTGTGGCATTCTCCAAGTTGGGGATTCGTTGATATTATCACACATTATGGAGGTTACTCCAATGTTCCTTTGATTGGGTATGTGGGTTGTATTAACTATAATCCAAGATTGGCAACAAGACAGTTGGGGTATCCAATGGAAAATGAACCAAGGCCTGAGCACTTGGAAAGCTTCATTATACATGAAGTTGGCCAAAAAGATTGTAATGAGGTAGGGAAGATCCGAAGAGCTTGGAATCAGATTCATAGAGAGAGCAGAAAATTGATCAAAAGGGGTGGTATTGATGGACGATCCTACCGTCAGTGGGTCGTAGATAGAGTAAAAGAAATCAAGTTACCTTATTGTGTGGAGGTGCCTTTCAATCATCCAGAACCTATGGTTACTCATGTTCCGATAGAAGAAAGCATGAGGCTTCCAGAAATCATTAGGAAAATGGAAGAAGAAAGATTGGAGCTACAAAGTGTTAACTCTAGCATTTCGTACAAAGCTGAAAGATTGGAAGCTGATCTCCAGGAAGTAAGAGAGGAGTTGACAGGAAGAAGAAGGCAAAATGAAGAAGACGAAGAGCGTATACTGAGGTATTCTGAAGACTTGGAGAGTGTTGTGAACGGAACAAGAGATCTCCGCCGATAGTTGAAGACTGCTCAGCAACAGAGGGGAAAAGCTTACCTAGATGAAGAAAAGGCTATTGAAGAAAAGGAGGCTTTGAGAACACGCCTTGAAACTAGAATTTCAGAGCTAGAAGATTCTCTGGTACAAACTAACAAAATGCTGAACAATGAGATAACAGAGAAAGAGGAAGTTCATATTGCTCAGGAATTAGAGTTGGCTGAGTTGATTGAAAGGAATCAAGACCTGAAAGTTGCGAGAGAAGAAAGGGATAGCAATAGAGATGCTTATGAAGGCCTCAGGGAACAATGTCAGGGAGGGATAGATGAGATCCATAATTTGAATCGGGTTTTGGATGAAAAGGACGAAACTGTGTCCTTTTTAGAAGAGCAGAATGAGTACTTCTATAGGAGATATCGTGATATGGTTGACATGTGTAACCGCTTGGTTGTTGATGTGCCTTGGAGACTTAGGTCGGCTCTAGAAGATCTCGAAGATAATTAGGTGCCCCCGGCTGTGAGTGAGTTTCTCTTCCTCTTCGAGGATGTGGTGAACAGGTTCAAGGCAGAGACCAAAGATCTGAAGCCTCGTCGTGGGAAATATTTTTATTAGGATAGCATTTGAATTACTTTATGTCATTAAACTATGGGTGGATATTGTAATATTTTGAGTTCCTAATTTGTATTTGTTATGTTGTTGAAACTTGGTCAGAAACAAAGACATGCCTGATGTTTTGATTTATATAAGAACTTGTTGATGTGCGATTCTAGTTGATTCTTTTTCTGAATATTTTGCTAACTGCTAACAAACTTATGAGAAATTCCCCGAAACTAAAAGAAGATTATCCTTATATTTTTTTCGCATGCATACATACGCAAAAACGTACATAATCATGCAGTTGTTACCAAAGAGGGTTACTCATTTTTATCTCACCTCACACAGATTCAAGCTGACTACTCGACATCCATACGGAACCAGAGCCAACTCGAGGAGAGCAATGGATCAGTATGAGACAAGACAGACGGCCATGCAAGAACATCGATACTTTGAAGTCCAAGATGGACCAGCTGATGGATATGCTAATGGCTCAACATGCGAGGGAGGAGGAGCGAGCCACTGCCGCTGCTACTGCTGCTGTAACCGTCGGTGCCGCTGCCGCTACAGCTAACAACGCAACTGCTATTGTTCCTCCCGTCGTTACAGGAAATGTAAGAACCCTTCGAGGTGGTGGAAATGCTCCATTTCCAGGAGTACAAGCACCTAATCCTCCACTCTATGGGATGCCGACCGACTTCTTCAACGGAGTTGACAACCAAGGCACTTCTGCTGCAACCCATGCCACTACCCAAACTAAGGGAAATGAGGAGCAAGAGCAAGAGGAGGATGAGCAAGAGAATCTTTGGTCTACGACTCCTCAGGGTGAGGAAGACCAACAAGACGATTACATGAGACAGTTCTATCAAAATGTGGCGCCCGTGGGCAATCCAACTCTTTTCCAAGATATGGCTGCACAGAAGATGTGCAAAGAGCTAGTTGAACAAGTGAAGGAGCTGAGAGGGAAAAATGATGTTGGCATGAGTGCTGTGGACATGTGTCTTGTCCCTGATGTTGTCATCCCACCAAAGTTCAAAGTACCAGACTTTGAAAAATACAAGGGAGTAAGTTGTCCCGACACTCACTTGAGGATGTATTGCCGCAAGATGGCGGCGCATGTTAAGAACAGTAAGCTGATGATTCATTGTTTTCAAGATAGTCTCTCAGGGGCATCCTTGTATTGGTACATGCAACTAGAGAAGTCGAATATCCTCTCTTGGGATGATTTGTCTAACTCTTTCTTCAAGCAGTACCATTTCAACACTACTATGGCTCCTAATCGTGTACAACTTTAGAACATGTCTAAGAAGGAAAGAGAATCATTTAAAGAGTATGCTCAGAGGTGGAGGGAGGTGGCCTCGAGGGTTCAACCAGCTTTAGCAGAAAGAGAGTTAAATGATCTGTTCATGGGAACGTTACCTATGCAATATTATGAAAGACTGATTGGAAGTACTTTTCTGATTTCTCCAATCTAGTAATGGTAGGCGAGAAGATCGAGGGAGGTTTGAAGACCGGTAAGATTTCTGGAGGGAATGCAGGAATGTCTATAGCAAAGAAGTCGTTCAACGGTTTTAAGAGGAGGGAAGCTGAAGCCAATGCTGTGTATGAATCGAGGGGTAGAGGAAGAGGAAGACAACCAGCTAGGCCTGCTCCTGTTCAGGTCCCGTATATGTCGTATCCTTACGTGGCTGCTATGCAATTTCCCAGTATGCCATATCAGCAACCCATGTCGATGCAAATGCCTTATTCAACTCAAGTTCCACAAAATCAAGCTTCCCAACAACAACAACAATTCAAGGGTCCGAACAAGGGTTTGGTTCAACAGAAGAGCCCGCATTATCACAAGTACACTAAGGAAGAGATTCAGCCTATTCCAATGACTTACACTAGTTTGTTACCGTATTTGATTCAAGATGGAAGAGTAGTGCCGAGGAATTAAAGCCTATTCCGGGGCCTCCCAAACCATGGTTTAATGAGAATGCTAGATGCGCTTTTCACGCTAACTCTCTCGGGCATACCACAAAATACTGTTTTGCTTTTAAGTGTCAGGTCCAGGAACTTATTGACCAAAAGTTGTTAACTTTCGCTGACTTCCTCAACATTGCTAATAATCCACTGCCAAGGCATGGGTCTTCGTCAGTGAATGCATTTTTTGAAGAAGGAGGAAGTCTGGTTATGGAGGTGGATCAATTGAGGATTTCTTTGAAGAAGGTGTTTGAGGAGTTGAAGAATGCCGTTTTACTGAAAGGAGGTCATGATAGTTGTTTGATTTGCCAAGACAATCCAGAACACTGTGCAGAGTTCAAGAAGTATCTACAAAGATTAATGTGTCAGCATTTGATTCAGTTTAGCCGAGCTCCGAATGAAATTGAAGTAGATGTGGTGGTTCCGCTCACCAACAATAGGAGACTTCATGTATCTCCGACGGTCCCTATCCAAGAAAAAGAACCTATTACTTCAGTAGAACCAATGATGGTTTACCCGCCCATCCGAATCCCTTATGAAGATACGAAAGCTATACCATGGAACTACGAACCTGAAGTCGTTGTGGGCGGTAAGCCAATGGTTTTGGGAGAGTCTACTGTTGAGAACATCACTGGTATGAGTGGCATGACCCGTAGTGGTCATATTTATCACCAAGGTCTGACAAACAACCGAGTTGCAGAGAAGGCTCCAGATGTTCCTCCGAAGAAAGATGGAGTTGTTGACCTAAGTGCGGAAGAATTGAGGGATATTTTTAAGCCAAGTGATGAGACTTTGAAAATCATCAAAAGGAGTGACTATAAAGTGGTTGATCAGCTTAGTCAAACTCCCGCAAAAATTTCGATGTTGTCTTTGTTGAAAAGTTCTGAAGCCCACAAGATGGCCTTGTTGAAGTTCCTCGACAACTCATACGTGGCTGAAGATATTACAATTAATTAGTTGGATGTTGCAATTTCAAGTTTAAATGATGGCAGTTGTTTATCATTCACCGATGCGGACCTCCCTCAGAACGGAGGTAATCATAACATGGCTCTTCACATTTCTGTTACCTGTGGTGGAACAACTCTTGCTAGAGTTTTGGTTGATACAGGCTCAGCTTTGAATGTGATCTCGAAGACATCGTTGGCCCAACTGCAGGTGGAAGGTGTAATACAGTGAACTGACTTTGAGATTTTTGTATCGCAAATGTGCGGATAGCAAGAGTCGCCACCGACTTTTCTTTTATCCAATTAAGGGAAGGTGAAAAGAACAGGAAAAGACCTTCGTTAGATTCTGAGTAAGTGAGAAGGTTATGAAAAGGGAAGGTATTAGCACCCATTTCCATCCGTAGTTATCTACGGGCTCTTAGTTGCTCTTAGATCATTTAAAAAAGTGCTTTCTGTGTGTTTGACAAAAATGTTTTGAAAAGGCATTTCGCTTTGACTTTGTATTGATTCATGTAGGAATGTATACAAAGTGTTCGAAAATGTTTCATTTTGAAAAGAGTTTGAACTTTGACAAAAGTGTGAGGTGTGAAAAGTATTTTGATAGAGCAAGCAACTAAAAGTCTTATTACCTACTCAGAATGGTCGTTTTCGTGTTGTTTTACGTTCCTTTAGAATAGTGCTATCCATACCATTAGTTGGTAGGTAACCTTATTCGTTGGATGTAGAAGGGACATTCGAAGGGACATCGGATGGTCATAGAAGGCAACTTGTAGGAAGTATCCTAGCACATTCGAAGGGACGATCATCACTTTTCGTAGGCAACAATCGAGGGACAAGATCATGTTTTCGTAGGCGACATCGTGGGTCTATGATCTTTGTATCGAAGGGACTATGATGATATGTTTGTAGGCAACAGTGCTAGGATACCTCTACGTTCAAGGGACTTGACCATTTAATCGAAAGGAAACGAGAGAGAAATACCTTATGGGGTGCGTGTGTGAGAAGAGTGTGTTGATTTCATATATTTTATCTTGGCATTATGAGTGATCTATCTCCAATTTTATCTTGCCATACACGCCTAATTACTAGCAGTTTATAGGATACGGAAAATAAATTGCGGAAAGGTAAAGTGCGGAAAGATAAAGTCCTACGCTATTACATGGCTTCGGGGTAGTTACATAATAGGAGTGCGGAAAATAAAAGTCCTAATTAAACTATTACATCCCATAGGCAGTTACATAATATGAAAAGAAAAGCGAGAAAAATCGTCCGAAACGTTACAACCTGTAAGCAGATACATAATCGGAAAACACGAGAAAATTGCATAAGAGAAAAAATGTTAGTGGAAACATGATTTTTGAATGAGGAAAAAAGTTTTACGTTAGCAATAACAATAAGTTGATGGGATAATTTTTTGGTAATTTTCTGAATCGATTTCGATAATTAAAAACAATTAAAAGTCAATTAAATGGTTAATTAGCAATTAACTAAAATATGCATGCAAAAATATTAATTTTAATATTAAAAATTAAATAAACATTTTTCTGATAATAATGCAAAAAGAAAATATTTTTTGTGATTTTTAAATGCATGAGAAAAATATTTGAAGATAAATTAAATTAACATGAAAATATTAAAAAAGAAAATATAAGAAAAGTGTTAGTTTGTAAAGGAGCAAAAATAAGTTGCCTTGCCAGATTCGAACTCGCCATTGGAAAACACGCTACCTTCACCATCCGATCGCATTTCGTGTCATAATAATGAAACAAAAACGTTTTAAACGAATTCGCTTCTTGGGAACACAAATCACGCGCGAAGATCTTCATCTTCTTCGTTTGAAATTTCAAACAGTTAGCGTCGGCTGAGTACGACGCTATAGCCCCTGCAAAATTCACAAATCCAGTACAAGTAATATAAATGCACTATGAATACATGGTTCGACTCGTTTTTGTCCACTGGTCATCCTGGTAACCTTGGTTTGGTCCAATTTTACGTATTTAGGGAAGCCCTAAATCGAAGCAAAAAACCCTAACTATGGCATAACTCGATCCAGGCACCTAAAATGCAATTAAACCACCCAGATAGCTTGCAGACACGATTCTGAACATGAACAAACAATCAAAACAAGTTAATGATGCATGAATGATAAAAATCGAATTTGAAAAAAGTTGGACAAACCGAAATCGTGTTTTCACAATTCTTGATGGTTTTGTGATTTGTAAGGGTCTGGATCGATTCAGGAGGCTTCAAGGAATGCAATGGAAGGCTTAGAATCGACTGAAACAAGCTAGAACTAGGGCTGCCACTTGCTTCAAGAACACGTTTTTTTTAGTTTGGAATAGGGTTCTTGAGGCAATTTTTCTCCTTTTTTACATGTGTATACATTGTGTATATATAGTAGATGGACTTAGGTCAGAAATCAAGAGCAAATAATGAATCAATCAATGTAAAAATATTTGATTTTATATGAAACCAAATCTTTCCTTTTTGATCTAATTTTCATCAATTTCTTGCCAAATCAAAGTCAATTTTGAAATTTCCAGCTTTTATGAGTTGCTTGGACCTCAAGGATGAGAGAAAAATCCAATTTGTATTTAATTTTGATTTTCTACCTTTATTTTTAATTTAATTGGTTTTTAAATGATTAAAATCCAAATTAAATAGAAAAATAAAGATAAAATTCGTGGCCTTGGGCTTGGAGGTTCCAAATTAGCTGAGGAATAAGTTTGAACCAAGAAAAGTTAGGCCCATTTGCAAAATTTTGGATTTTGACAAGTATTTCTCTTTGTGCAATTCTTCAAAAATGCCCAACTTGTACAAGGTGTATCTTGCTCAATTTTCAACATTTTTGAGTGTTCTTAGACTTTTTAGAAAGCTCTAGATGTCCTCTAAACAACCTCTTTTGTTTCATCTCAATTGTAGTTTGCATTCTCAATATCACTTCATTACAAAAAGTTGACTTTTTGTTGACTTTGAAAAGGACCTGTAATGTTTTGATCCATATCTTCCAAATGAAGCATTTTCTGAACATACTTGTGAGACATGAAGTTGTAGAGAATTGAATTTCCTTCAAAATGAGAGGTGGTGGAAAAATGTCTGATAAAGTATGAGAAAGTTATGCTCAGTCAAAGTTCAGTTGACTTTTCTCTAGAAAACCCTAATTTGGAAAGTTTGACTTTTGAGCAAATCTTGAGTTTTCTTGATGAATCATGATCAACCCTTGATCAAATGATGAATGTGACTTCAAAATGAGGATGTTGACCAAAAATCATGAAGTTTGACTGTATGTTGACCACAGTTGACTTTTTGTCCAATACAACTGATTTTCATTCATCTGAGCAATTGTCTGAGGAAACTTGACTAGTAAGGCTTGAAGCTTGACATGGAGATTCTTTGAAGCATATGAGGAGGCATGATGACCATTGGAAATGTTGGAAGTCCATCTTGATCTGAGAATAGCCAAACCCTAGTTTGGGTTGATTGTCTAGGAGACGGTTTGTCTGGTCAACCCTTGAGGAATCCTTGAGTATGGAAGTATGAAATGCCTTGGGAAGTAAGAAGGCAAATTTTGGGGTATGACAGCTGCCCCTGTTGATTTCCCTGTTGTGCTTCGGGTATTGGTCCAATGCCTGTTATCAGAGGATAACTTGTGTGATTGTTCGGATAGGGTTTCTCGTCTGGCTTCGGGTATTAATCATGGATCTATTGTCGGAGGACAACTAGGGCGGTCGTTCGGATAGGGTTTCCCGTCTGGCTTCAGGTATTAATCCTGGACCTGTTTGTTTCAGAAGTGATTTTCACCTGTTTTGGGGAAAACAAAAGAAACTTTGATAGAATATAGTTAGTCTTATGCAGATTATGATGCATGACAATTTGTATGAATGATATATGCACAAATTATGACTTTTATGAACAATGTATGAATGATAGATGTTGTGGTATTTCAAAACATATCCATCTTGAAGAAGATGTGAACGCTCTGCATGGGGATTTCTGGCTTCTGCTTGGGGATTAAACAGACAAAAACCCTGCTTTTGAAAGAGAAGAAAGATGTCCTTGATTCCTGCGATACACTATCTGACCAAGTCTTGAGCCTACATATTTATATTGCTGAGGATGGTAGAGACCGAGAGGTACACTACTGAGGATCTTGTGCGTAAACCCTGTTGGGGAAAATTTAGAAGGCACTCTACCGGGGATGTTGCGCGTAGATCTTGCTGGAGAGTATTTGATTGTTACTGGGGGACAGAGATAGAAGGATCTAGAGCCCGCTGAAACTTCTGCCTGGGGAATAAAAGGTGTAGGTTTCCTCTGATGCACTACCTGACCAAGTTTCAAGTCTGGATATTGCTGCTGCCGGGGAAATGATGATTGTTGAGAGATATTCTGCTGGGGATAAATACCTCTGTTGGAGATGAACCGTTATTGCTCGGAGACTGATGTAACATGGTTCAGCTGATTGGAATCACTGCTTGGTGACTAACGTGATGAAGCTTGGAATGTCTGGACTAGTGGAGGAAAACGTGTGCTCTGTTGGGGAAGGTTCGTAGTGAGTGACATCTCTGTGGGGATTGTGCTCTGCAGGGGAATGTATTGGTGACTTTCGTCGTCATCTCAATTCCTAAAGCCTGTAGTAATTACTTTGTTCATTCACTTTTCGCATGTTTGTAAATAGATTTTTATTGTCAGATGCATATAATCATTCAAAGCAAACGTTGGACTTTATGCAAACAACAACAGTGAAAATTGTAAAGAGAAAGAACTTGTATTAATTTGAAAGGTGGCGTATGGCCATGTAGTTTGTACACAAGAAAAGTAAAAAGCTATGCGGAAACAATCTCGTTAAGTTCCAACTATGCTAGTACTCATATATTTCAACTATCTCATCTCCTTGTTGTCAATAGAAAGTGAGTGAATTGATTTTCGCCATTTGAATCTTGAATGCTGATAGTAGTCTGTAGATAGGTGATCTGGACGAGACATAGTCATACGCTTAAATCCCTAACTTTTTCCTAGACCGCCCCTTCGGGTTTTCAGTTTACAGGGATACCCTTTTTTGCCCAAGCCGCCTTTGCAGGTTTTCAACTTGCCAGGTGTACATGTTTTGTATATATCCTTAACTTTTGCCCGAACCCTTTTGGTTCGCCAGGATGCCCTTATTTTTGCCTAGGCCGGTCGACCTAACGGGTCTTGTTTATGCGTAGTATTTTTTGACTATGTCTGGGTTCACAGGGTGTGGGAAGTCCTCGCCGTCCAAGGTGCTAAGTATCATAGCTCCGCCGGAAAATATTGTCTTGACTACAAACGGTCCCTCATAGGTGGAAGTCCATTTGCCCCTGGGATCACCTTGTGGAAGAATGATGCGCTTGACTACTAAGTCACTGACTTGGTAGACTCGATGCTTGACCTTCTTGTTAAATTCTCTGATCATTCGTTTCTGGTAGATTTGTCCATGGCAAATGGATGCGAGTCGTTTCTCATCAATCAATTTAATCTGGTCAAGGCGAGTCTGGATCCAATCGTCTCGCCTAACTCTGCATCCTGGAGGACTTTGGTTGAGGGTATCTGAACCTCGATCGGTAGGACTGCTTCCATACCATATACAAGAGAGAAAGGGGTTGCCCCTGTTGATGTCCGTACTGTAGTGCGATAACCATGAAGAGCAAAGGGTAACATATCGTGCCAATCCTTGTAAGTTACTGTCATCTTCTGTATAATCTTCTTGATATTCTTATTCGCAGCTTCCACTGTGCCATTCATCTTAGGCTAATATGGAGAAGAGTTGTGATGCTTAATCTTGAACTGCGTGCAGAGTTCGGTGATCACTTTGTTGTTGAGATTAGAGTCGTTATCTGTGATAATCCTTTCGGGAGTGCCATACCGACAGATAAGATTGTGCTTGATGAATCGAGCCACAACATTCTTGGTAACAGATGCAAATGAGGATGCTTCTACCCACTTGGTGAAATAGTAGATTGCCACAAGGATGAAACGATGTCCATTGAAAGCAGTGGGCTTGATTTCTCTGATCATGTCAATGCCCCACATTGCAAACAGCCAAGGAACGGTTAAAACATTCAACGGTACTGGAGGTACGTGCACTTTGTCGGCATATATCTGGCATTTGTGACAAGATCGAGCATAGCGGTGACAATCAGCTTCCATGGTGGACCAATAATAACCTGTTCTTAGAATCTTCTTAGCCATTGTATGGCCACTGGAGTGGGTACCAAATGCGCCTTCGTGTAACTCTTCCATGATACGTTCTGCTGTCTTCTGGTCTACACAGCGGAGTAAGCACAACTCGTGATTGCGCTTGTATAAGATGCCGTTGCTGAGGAAGAATTTGGATGCAAATCTTCTTAAGAACTTCTTATCATTGACAGATGCCCCTGCAGGATATTCCTGAGTCTCAAGATACCTCTTCACTTCGTAAAACCAAGGCTTCTCTTCTGTATCAAGTTAACAACAGTACGCTGGTTCGTCAAACTTTTCGATGACGATTTGGGGAGCCTTGTTGTCCCATCTGACCTTGAACATAGATGACATAGTAGCTAACGCGTCTGCCAACTGATTCTCTTCTCGTGGAATATGATTGAAAGTGATCTCTTCGAAGTAGGGGATCAAACTCAGAACATACTCTCGATACATAATGAGATTCTGATGCTTCGTATCCCACTCGCCTTTGATCTGACTAATCACTAAAGCTGAGTCTTCATACACTTGCAAGAACTTGATTCTTAAGTCAATAGCAGCTTTAATACCCATGATGCACGCTTCGTATACGGCCATGTTATTGGTGCAACTGAAACATAATCTGGCGGTGAAAGGTGTATGTCCGCCTGTAGGAGATGTAATGATGGCGCCAATGCCATTTCCAAGTGCGTTGGAGGCTCCATCGAAGACCATGGTCCATCGGGATCCTTGTTCAGGTCCTTCGTCTGGTCCTGGTTCTTCACAATCAATAACTAGTAAAACATCTTCGTCTGGAAACTCGAACTGCATAGACTGATAGTCATCTACGGCTTGATGAGCCAAATGATCGGCTACTACACTTCCTTTGATCGCTTTCTGAGAAGTATACTGGATGTCGTACTCGGTCAAGATCATTTGCCATCTTGCTATTCTTCCGGAGAGAGCTGGTTTCTCGAATATGTATTTTATCGGATCCATCTTTGAGATCACTAAAGTAGTGTGAGTCAACATATATTGTCTTAGTCGTGAGCAAAAGCTACGGAAGTTTTCTCAGCTGTGAGTATCTTGTTTCATCGGTAAACTTTTGCTAAGGTAGTATATTGCATACTCTTTTCGACTGCACTCGTCATATTGCCCCAACACACACCCCATTGAGCTCTCTAACATCAAGTACATGATAAGAGGTCTTCCTTCGAGGCATCGGGATAGGAGGATTCGTAGGTACTCCTTGATTTTGTCAAAAGCGATCTGGCAATCGTCGTTCCATTCTACCACCTGATCTTTCTTCAGTAACTTGAAGATTGGCTCACAAGTAGCAGTTAGATGTGCAATGAACCTGGCAATGTAATTCAAACGTCCCAAGAAACCTCTGACTTCTTTCTCGGTGCGGGGTGCTGGCATTTCTTGAATAGCTTTAACCTTGGCGGGGTCAACTTCAATACCTTTACCACTGACAACAAACCCTAGGAGTTTACCGGACCTGACTCCAAAAGTGCACTTGTTGGGATTGAGTCTTAGTCTATACTTCTTCAGTCTATCAAACAGTTTCCGCAAATGATCGAGATGTTCTTCTTCTGTCTGTGATCTAGCTATCATGTCGTCGACGTAGACCTCTATCTCGTGATGAATCATGTCATGAAATAATGCCACCATGGCACGGTGGTAAGTGGCGCCTGCGTTCTTCAGTCCGTACGGCATGACTTTGTAGCAGAAAGTGCCCCACTGTGTAACAAAAGTAGTCTTCTCCATCCATGAAGGAGAAACCATCCATGAAGGAGAAAACCTTATGTTGTGCAGTATTGTCAACCAGAACATCAATATGAGGAAGTGGAAAATCGTCTTTCGGACTCGCTTTGTTCAAATCTTTGTAATCCACACACATCCGTACTTTACCATCCTTCTTAGGTACAGGCACCACATTTGCAACCCACTGCGGATTCGAAGTAACGGCTAAGAAACCGGCGTTGAACTGCTTCATAACTTCAGCTTTGATTTTCTCTGACATCTCAGGACGAATGCGACGAACATTCTGTTTCACTGGGAGAAAACCCTCTTTTGTCGGTAACCGGTGTACCACAATGTCAATGTCTAAAGCTGGCATGTCTTCGTATGACCAAGCAAAAACCTCGATATAGTCTCGTAGCATCTGAACCAATCTTTCCTTGACACTGTTCTCAAGACCCGCTCCTATCTTGATCTCTTTTCTGTCTTCATCAGTACCCAAATTCACAACCTCAATTGACTCTTCATGCGGCTGTATAACTCGATCTTCTTGCTGTAACAGTCTGGAAAGTTCTCCTGGCACTTCACAATCTTCCTCACCTTTGTCTTCGGCTTGGTAGATCGGATTATCGAAGTCATATTTAGCAATAGCATAGCTGTTATCAACGAGATTCAGAGTGATTCTGCAGTGTATCATGTGGGTGTGTGTAAGAACACATAGCTTTTTGAAGGGGTGATAAAGTAAAAGAAAGAAAACAATAATTAAATGCAAAAGTCCAACGATTTTATTGAATGAAAATATGCAAATGACAGGTAATAACCCTCACAAAGGAGCCATGATGCCCCGGGAAAGGCACTAGGCTTTAGAGTTTATTGTTCAAAGCGTAGAAAATACGAAAAGCAAAACAAAAAAAGAGGCAATTACTCCTGTCTAAAGGAGATTGGTATGACGTCTTCAGTCTTCCAATTGCTGAGTCCATTGTCGGGAGTTGGAAAGATCCACTTGCTGATGTCGAAGTCATTGTCGCCGTCCTCTATAGCATGGATCCCATTCTGGATGATGCGGAAAGGAAGTTGGCTGGCACGTTCGCGGCGTATCATCTTCTGACCTTTGATGGTGAAGCCTAAACCAGTCTTGTTAGATTTGAAAAGGAGATCAGGGAGCTGACCCCAAATAGTACTATCTCCTTCTTCGACTGCAGCTTGAGCATCCTTCAGCGAGGCCATCCTAGACGGAACTTGTGTAAGTTCAGGAATGACAGGAGAGTCAACAGGTATCGCTCTTGGAACTGTTTCGAAAGCTTGGCAGGGAGTCTCGAAGAATTCACCTTCCATCTTGAGATATCGGAACGACTGCAGATGACTGACCATGTATTCCTCTTCACCACATACCGTAACAACCTTCCCCTTCACCGGGTACTTCAGCTTCTGATGCAAGGTAGAGGTACCGCCCCATGTGTCCAAGGGCGTCCAAGTAGGCAAGAGTAAGCTGGACGGATGTCCATGACAAAGAAAGTGGAATCAAAAGTCTAGGAACCGACTTTAATAGGCAGAATGAGCTCTCCAAGTACTGTTCGCTTAGAACCATCAAAAGCTCTCACAACTATGTCACTGGGCTTCAGAACCAATCCTTCAACATCAAGTCTATCAAAAGCACTCTTCGGTAGGATATTCAAAGCAGAACCGGTATCCACCAAAGCATGAGACAATGTAACGCCCATGCATTCAACAGAGACGTGCAAGGCTTTGTTGTGTTTCTTTCTGGCAGAAGTCAAATCAGCATCAGAGAAGCCTAGGCCGTTGTTGGTAGCCAGGCTAGCAATACAAACTTCAAATTGATCAGTAGTAGTGTCTTGCGGTACGTGAGCATTCTTCAGAAACTTCACCAAGGCTTTAGCATGAGCGTCAGAGCACAAGAGCAGAGCAAGCATGGAGATCTTGGATGGAGTATGTCCCAACTGTTCCACAACATTGTAGTCACTCTTCTTGATGATCTTCAGAATTTCCTCTATTTCTTGTTTGGAGGTGTCTTCAGCAACTTCCTTTGGTACTTCTGGCTGAGCAGGATGAGTTACTGGCTCTTTCCCTCTAGCTTCAGGAACTGGTTCGATATCTGGAATGCGAGTTGGAGTCGCAGTTTCTTTTGGAGGAGAGATCTCTGGAGAGAACACTCTTCCGGTTCTGGTAACCTTACTAGATCCGGTGATGTTGTCAATGTCAGGAATGGTAGTTTTAACTGAAATATCCTCGACGGTTAGAGGGTCTTGCTTGACGCCATGATAGTAAACATCAGCTCCATAGTTCCAAGGGATAGCTTTGTCAGAGGAATATGGAACTGGTCCGGGAGAAGTGATGATGAGAGGTGCCACTCTAGGCACAGAATCAGCCGAGGAAATCCTTATTGTGTTAACATCAGCATAGTCCTCTGGGAAATCGTCTCCCCATCCGATCGCCTTAACATCTTCAATAGGAATCTTATAGCTTTCGGGAACAGTATACTTCACCATGTAATCAAACTTCCCACTTGGCTTCCCCAATGTATTCCATACTTCTGCCACGGTTTCACTCATATCTTCGATTTTCAGATTCTTAGACAAGTCTTCACACAGCTTCTCCACAGGTGACGGTTTCAGAAAAAGCACTTCGCGGTTATCCATCATGCACTGAATACGTCTTCTCAACCAAGCACAACCGTCAGGTGCAGATGAGCACCAAACGATAATTCTCTGGGCATCCTGGATTGACACCGGCTTGCAACAAATTCTTCTTAACAGTCATTAGAGGAATAGTCAAGTCATCTATATTTAAAACATAAGAATTCTTGTCAATAGCATTGGAACTTTTGTCATGGTTAGGCATAGGCGCGTTGATCACATTCAGAGTCTCAACAGGAGGATCAAACTCAATCTGTTTAGCTTCAATCATGTCTTGAATCTTGTTCTTCAAAGCCCAACAGTTGTCAGTGTCGTGCCCTGGGCTGTGTGATAAGTACACTTAGCATTAGGATTGTATCTCGGAGAGGAAGTGTTGATATTCTGAGGAGGATCCCTCAAGGTAATCAGCTCTGCTTTCAACATGTGTTGCAAGGCTTGCGACAATGGCATGTTGATCTTCGTGAATGCCTTTGTGGCGCTCGTTACGCGTTGTCTCGCTGAGGTTGTGCTAATGTAGGATTGGAGATCACAACTGCCCCCACAGATTGAGCACGGTCGGTCTTGGCTCGGATTTTCTGACCATACACAGCATTGTCTTCTATCTTACCACCAAAGGATCTCTTCGCAGCATTTGATGACGACTCTACCTGAATCTTCCCACTCTTGATACCAGCCTCAATACGCTCTCCTGTCAATATCAGCTCGGTGAATCCAGCTGAAGAGTTTCCAATCAGATGATTGAAGAATGGGCCTGTCAGCGTTCCCATGAACATATCAACCAATTCCCTATTGGACAAGGGTGGTTGAACTCTGCCTGCTAGATCTCTCTATTTCTAAGTGTACTCTTTAAACTTTTCATCACAACCCATGGACATGCTCTGTAGTTGCATGCGAGTGGGTGCCAATTCAGCATTGTACTCATACTGCCTGTAGAAAGCATATGCTAAGTCACTCCAAGTATGGATATGGTCACTCTCTAGCTGATAATACCACTCCAATTAAGTTCTGGACAAACTCTCTTGAAAATAATGCATCCACAACTTTCATCATCAAGGGTTGATCTTCTGAACATAGGACTTCAAATGCAGCTTCGGACAAGAAATGCCATCATACTTGGCAAAAGTAGGAACCTTGAACTTGGGAGGAATCACCACACCAGGGACAAGACTCAAATCATCAAAATTCAGCCCTGACATCTTCATATTTTCCACAGCATTCAGACGGTCTTCAAGTTGCTTGTATTTGTCATCCTCATAAGAGTACTGGTCATTCTCATAATCTTCTTCCTTCTTCTCAGGCTCACGCTTGTCATCTTCGTTGCCCTTGACACTTCCCTCAGTCTTGACACTCCCTTCTGAGAACTCTATCCGGCTAACCACTTTAGGACCACCTTTGTGACGTCTTCCCATGTTGAGAACACCAATGACCTTCTTCTTTTTGTTGATGAGCTTCTTCAGATCTTCTTGGCCTTGGACCAAGCTAGTGAACATCTCCAAACCGAGCGCTCGAGCTCAAGATCTTTGACAGTCTGTTCAAGAGCCATTTCTGCTAAAATAAATAGCGAGAAAATGAGAAAACCAATCTTCAATGTACCTGTTATGAGATGTTATGCCATGATATGCGATGTTTATGCAAATGCAATGCAATGTTTTCAAGGACCTTAAGGATTTAAATTTGTTAAACAAGCACGAACAAACATTTATTAGTTCTCTTTTATTCTTTTCTTTTAAGTACAAAAGAGAGTTCAGAAAAATAAAAGAAAAACAAAAATCCTAAAGTTCTAAGTCTCCCATGGGCGCTTCCTTTTGGTGCCGAGGTAGGCGTTGATGTTCCACTCCTCGTGAAGTAGCTTGGTCAACTCTAGTACCTTATTCTCGCTTGCATAACACTGAGCTTCGAATGTATCCCTTTCTTCTTTAAGCTGAATCCAGGATCTTTTCAAGTCTTCAAAATCAGAGGCATGTCGGGATGGAGAATGATAGGTACGCCACCTATAGCAACAGTTCCATAATTACCGGTAGAACAGTGAATGGCATCATGAGGTTTTGAGCTCGAGCTCGCACCCATTTGAGGTAAGGTTCCCAAGGAATGGAGTTTTGGTGCCCCAAAGTCTTGGTATCAGTCTTCTTTACCATGCCCCAAGCGTGTATGAACCTTCGTCGGTAATTCTAGAGATCGTGGTTGTAGTCGAACACAATATCTTGGAGAATCATATCATGAGGACCATCTCTTCGAGCATAACCAAACTGACGTAGAGCTAGAGAAGGGTTGTAAGTAATACCTCCCCTTATACCAAGGAGTGGTACATTAGGGAATTCTCCACAACGCTCAATGAATGTGAAGTCCTTTTGAGAGAAAAGACACCAACGGATATCTGAATGAGAGAGTGACATTATTCTTTGAGACCACTTCAATCTTTGCTCGTTCTTCAAAACTGATGGAGGAAGGTGCGAAATAAACCACCTGGAAAGTAACGGTATACAACACATGAGAGTTCCTTGTTTTTTGATAGTACGAGAGTGGAGAGAATGTAGAATATCTCCAAGTAGGGTAGGTACAGGATTACGAGTAAGGAATATCTTGATGGCGTTCACATCTATGAATTGATCCGAGTTAGGAAATAAAACCAAACCATAGATTAGAAAGGCCAAGATGTCTTTGAATGCTTAGAAACTCATGGCTTTGAGGAATTCTCGGGCTTTCTTTATCAGAAACTTAGCAAGTAAACCCTTAACTCCGCTTCTTGTTTCCCAATTGGCTTCAATGTCTGAGCATTTTAGATGTAATGCTGAAGCAATGTCTTCGTACTTAGGAACCTTTTCTAGACCGGTGAATGGCATTTGGTCAAGAATAGGTATCTGTCATAACCCAATTTTTGACCTAATATACCACCTTACATTTGCATCATTGCATCACTAACAATTCAGACAACATTAATCGGGTATAGCAGTCACAGGTCAAATTTAGGGTTTCATCAGATTTTCATCTGATTCAAGAGGCAATCAATTAGGGTTTAAGTTTTTCTCACCTCATGTGATCTATCTTGATCAAATCATCAACCTCTGATCGTCAGATATCCATTTCTCTCATAGATCAATCGAGGATCGACCAATTAGGGTTTTGATCGAGCATGAGCATTCTCTGACTTTTTGAGCAAGAAATGACTTTTTTGGATAAATATTGGTCATTATATCTTAGATACAACATCTTGACCTAATTTCTGGATTCAAAACATCAGAGAAGTTCACAGACTTCATCAGTCAATTTCAGAAACATTTGATGAAATTTCATCTGCACTGAAAAGTCAAACTTTGACTTTTGGTCAACTTTTTCAAAACAAAAACTTTTCAATCATCAAAATACTTCAAATGATCCATCATGATCATAAAAAATCAAAGAATTTGAAAAAGTCAACAAAAAGTCAAAAGTTTTCATACTTAGAAAATTTTCTAAGTGTTGAAATTTCTTATTGTTTCCAAACTTCATGCCATTTTTTCACCTAGTTCCAATTTGAATTGGAAAAAACTCAAAACATGAAAGTTGTAGCTTGTGAAACAAGCTTTCCAAAATGTCCAAGAACTCACAAATCCATGGAGTCTAGCTATACTTTTGAAATTGAAACATAAGGCTCCATGAACTTGATTTTTCAAAGTTCAAAACATCAATTATAGGTCATTTTGAGATTTCTTCATCTAGAAGCTTTGCAACCTTGCCAAATGGATCATTGAGCTGATAAATATCAGCTAGATATAATTGAGATTGGATAGAATCAAATTGAGGATTTTTCACACATGGTAAAAAGAGGAAACTTCCTTTTGCTTTTGAAAAGTCATTCTTACCCCTTAAGGCATCTTTAATTTTCCAATTGCCATGTACTCTTGCCTAACATTTCAGAATCTTTTGGCCTATAAATAGATCATATTTCAAGTTCAAAACCACACCAAAGCAATGCAAATCCATGCTTTCACTCCACTTTCTTGACAATCAAGCAATATAGTGCAAAAGTGAGATATATTGCATTTTTGAAATTCAGTTAAAATCATGATGAACTTTGGTGTCAAACATGCTTCAATATCAATATAAAACTTGTTTAGAACTTAAGATCATAAGAAGAACAAGTAAAAATCAGAAATCACATGCCATGCTTTCAAAATTGTCCAAACTGCCATAACTTTCGAATTCCATTCTAGGTTGGATTAATTTGTGTTGTGATCACTCTAACACCTTCCATGTACCTCATGTACATGATCCAGATCATTGGCAAGCAACTGTAACAGGTTTTACATCAAAATCGAGCTTCCATTTTTGAACTGTGCAGGTGAACTTGTGTAGCATGATCCAGGCAAGCTCGAAGCAAGCAGACCATTTCCATAGCTTCCATACATGCCGATGATGCTGTAGCAATCCACAAACAAGTTCTGGAAACACGTTTACACCTTCTTCAATCTCCACTTGAACAGGTATGAACACTAACTGTGATATCCATATTCTTTGAATTTAAATGCAAAAACTCTTGGCCAATATATTTCTGCACTTATCACGATCATAAGCCCTCAAGAAAATCAAAGAATCATCAACTATGCATCATTTAATTTGAAATTTTCAGTTTAGGGTTCATAGTGTTCTTCAAAAATTAAATCATTCTGGGCTTAAAATAAATACAATTAACATCCACCTTCGTGTTCATGATGAAAAACCGAGCAATTTTGATGTTTACTTCGTCCAATTTCGTTGAGAAACAAAGATTGTAGCTGGGTTTGAAAATTCTGAAAATAAAAAACGAAGAACAAGCTTCGCGCGTGTTCTTGAGTTTTTTCAAATCCAAATATTCCAATATCATGTTTACACGTGTTTCTGATCCACTAACACCAAAACGCGTTTGTCCCAGTGGTAGCTTGCTTGCCTTTAAGTCTCCTTGCCACGTAGCCACCCAATGGTCATGGGTTCAATCCCTCTCAAGACCATTCTTTTTCAAAACTTTCATATTTTTTCATGTTTTTTACAAAAATTTCACATTTTTTTAACCAATCAAAACTCCTCATTTTGAGGTAATTTTTTGTACACTTATCAATAAATATATCTATTTTATGATAGTGCAAAAATTTTCAGAAAAAACTTTCATCTGATTATATTTTAATCAAGCCGAAAACGACGTTCTGAGCACTTTTTCAAAACTCCTTTTAAGGTGAAATTTTCAAGTTTTCGACTTCCGATTCTTTTCAAAACTTTTCATAAATGAACCTCACATTTCAAAACATTTTCAAAATCATTTTTCAAAAAATTTCATCAAACTTGCATCTTTTTACCATGATCGATCCGATTTAAACGATAAAACCGAATTCGTTTTCTCTCGAATTTCTCAATCGATCATGGGCCTCCCTTACGGTGTAAGTCCCAATCCTTTTATGTACATATTTAATTTTACTTGTACATACTCAAATCATCATTTTCAATATTCAAACATGAACAAATTTCTTTCGTTTGTTTTCATTCGTTTGTTTATACACCAATACCATTGGTATTGAAAGGAGCATTATTCCCTGTGAAACTGCTTTCAAACCAATGGGCCTCCCTCACGGTGTAAGTCCCATAACATTCTTTTGTGTACATAATATTTCTTTGTACATATCAAATCATTTCCAACTATATACAAAATTTTCATCTGTACATAACACAGATACTTTTTATACTCAAGTACAGACAAACTTCGATCGTTTGTTTTTCACTTCACTTGTGTATACACAAACCAACATTCTTTATGTACATACCTTTTCCTTGTACATATCATTTTCTTTTTTCAATACAAACTTTCATCTGTACATAATACAGATACCTTTTACAGATAAACTTTGATCAGTCGTTTCTGTTTCGTCTGTACATATATACACTGAATACCATTGGTATTGAAAGGAGCATTATTCCTTGTGAAACTGCTTTCAAAGCAATGGGCCTCCCTTATGGTGTAAGTCCCAACCCCCCTATGTACATCCATCTTTCTCTGTACATAAATGCTCGTTCGTGTACATATTCATTTCCTTGTACACACAGTTCAAACTTGTAAAATAATCAAGTTACTCTCGTTTTAAACGTTCGTTTCACAGACACTTGTTTATATTTCATAAATTCTTGTAAATAAACATCATTACATTGTTTATATTTCCTTCATAAACTCCTGTGAATACATATCACACACACACACACACTTGTTTATACAACTGTCCAATTATAACATAACAATTAGTCTAACCAATAGGTTCCCCTCAGTTGTTAGCCTCCGCTTGGGCTTTATACAAGATAATTCATCTCCAGCATGAGTTTAGCCTCCGCTTGGGCTTTATACAAGATAACTCTCCCCACAGAGTTTAGCCTCCTCTTAGGCTTCATATAAGAAAACTCATTCATCTGAGTTTAGCCTCCGCTTAGGCTTCAGATAAGACAACACTCCCCTGTTGAGTCAGCCTCCTCTTGGGCTTCGTTCAAAAGAACTCCTCATTGAGTTTAGCCTTCTCTTGGGCATCATACAATGAAAGAGACAGGAAATCTCTTAACAGCCTCCTATTGGGCTTCCAATACAAAGAGTCACCCGCGCTAAGATAGAACCCTGAAAGGATGATTTCTCGGTGAAATCACTTTCAAAATCCCCAGAGAGTAAAATTTCCCGGTGAAATTGCTCTTAATTCCAAAAGGATGGTTTCTCGGTGAAATCCCTTTTAACACAAAGCCAGCCATACCCTATAGCTTCCTCTTGAGCTTCATACAAGGACCCTCGATGACCCTCGATGACCCTTGGAATGCCTCCTCTTGGGCTAACAATACAAGGACCCATGGGCTTCTTAAAAGCATCCCTTAATCCAATCAATTTCTCCTCGAGATTTAGACATCTATTATCTCTATGGAAGAAGTATCTCATCTATCATATCACATACAGCCAAAAAAATTTTCAAACTCTTTTCAAACTGCTTTCAAATAAAAACATCTCTTAATTGTAAGTGGTAACGCTTGTACACTCAAGCAAAACACCCAATACTTACAGTTAAAAGATTCAAACATCTTTTTCAAAACATCTTTCTTAAACATGTAAGTGGTAACGCTTGTACACTCGAGCAAAGCACCTAATACTTACGATGAAAGATTTCATTTCAATCAAATTTTCAAAAATGTATGTGATGAAATAGATTAGATACATTTTTCATTAAGATGACATTTGTCTGTCTCTTACTAACATCCCGTTGCTTTCCACTAGCATAAGTGGGAACTACGATTGCTCTGACTTTCTCAACATCCTTTTGAGAATACGTAGGCACAAGGTCTCATCCTTGCCGAGCAAATTTCTTTCTCCCTCAGACCAAACAAACCATAGATCCCTGTAGATCCGAGCTACAAATGCTCTGATTCCCACTAGGGGGGATATGTATGCAGAAGATCCATAGATCTTTGCGAGCACAATAATAACAAACATTAGGATCCCACATAATCTATCTTTTTTCTTAAAATCCCAAAGGAGAAACTTTCCCAATCATAGAAATAGCAATTAAAACACACAAACATATCAAACATATTCATATATAAAGCTATAGATAACTATATATATTTAGGGTGCTCCATCTATTCCCTTTATATAACAATCCCCCTTACTCAGAATCTCCCCAATGCGTTGCGTCTAGTTTGCGCTAGTCGTTACGCATATCAATATCAATTGAGGGTATTACAGCTTTCCCCTTTTTCATAATCATTAAATCATCTTTCTTGTGTTGAAAATAATAAAGCTTGATGCTCGCGGCATCTTTATAAACAAATCAAAAGAGTAAATCGTTTCGAGCCAGAGAATCCGAATTCATGTTCGAATCCTCTAGCGCGTCACCTTTTAACGCGAACAGTATCCCAAGTAGCTTAGAGAACTCTTCCAAGGTAGGAACCAACTGATAATCTGGGAATGTAAAGCAATGGTGTTTCGGATTGAAGAACTGGAATAAGACATGCATCATATCTTCTTCAAAACCGGAGAAAACCAAGTCAAGTAGATAACCATGTCTTTTGATGAACTGAGCATGGACGGGAATTTTTGAAACCAATTCTTTGAGTTGAGAAGGTATACCCATGAAGTTGATTCGGATAGTCTTTCTGGATTCCATAATACTCCCTACAAAACAGAGCAAAGATAAATCCCTAGGTCCTTGAAATAGTCAGAAATGATATGCAATGAGATGATGTCATGATGTCATGTTTAGCAAGCACAAACAATTCACACAATAGCCCTAGGTTTAAGGCTTGCATGAGGTATACGTGATTACCCTACCAAAGTTTGAGTTGGTTCATCCTGTCCTATAATAGTAACCGGGTTCTAGGAATCTCATATCATTGATATTTCTCGTAGGCGTTTATTTCAATACGACTACCAAATGGTCGACCGAAAATATCCCAAAAGTCCGATCTTAATGAGCGTAGCATTGAGTATCAGCCAACCTTAATCTGCACCAAAGCCGTCTATCTCACTACCTTCTAATGGCCAAGATGGGTCAATTAAGGTTCTAAAAGTTGAGTTAGTGCTGATGACACCACGCAGAAGCCAAATACTATCCTCAACATGGGAATGAAGAGTATCAGGAAATCCAAAGTGTCACACTAACGTAGCCATCATGTTGACCGTTTCGGTATACGCCTAACGGTCGCGACGATCTATTGCTACTTACCTAAGGAAACCTGGATCCGGGTGTAGGATCCCCCACAAATATAATGCCCAAGCAACCCTTAAAGATAAAGCAAGCAACTCAAACAGAAAGCAGTAAAAATGATCTAAAAATCCCTAAGATATTCTCTCTTTAGGGTGCCGAGTCGCCGGTGAACCGACTTTGAGATTTTGTATCGCAAATGTACGGATAGCAAGAGTCGCCACCGACTTTTCTTTTATCAATTAAGGGAAGGTGAAAAGAACAGGAAAAGACCTTCGTTAGATTCGAGTAAGGAGAAGGTTATGAAAAGGGAAGGTATTAGCACCCTTTCCATCCGTAGTTACGGGCTCTTAGTTGCTCTTAGATCATTTAAAAAAGTGCTTTCTGTGTGTTTGACAAAAATGTTTTGAAAAGACATTTCGCTTTGACTTTGTAATGATTCATGTAGGAATGTATACAAAGTGTTCGGAAATGTTTCATTTTGAAAAGAGTTTGAACTTTGACAAAAGTGTGAGGTGTGAAAAGTATTTTGATAGAGCAAGCAACTAAAAGTCTTATTACCTACTCAGAATGGTCGTTTTCGTGTTGTTTTACGTTCCTTTAGAATAGTGCTATCCATACCATTAGTTGGTAGGTAACCTTATTCGTTGGATGTAGAAGGGACATTCGAAGGGACATCGGATGGTCATAGAAGGCAACTTGTAGGAAGTATCCTAGCACATTCGAAGGGACGATCATCACTTTTCGTAGGCAACAATCGAGGGACAAGATCATGTTTTCGTAGGCGACATCGTGGGTCTATGATCTTTGTATCGAAGGGACTATGATGATATGTTTGTAGGCAACAGTGCTAGGATACCTCTACGTTCAAGGGACTTGACCATTTAATCGAAAGGCAACGAGAGAGAAATACCCTAAGGGGTGCGTGTGTGAGAAGAGTGTGTTGATTTCATATATTTTATCTTGGAATTATGAGTGATCTATCTCCAATTTTATCTTGCCATACACGCCTAATTACTAGCAGTTTATAGGATACGGAAAATAAATTGCGGAAAGGTAAAGTGCGGAAAGATAAAGTCCTACGCTATTACATGGCTTCGGGGTAGTTACATAATAGGAGTGCGGAAAATAAAAGTCCTAATTAAACTATTACATCCCATAGGCAGTTACATAATATGAAAAGAAAAGCGAGAAAAATCGTCCCAAACGTTACAACCTGTAAGCAGATACATAATCGGAAAACACGAGAAAATTGCATAAGAGGAAAAATGTTAGTGGAAATATGATTTTTGAATGAGGAAAATTTTTTTACGTTAGCAATGACAATAAGTTGATAGGATAATTTTTTGGTAATTTTCTGAATCGATTTCGATAATTAAAAACAATTAAAAGTCAATTAAATGGTTAACTAGCAATTAACTAAAATATGCATGCAAAAATATTAATTTTAATATTAAAAATTAAATAAACATTTTTCTGATAATAATGCAAAAAGAAAATATATTTTGTGATTTTTAAATGCATGAGAAAAATATTTGAAGATAAATTAAATTAACATGAAAATATTAAAAAAAAAATATAAGAAAAGTGTTAGTTTGTAAAGGAGCAAAAATAAGTTGCCTTGCCAGGATTCGAACTCGTGCCCACTGGGAAAACACGCGCTACCTTCACCACTAGGCCAGACTGCATTTCGTGTCATAATAATGAAACAAAAACGTTTTAAACGAATTCGCTTCCTGGGAACACAAATCACGCGCGAAGATCTTCATCTTCTTCGTTTGAAATTTCAAACAGTTAGCGTCGGCTGAGTTCGACGCTGTAGCCCTTGCAAAATTCAAAAATCCAGTACAAGTAATATAAATGCACTATGAATACATGGTTCGACTCGTTTTTGTCCACTGATCATCCTGGTAACCTTGGTTTGGTCCAATTTTACGTATTTAGGGAAGCCCTAAATCGAAGCAGAAAACCCTAACTATGGCATAACTCAATCCAGGCACCTAAAATGCAAAACAAGTTAATGATGCATGAATGATAAAAATCGAATTTGAAAAAAGTTGGACAAACCGAAATCGTGTTTTCACAATTCTTGATGGATTTGTGATTTGTAAGGGTCAGGATCGATTCAGGAGGCTTCAAGGAATGCAATGGAAGGCTTAGAATCGACTGAAACAAGCTAGAACTAGGGCTGCCACTGTCATACCCCAAAATTTTCCCTCCATCTATTAAAGAGGTTTCATACATCCCTACTCAAGGATTCCTCAATAGTTGATCAGACAAACTCTCTCCTAGACAATCAACCCAAACTAGGGTTTGGTATCTCTCAAGTCAAGATGGATTTCCAACATTTCCAATGATCCTCATGCCTCTTCATATGCTTCAAATATTCTCCATGTCAAGTTTCAAGCTTCACAGATCAAGTTTCCTCAGGCAATTGCTCAGATGATTGAAAATCAGTTGTATTGGACAAAAAGTCAACTATGGTCAACTTACAGTCAAACTTCATAATTTTTGGTCAACATCCTCATTTTGAAGTTACATTCATCATTTGATCAAGGGTTGATCATGATTCATCAAGAAAACTCAAGATTTGCTCAAAAGTCAAACTTTCTAAATTAGGGTTTCTAGGTGAAAAGTCAACTGAACTTTGACTGATCATAACTTTCTCATACTTTCTCAGAAATTTTTCCACCACTTCTTGTTTTGAAGGAAATTCAATTCTCTACAACTTCATGTCTCACAAGAATGTCCAAAAAATGCTTCATTTGAGAGGTATAGCTCAAAACATTACAGGTCATTTTCAAAGTCAACAAAAAGTCAACTTTTTGTTTTGAAGATATATTGAGCATGGTAACTCCAATTGAGATGAGACCAAAAATTTTGGTTAGAGGACTCTTAGAGCTTTCCAAAAAGTCCAAGAACACTCAAAAATGTGGAAAATTGAGCAAGATACACCATTCACAAGTTGGGCAATTTTGAAAGAATGCACAAAGAGAGATACTTCTAAAAATCAAAAACTTTGCAAATGGGCCTATTTTTTCTTCATCCTAACTTGTTCCTCATGCAATTAGGAATATCCAAGCCCAATGCCACGAATTTTTATTTTATTTTCCTATTTAATTTGGAATTTATTCATTTAAATACAAATTAAATTGAAAAATAAAGTATAAAATCCAAATTAATTGCAAATTTGATTTTTATTTCTTCTTTGTGATCCAATCAATTCATTAAAAGCCAGCAAATTCGAAATTGGATCAATATGGGAAGATTAGATTGAAAATTGACCAAAGTTTGAAGATTTGATTTTTTGCAAAATATCAAATTTGATTATCATTGATTATTGATCAATTCTTTCCCAAAACAATGCCAAATCCTTCCAGTATACTTGATGCATACCAATTGCAAGAAAACGAAAAATTGCTCCAGAAACCCTAACCTAAAAGCCAAAAAACCGTGTTCTTGAAGCCACTAGCAATCCTTGTTCCAGCTCGTTTCAATCAATTTTAAGGTGTCAAACACATTCCTTGGCATCTCCAGAGTCGATCCAGATACTTACTTCATCCAAAACCATCTAGAATCGTGAAATCCAAGTTTGGTTTGTTCTTGAAAATTTCAAAATCGATTTCTCATATTCATGCATTATTAACACGATTTGTTGTTGTTTTTGTGATTAGTGTCAAGTTTGCAAACTTTCTGGGTGCTTTAATCGAATTTCCATGGCCGGGAGTGCAGGATACCATTGTTAGGGTTTCTGGGACCAATTTAGGGTTTCACGAAATACATAAAATTGGACAACAAGACCTGTACCATTGCATTCGGAATGACCTGAGGAATCGATCCATGGTCTTAGATATAATTTATATTATGTGTGCTGCATTTTTGATGTTTGCCAGGGACCTAGCGTCGAACCAGGGCCGACGCTGAAGATTCAAAAATTCAAAAGGTTGAAGACGAAGCTTGGCGCGAGCGGGAGGAGACCAGGAGGCGACGCGTGTTATTTTCCATTCAATCCGTTTCTAAACAGTGAAGCACACTTGGCTCAGTTGGTTAAGGCGTGGACTGTTCATGGATACTCTCCCTGGTCACGAGTTCGATCCTCATCAGGACCAGTTTTGCCTTTCTTTTTACAAAACTCATATTTTCTATTTTTCAATTGTTTTAATATTTTGCATCTATTTTAATTTCTTTTCATATTTTTATTTATGCATTAAAAATTCATCAAAAAATATTTTCTTTTTACATTCACATTCTGAAAATCTTTATTTAATTTAATAAATTAAAAAACATAATTTTGCATGCATATTTATTTTTATTTGTAATTTTGCATTTAAATCATTGTAAATTCATTTTAAATTATTAAATTGCATCTAAAAAATCCCAAAAAATTATTTTAGCATGTTTATCTTATTTCCAGAATGTAATAATTTTCTCATATAAAAATTTGCATTTTTCTAACATTTTCTCTTATTTCGATTTCATCATATTTTTCCGATTTCTCGTTTGTTTCACAGGTTAATCCGATTCAGACGATTCTTCCGTTTTCATTTTATTTTTCAATAATGTAATTGTATATGGGTTGTAATAGTTTTAATTAGGACTTTATTTTCCGCATTTTTAATTATGTATCTGCCCCAAAGCCATGTAATAGCGTAGGATTTATCTTTCCGCATTTTACATTCCGCACTTTACTTTCCGCACCCTATCAATTGCTAGTAATTAGGCGTGTATGGCAAGATAATAACGAACTTAGCCCACTAATTTCAAGATAACATATTCTGAAATCAACACACTTCTTCACACACGCACCCCTTAGGGTAATTCTCTCTCGTTGCCTTACGATTACGAATGGTCATGTCCCTCGAACGTAGAGGTATTCTAGCACCGTTGCCTTTCAAACAAATCATCATAGCCCCTTCGATACAAAGATCATAGACCCACGATGTCGCCTTCGAATACATGATCTTGACCCTCGATTGTCGCCTACGAAAAATGATGATAGTCCCTTCGAATGTGCTAGGATACTTCCTACAAGTTGCTTTCTATGACCATCCGATGTCCCTTCGAATGTCCCGCTTACATCCAACGAATGGAGCTACCTACTAACTAATGGTATGGCTAGCGCTATTCTAAAGGAATGTAGAAGTACAAAAACGACCAATTCTGAGTGGGTAAATAAGTCTTTTAGTTGCTTGCTCTAAACCAAATGCTTTTCACACCTCACACTTTTTTCAAAGTTCAAACTCTTTTCAAAACGAAACATTTTCGAACACTTTGTATACACTCCTACATGAGTCATTACAAAGTCAAAGCGAAATGCCTTTTTCAAAACATTTTTGTCAAACACACAGAAAGCAATTTTAAAAAAGTGATCTAGAGCAACTAAGAGCCCGTAGAATAAACTGCGGATGGAAAGGGGTGCTAATACCTTCCCTTTTCATAACCTTCTCCCTTACTCAGAATCTAAACGAAGGTCTTTTTCTGTACTTTTACCTTCCCTTAATTGGATGAAAATAAAAGTCGGTGGCGACTCTTGCTATCCGCACATTGGGATACAAAACTCCTACAAAGTCAGTTCACCGTGTTACAGAACTGGCGACTCTGCTGGGGATAACACCCTAAAGAGAGAATTGCCTTAGGGATTTCTAGATAACCTTTATTGCTTTTTGTTTGACTTGTATGCTTTATCTTTAAGGGTTGCTTGGGTATTATATTGTTGGGGGATCCTACACCCGGATCCGGGTTTTCCTTTTAGGTAAGTAGCATTAGATCATTGCGACCGTTAGACGTATAACTAAACGGTCAACATGATGGCTACGTTAGCGTGACACTTTGGTTGTCCCGATACTCTTCATTCCCAAGTTGAAGATAGTATTTGGCTTCTGCGTAGTGTCATCAAGCGCTAACTAAACTTTTAGAACCTTAATTGACCCATCTTGGCCATTAGAAGGTAGTGAGATGGTCGACTTTGGTGCAGACCGAGGTTGGTTGATACTCGATGCTACGCTCATTGAGATTAGACTTTTGGGACATTTTCGATCGACCACTTGGCCGTCGTATTGAAATAAGAGCCTACGAGAAAGATCGATGATGTGAGATTCCTAGAACCCGGTTACTATTATAGGACAGGATGAACCAACTCATACTTTTGGTGGGGTAATCACCTATACCTCATGCAAGCCTTAAACCTAGGCTCATTGTGTGAATTGCTTGTGTGTGCCAAACATGACATCATGACATCATCCGCATTGCATATCATTTCTAACTATTTCAAGGACCTAGGGATTTATCTTTGCTCTGTTTTGCAGGGATTATGGCTTCTAGAAAGACTATCCGAATCAACTTCATGGGTATCCCTTCTCAACTCAAAGAATTGGTTTCAGAAATTCCCGACCATGCTCAGTTCATTAAAAGACATGGTTATCTACTTGATTTGGTTATCTCCGGTTTTGAAGAAGATATGATGCATGTCCTATTCGAGTTCTTTGATCCGAAACACCATTGCTTCATATTTCCCGATTATCAGTTGGTTCCTACCTTGGAAGAGTTCTCTAAGCTACTTGGGATACCTATTCTTGATCAAATGCCATTCACCGGTCTAGAAAAGGTTCCTAAGTACGAAGACATTGCATCAGCCTTACATCTTAAGCGTTCAGATATTGAAGCCAATTGGGAGACTAGAAGTGGAGTTAAGGGTTTGCTTTCCAAGTTCTTAATCAAGAAAGCCCGAGAATTCCTCAAAGTTATGAGTTTCCATGCGTTTGAAAACATTGTGGCCTTGCTAATCTACGGTTTGGTTCTATTTCCTAACTCGGATCAATTCATAGATGTTAATGCCATCAAGTTGTTCCTTACTCGCAATCCTGTGCCTACCTTACTTGGAGATATTCTACATTCTCTCCACACTCGTACTGTCAAAAGACAAGGAACTCTCATGTATTGTGTACCGTTACTTTCGAGGTGGTTTATTTCGCACCTCCCTCCATCAGTTTTGAAGAACGAACAAAGGTTGAGATGGTCTCAAAGATTAATGTCACTCTCTCATTCAGATATTCGTTGGAGTCTTTTCTCTCAAAAGGATTTCATCTTCATTGAGCGTTGTGGAGAATTCCCTAATGTACCGCTGCTTGGTATAAGGGGAGGTATTACTTACAACCCTTCTCTAGCTCTACGTCAGTCTGGTTTCGCCCGAAAAGATGGTCCACATGATATGCTTCTCCAAGATATTGTGTTCGATTACAATCACGATCTCCAGAATTACCGACGAAGGTTTATACACGCTTGGGGCATGGTAAAGAAGACTGATACCAAGACTTTGGGGCACCAAAATCCCATTCCTTGGGAACCTTACCTCAAATGGGTGCGAGCTCGAGCTCAAAACCTCATGATGCCATTCACGCCTGTTCTACCAGTAATTATGGAACCTGTTGCTATAGGTGACGAATCCTATACCGTTCTCCATCCTGACATGCCTACTGATTTTGAAGACTTGAAGAGATCTTGGATTCAACTCAAAGAAGAGAGGGATACCTTTGAAGCTCAATGTTATGCAAGTGAGAAGAAAGTGCTAGAGTTGACCAAGCTACTTCACGAGGAGCGAAGCATCAACGCCTACCTCGGCACCAAGAGGAAGCGCCCATGGGAGACTTAGAGCCTGCTGATTTTTATGCTTTTCTTTTATTGTTTTGAACTATCTCTTGTACTCAAAAAGAAAAGGAATAATAATGAGAAGTACTAATAAATGTTTGTTCATTGCTTGTCTAACAAATTTAAATCTCTAAGGTCCTTGAAAACATTGCATTGCATTCGCATAAACATTGCATAGCATAGCATAACATTGCATCACAGGTACATTGGAGATTGGTTTTCTCATTTGCTCGCTATTTATTTTAGCAGAAATGGCTCTTGAATAGACTGTCAAAGATCTCCTGCTCGTAATGCTCTTTAGCAGATGTTCACCAGCTTGGTCCAAGGCCAAGAAGATCTGAAGAAGCTCATCAACAAGAAGAAGAAGGTTGTTGGTCTCCTCAACATGGGTAGACGCTACAAAGGTGGTCCTAAAAGGGTCAGTCGGATAGAGCTCTTTGAAGGAAGTGTCCATACTGAAGAGAGTGCCAAGGGTGATGAAGATGATCAGCGTGAGCCTAAGAAAGGAGGAGAAGACCGCTCTGACTATAGCCAAAACTCTGATGAAGATGACAAGTACAAACAACTTGAAGACCGTCTGAATGCTGTGGAAAATCTGAAGATGTCAGGGTTGAATTTTGATGATCTGAGTCTTGTCCCTGGTGTTGTGATTCCTCCCAAGTTCAAAGTCCCAACCTTTGCCAAGTATGATGGCATGTCTTGCCCTAAGCTGCATTTGAAGTCCTATGTCCAGAAGATCAACCCCCACACTGATGACCGAAGGTTGTGGATGCACTATTTTCAAGAAAGTTTGTCCGGAACTCAGCTAGAATGGTACTATCAGCTAGAGAATGACCGTATTCGTACTTGGAGTGACTTGGCTGATGCTTTCTGCATATGATGACAATCTGTGAATTGACACCCACTGCATGCAACTACAAAGCATGTCTATGGGTCGTGATGAGAAGTTCAAAGAGTATGCTCGAAATGGAGAGATCAGTGAGTTCAACCACCCTTGTCCAATAGGGAGTTGGTTGATATGTTTATGGGGACACCGACAGCCCATTCCTCAATCATCGATTGAAACTCTTCACCGGATTCACCGAAATGATATTGACAACGAACGATTGAAGTCGGTATCAAGAGTGGGAAGATTCAGATAGAGTCATCTTCAAATGTGCAAGAAATCTTTTGGTGGTAAGAAAGAAACCAATGCGTGTATGGTCGAAAAGCCGAGCCAAGACCCGCTCAATCGTGGGGGGTTGTGATCTCTAATCCTACATCAAGACAACCTCGGCGAGACAACGCGTAGCGAACGCCGCAACGAAGACGCATTTAAGATCAACATGCCTTTGTCGCAAGCCTTGCAACACATGTTGAACGCAGAGCTGATTACTTTGAGGGATCCTCCTCAGAATGTCAACACTTCCTCTCCGAAGTACAATCCAAATGCTAAGTGTGCTTACCACTCCAATAGCCCAGGACATAGTACTGATGATTGTTGGGCTCTGAAGAATAAGATTCAAGATATGATTGAATCTAAGCAGATTGAGTTCGATCCTCCTGTTGAGACTCCGAATGTGATAAACGCGCCTATGCCTAATCATGACAAGAGTTCCAATGTTGTTGGTGATGATGCTTATGTTTTCAACATAGATGACTTGACCACCCCTCTGATGACTGTTAAGAAGAATTTGTTGCAAGCCGGTGTCAATCCAGGATGCCCAGAGAATTGTCATTGGTGCCCATCCGCACCTGATGGTTGTGCTTGGTTGAGAAGACGTGTTCAGTGCATGATGGATAACCGTGAGATACTATTTCTGAAACCACCTGTGCAGAAGCTGTGTGAAGACATGTCCAAACTGAAGATCGAAGATGGGAATCAAGCAGTGCCAGATGTGTGGGATACCTTGGGTCATCCAAGTGGAAAGTACGATTACATGGTGAAGTACACTGTTCCTGATAGTTACAAGATTCCTATTGAAGATGTTAAGGCAACCGGATGGGATGACGATTTCCCAGAAGACTATGCTGATGTTAACACAATAAGGATTTCCTCTGCTGATCCTGTGCCTAGAGTGGCACCTCTCATCATTACTTCTCCAATACCAGTTCCGTATTCCTCTAACAAAGCTATCCCTTGGAACTATGGAGCTGATGTTTACTATCATGGCGTCAAGCAAGATCCTCTGACTATCAAGGATCTTACAGTCGAAGCTACCATTTCTGACATTGACAACATCACCGGATCAAGTAAGGTGACCAGAACCGGAAGGGTATTCTCTCCAGATATCTCTCCTCCAAAGGACACCGCGACTCCAGCTCGCATTCCAGCTATTCAACCCATTCCCCAAGCTAGAGGGAAAGAACCAGTGGCTCATCCTGCTCAACCAGAAGTACCAAAGGAAGTTACTAAAGACACCTCCAAACAAGAAATGGAGGAAATTCTGAAGATTATCAAGAAGAGTGACTACAATGTTGTGGAACAGTTGGGACAGACTCCGTCCAAGATCTCCATGCTTGCTCTGCTCTTGTGCTCCGAGGCTCATGCTAATGCCTTGGTGAAGTTTCTGAAGAATGCTCACGTACCGCAAGACACTACCACCGACCAGTTCGAAGTTTGTATTGCTAGCCTGGCTGCCAACAACGGCCCAGGCTTCTCTGATGCTGATTTAACTCCTTCCGGAAAGAAACACAACAAAGCCTTGCACATCTCTGTTGAATGCAAGGGCACTACCTTGTCTCATGTTCTGGTGGATACCGGTTCTGCTCTGAACATCCTTCCGAAGACTGCTTTTGATCGGCTTGATGTCGAAGGGTTGGTTTTGAGACCCAGTGACATTATTGTGAGTGCTTTTGATGGTTCTAAGCTGACAGTGCTTGGAGAGCTCACTCTGCCTCTTAAAGTCGGTTCCCAGACTTTTGACTCCACTTTCTTTGTCATGGACATCCGCCCAGCCTACTCTTGCCTACTTGGACGCCCTTGGATACATGGGGCAGGCGCTGTTACCTCTACCTTACATCAGAAACTGAAGTACCCGGTAAAAGGGAAGGTTGTTACAGTATGTGGTGAAGAAGAGTACATGGTCAGTCATCTACAATCATTCCGCTATCTCGAGATGGAGGGTGAATTCTTTGAGACTCCCTGTCAAGCTTTCGAAACAATTCCCATAGTCATGCCTGTTGACTCCCCCGTCACTCCTGAAGTTACACAAGTTCCGCCCATAATGGCGTCACTAAAAGATGCTCAAGCTGCTGTTGAACAAGGAGGTAGTCCTGTTTGGGGTCAGCTCCCTGATCTTCCTTTCAAATCTGACAAGACTGGTTTAGGCTTCACCATCAAGGGTCAGAAGATGATACGCCGCGAACGTGCCGGCCAACTTCCTTTCCGCATCAGCCAGAGTGGAGTCCATGCTATAGAAGACGACGACAACTACTCCGACATCAGCAAGTGGATCTTCCCAACTCCAGATCATGGGCTCAGCAATTGGAAGACTGAAGATGTCATACCAATCTCCTTTAGTCAGGGGTAATTGCTCTTGTTTTGTTTTGCTTTTCGTATTTCTTTATGTTTCGAACAATAAACTTTGAAAGCCTAGTGCCTTGCCCGGGCATCATGGCTCGCTTGAGGGTTATTATCATCGTTTGTATTTTCATTCAATAAATTCGTTGGCTTTTGCATTCAATTGTTTGTTTTCTTTCTTTTACTTTATCACCCCTTCAAAAAGCTATGTGTTTCTTACACACACCCACGTGATACACCGCAGAATCACTCGAATCTCGTTAATAACTATGCTAGTGCTAAATATGACTTGATAATCCGATCTACCAAGCCAAGACGAAAGTGAGGAAGATTGTGAAGTGCCGGAGAACTGCCGATCAACAAGAAGAAGAGCGAGTTATACATGACAGAAGAGCAAGTTGAGGTTGTGAATTTGGGTACGATGAAGAGAAAAGAGATCAAGATAGAGCGGGTCTTGAGAAAAGTGTTAAAGAAAGGTTGGCAGATCTGCGAGACTATATTGAGGTTTTGCTTGGTCATACGAAGACATGCCGGTTTAGACATTGATATTGTGGTACACCGATTGCCGACAAAAGAAGGTTTTCTCCTGAAAGAAGGTTCGCGATGCGTCCTGAGATGTCAGAGAAAATCAAAGCCGAAGTTATGAAACAGTTCAATGCCGGTTTTCTAGCTGTTACTTCTTATCCACAGTGGGTTGCAAACGTGGTACCCGTACCTAAGAAGGATGGCAAGGTACGAATGTGTGTGGATTACAGGGATCTGAACAAAGCAAGTCCGAAAGATGATTTTCCACTTCCTCATATTGATGTTACGTTGACAACACCGCCAGATAAGGTTTTCTCCTTCATGGATGGTTTCTCTGGTTACAATCAGATCAAAATGGCTCCCGAAGACATGGAGAAGACTACTTTTGTTACACAGTAGGGCACTTTCTGCTATAAGGTTATGCCGTTTGGATTGAAGAACGCAGGCGCCACATATCAGCGTGCTATGGTTGCATTGTTTCATGACATGATTCATCACGAGATAGAGGTCTACGTCGACGACATGATAGCTCGATCACAGACTGAAGAAGAACATCTTGATCATTTGCAGAAACTGTTTGACAGATTGAAGAAGTACAGATTGAGACTTAATCCCAACAAGTGCACCTTTGGAGTCAGATCCGGTAAACTCTTAGGGTTTGTTGTCAGTGGTAAAGGAATTGAGGTTGACCCTGCCAAGGTCAAAGCTATTCAAGAGATGCCAGCTCCCCGCACCGAAAAGGAAGTCAGAGGTTTCTTGGGCCGATTGAACTACATTGCTAGATTCATTGCACACCTAACTGCTACTTGTGAGCCAATCTTCAAGTTACTTAAGAAAGATCAAGTGGTAGAATGGAATGACGATTGCCAGATCGCTTTTGACAAGATCAAGGAGTACCTACAAAATCCTCCTATCCTGATGCCGCCCGCCGAAGGAAGACCTCTTATCATGTACTTGACAGTTTTAGAGAACTCAATGGGGTGTGTGTTGGGGCAACATGACGAGTCTGGTCGAAAAGAGCATGCAATATACTGCCTTAGCAAAAAGTTTACCGACTGTGAAACCAGATACTCACACTCGAGAAAACTTGCAACGCTTTGGCTTGCTGCTCACGACTAAGACAGTATATGTTGACTCACACTACCTTGTTGATTTCTAAGATGGATCCGATAAAATACATATTTGAGAAACCAGCTCTCTCCGGAAGAATAGCAAGATGGCAAATGATCTTGACCGAATACGACATCCAGTACACTTCTCAGAAAGCGATCAAAGGAAGTGTGGTAGCCGATCATTTGGCTCATCAAGCCGTAGACAACTATCAGTCTATGCAGTTCGAATTTCCAGACGAAGATGTTTTGCTAGTTACAGATTGAAGAACTGGCCAGACGAAGGACCTGAACAAGGATCCCGATGGACCATGGTTTTTGATGGAGCCTCAAACGCACTTGGCAATGGCATTGGCGCCATCATTACATCCCCTACAGGCGGACATACCCCTTTCACCGCCAGATTATGTTTCAGTTGCACCAACAACATGGCTGAATACGAAGCGTGCATCATGGGTCTTAAAGCTGCTATTGACTTGAGAATCAAGTTCTTGCAAGTATATGGAGACTCAGCTTTAGTGATCACCGATTAATAGTGGGATGAAGCATCCGAATCTCATTCCATATCGAGAGCATGTCCTGAGTTTGATCCCCTACTTCGAAGAGATTACTTTCGATCATATTCCACGAGAAGAGAATCAGTTGGTAGACGCATTGGCCACTATGTCATCTATGTTCAAGGTTAGATGGGACAATGAGGCTCCCCAGATCATCATTGAGAAATTCGACGAACCAGCGTATTGTTATGAGCTTGACGCAGAGGAGAAACCTTGGTACTACGACGTGAAGAGGTATCTTGAGACTCAGGAATATCCCGCAGGGGCATCTGTCAATGATAAGAAGTTCATGAGAAGATTTGCATCCAAATTCTTCCTCGGCAACGGCATCTTGTACAAGCGCAACCACGACTTGTGCTTGCTTCGCTGTGTAGACCAGAAAACAGCAATGCGTATCATGGAAGAGTTACACGAAGGCGCATTTGGTACCCACTCCAGTGGACACACCATGGCTAAGAAGATTTCGAGAAAGTTACTATTGGTCCACCATGGAAGTCGATTGTCACCGCTCGATCTTGTCACAAGTGCCGATTTATGCCGACAAAGTACACGTACCTCCGGTACCTCGAATGTTTTGACTTCTCCTTGGCCTTTTGCAATGTGGGGCATTGACATGATTGGAGAAATTAAGCCCACAGCTTCCAATGGACATCGTTTCATCCTTGTGGCAATTGATTACTTTACCAAGTGGGTAGAAGCAGCCTCGTATGCATCTGTTACCAAGAATGTTGTGGCTCGATTCATCAAACATAACCTTATCTGTCGGTATGGCACTCCCGAAAGGATTATCACAGATAACGGTTCCAATCTCAACAACAAGATGATCACCGAACTCTGCACGCAGTTCAAGATCAAGCATCACAACTCTTCTCCTTATCGGCCTAAGATGAATGGCGCGATGGAAGCCGCCAACAAGAATATCAAGAAGATCATCTAAGATGACAATGACTTACAAAGATTGGCATGAGATGTTACCATTTGCTCTTCATGGTTATCGCACTACAGACGAACATCAACAGGGCAACCCCTTCTCTGATACGGTATGGAAGTGCCTTACCCATCGAGGTTCGATACCCTCAACCGAGTCCTCCAGAGGCGAGTTAGGCGAAGACGATTGGGTCCGACTCGCCTTGACCGATCAACTTGATTGATGAGAACGACTCGTCCATCCGCCACAGATAGATTTATCGAAACGAATGATCAGAGCATTTAACAAGAAGGTCAAGCACCGAGTCTACCAAGTCGGTGATCTAGTAGTCAAGCGCATCATTCTTCCACAAGGTGATCCCAGGGGCAAATGGACTCCCACCTATGAGGGACCATTCGTAGTCAAGACAGTATTTTCCGGAGCTATGATACTTAGCACCATGGATGGTGAAGACTTCCCACACCCTGTGAACGCAGACATAGTCAAAAAATACTACGCATAAAAGAGACCCGCTAGGTCGACTGGCCTAGGCAAAAATAAGGGCATCCTGGCGAACCAAAAGGTTCGGGCAAAAATTAAGGATATATACAAAACATGTACACCGCAAGTCGAAAACACGAAAAGGCTTGGGCAAAAGGTATCCGGTGGGCGAAAACCCGAAAGGCGGTCTAGGCAAAAGTTAGGGATTCAAGCGTACGACTATGTCTCTTCCGGATCACCGCTTCCACTACTATCGCATTCAAGATTCAAATGGCGAAGATCAATTCACTCACTTTCTACTGACAGCAAGGAGATGAGATAGTTGAAATATATGAGTACTAGCATAGTTGGAACTTAACGAGATTGTTTCCGCATAGATTTTTTACCTTTCTTGTGTACAAAACTACCTGGCCATACGCCACCTTTCAAATGAATACAAGTTCTTTCTCTTTACAATTTTCACTATTGTTGTTTGCATTAAGTCCAACGTTTGCTTTGAATGGTTATACGCACTTGATAATAAAAATCTAATCGCAAACATACGAAAGTGAACATGCGAAAGCGCTTACTACAGGACTCCAGGAATTGAGATGACGACAAAAGTCACCAATACAGTTCCCCACAGAGCATGATCCCCACAAAGGTGTCACTCACAACACCACTTCCCCAGCAGAGCAAAAGGGAATCCACAAGCAGCAATTCCACTCAACTAAGCAGTGTTACATCAGTCTCCAAGCAGTAACACCCCCAGTCAAGGTGTTTATCCCCAGCGGATATTTCTCAGTCCTTCCCCTTTTCCCCAGCGGCAGTATCCAGACTCGAAACTTGGTCAGATAGTGCATCGGAGGAAACTACATCTTCATCCCCCAGCCAGAGGTTACGACGGGTTCCTGACTCTTCCAACTCGGTCTCCCGGCAACTACCAAATGCTCTCCAGCGAGATCTGCACCCAGAATCCCCAGTAGAGCGCCTCCTAAATTTCCTCAGCAGGATCTGCATACAAGGTCCCCAACGGATCGCCTCCCAGATTCTCCTCAGCAGGGTCTATATAGAAGATCTCCCACAACGAGCCTCTCAAGTCTCTACCTTCCTCAACAATATCTAGGCCCAAGACTTGGTCAGATAGTGCATCGGAGGAATCCAGGATATCTTTCTTCTCTTTCAAAAGCGGGGTTCTCGCCAACCCAATTCCCCAAGCAGAAGTCAGAATTCCTCAAAACAGAACATCCGCATCTTCTTCAAGATGGATATGTTTTGAAATATCACAACATTTATCATTCATACATTACTCATAAAGTCATAATTCATGCATATATCATTCATATACACTGTCATGCATCATACTTTGCGTAAAACTATCAAATATTCTATCAAAGTTTCTCTTGTTTTCTCCAAAGCAGGTAACAGTCACTTCTGACGCAAACAAGTCCAGGATTAAGCACCGAATCGACGGGAAAACTATCTGAAAGACCGCCCTTGGTTGTCCCCCGACGACCGGCCCAGGATTAAGCCCCGAATCGACGGGAAAACTATCCAAAAGACCGCCTCCGGTTATCCTCCGATAACAGGCAATAGATCAACACCCGATGCACAACAGGGAAGATATCCCCATTTTGCCAATTACAACCTCTCTCAGAATAATCGACACGAAGATGTATTCTGATTCCTTCTTATTATCAACAGCAACTACAGAGTCTGGTGTACAACTCAGTTGCCCTGGATGGCATCTTAAGCCCATCTCCGACTATTCGTCAACAGTACTTCACTTTCAGAATGCTGCATATATGGTTAAAAATCAATGCAAACCAATAACTTCATTCAAAGTGAACACAAAGTCTAACGTACGACTCCCTTCGGATGGCATCTTAAGCCCATCTCCTCTCCTTTCCAGGAACATCTACAGAGCCTAGCGTACGGCTCACTTTCCAGCACTCCTCCTATCAATAATCTCGAGTCTAACGTACGACTCATTCCCCAGCTTCTCCAAATGGCATCTGTAAGCCCATTCCCGCATCATCAGTCATCCGCGAGTGCAAATTTTCAGGTGTACTCGAGTGTTCAATCATCTTTTACCTCCAGGCCACGAAAGACAAGCATGTCAATCTAACCTTCCAGTACAAGAAGATTGAACAGGGGCAGCTGTCATACCCCAAAATTTGCCCTCCATCTATTCAAGAGGTTTCATACATCCCTACTCAAGGATTCCTCAAGAGTTGATCAGACAAACTCTCTCCTAGACAATCAACCCAAACTAGGGTTTGGTATCTCTCAAGTCAAGATGGATTTCCAACATTTCCAATGATCCTCATGCCTCTTCATATGCTTCAAAGATTCTCCATGTCAAGTTTCAAGCTTCACAGATCAAGTTTCCTCAGGCAATTGCTCAGATGATTGAAAATCAGTTGTATTGGACAAAAAGTCAACTGTGGTCAACATACAGTCAAACTTCATAATTTTTGGTCAACATCCTCATTTTGAAGTTACATTCATCATTTGATCAAGGGTTGATCATGATTCATCAAGAAAACTCAAGATTTGCTCAAAAGTCAAACTTTCTAAATTAGGGTTTCTAGGTGAAAAGTCAACTGAACTTTGACTGATCATAACTTTCTCATACTTTCTCAGAAATTTTTCCACCACTTCTTGTTTTGAAGGAAATTCAATTCTCTACAACTTCATGTCTCACAAGAATGTCCAAAAAATGCTTCATTTGAGAGGTATAGCTCAAAACATTACAGGTCATTTTCAAAGTCAATAAAAAGTCAACTTTTTGTTTTGAAGATATATTGAGCATGGTAACTCCAATTGAGATGAGACCAAAAATGTTGGTTAGAGGACTCTTAGAGCTTTCCAAAAAGTCCAAGAACACTCAAAAATGTGGAAAATTGAGCAAGATACACCATTCACAAGTTGGGCAATTTTGAAAGAATGCACAAAGAGAGATACTTCTAAAAATCAAAAACTTTGCAAATGGGCCTATTTTTTCTTCATCCTAACTTGTTCCTCATGCAATTAGGAATATCCAAGCCCAATGCCACGAATTTTTATTTTATTTTCCTATTTAATTTGGAATTTATTCATTTAAACACAAATTAAATTGAAAAATAAAGTATAAAATCCAAATTAATTGCAAATTTGATTTTTATTTCTTCTTTGTGATCCAATCAATTCATTAAAAGCCAGCAAATTCGAAATTGGATCAATATGGGAAGATTAGATTGAAAATTGACCAAAGTTTGAAGATTTGATTTTTTGCAAAAAATCAAATTTGATTATCATTGATTATTGATCAATTCTTTCCCAAAACAATGCCAAATCCTTCCAGTACTTATACTTAATGCATACCAATTGCAAGAAAACGAAAAAATTGCTCCAGAAACCCTAACCTAAAAGCCAAAAAACCGTGTTCTTGAAGCCACTAGCAATCCTTGTTCCAGCTCGTTTCAATCAATTTTAAGGTGTGAAACACATTCCTTGGCATCTCCAGAGTCGATCCAGATACTTACTTCATCCAAAACCATCCAGAATCGTGAAATCCAAGTTTGGTTTGTTCTTGAAAATTTCAAAATCGATTTCTCATATTCATGCATTATTAACACGATTTGTTGTTGTTTTTGTGATTAGTGTCAAGTTTGCAAACTTTCTGGGTGCTTTAATTGAATTTCCATGGCCGGCCGGGAGTGCAGGATACCATTGTTAGGGTTTCTGGGACCAATTTAGGGTTTCACGAAATACATAAAATTGGACAACAAGACCTGTACCATTGCATTCGGAATGACCTGAGGAATCGATCCATGGTCTTAGATATAATTTATATTATGTGTGCTGCATTTTTGATGTTTGCCAGGGACCTAGCGTCGAACCAGGGCCGACGCTGAAGATTCAAAAATTCAAAAGGTTGAAGACGAAGCTTGGCGCGAGCGGGAGAAGACCAGGAGGCGACGCGTGTTATTTTCCATTCAATCCGTTTCTAAACAGTGAAGCACACTTGGCTCAGTTGGTTAAGGCGTGGACTGTTCATGGATACTCTCCCTGGTCACGAGTTCGATCCTCATCAGGACCAGTTTTGCCTTTCTTTTTACAAAACTCATATTTTCTATTTTTCAATTGTTTTAATATTTTGCATCTATTTTAATTTCTTTTCATATTTTTATTTATGCATTAAAAATTCATCAAAAAATATTTTCTTTTTACATTCACATTCTGAAAATCTTTATTTAATTTAATAAATTAAAAAACATAATTTTGCATGCATATTTATTTTTATTTGTAATTTTGCATTTAAATCATTGTAAATTCATTTTAAATTATTAAATTGCATCTAAAAAATCCCAAAAAATTATTTTAGCATGTTTATCTTATTTCCAGAATGTAATAATTTTCTCATATAAAAATTTGCATTTTTCTAACATTTTCTCTTATTTCGATTTCATCATATTTTTCCGATTTCTCGTTTGTTTCACAGGTTAATCCGATTCAGACGATTCTTCCGTTTTCATTTTATTTTTCAATAATGTAATTGTATATGGGTTGTAATAGTTTTAATTAGGACTTTATTTTCCGCATTTTTAATTATGTATCTGCCCCAAAGCCATGTAATAGCGTAGGATTTATCTTTCCGCATTTTACATTCCGCACTTTACTTTCCGCACCCTATCAATTGCTAGTAATTAGGCGTGTATGGCAAGATAATAACGAACTTAGCCCACTAATTTCAAGATAACATATTCTGAAATCAACACACTTCTTCACACACGCACCCCTTAGGGTAATTCTCTCTCGTTGCCTTACGATTACGAATGGTCATGTCCCTCGAACGTAGAGGTATTCTAGCACCGTTGCCTTTCAAACAAATCATCATAGCCCCTTCGATACAAAGATCATAGACCCACGATGTCGCCTTCGAATACATGATCTTGACCCTCGATTGTCGCCACGAAAATGATGATAGTCCCTTCGAATGTGCTAGGATACTTCCTACAAGTTGCTTTCTATGACCATCCGATGTCCCTTCGAATGTCCCGCTTACATCCAACGAATGGAGCTACCTACTAACTAATGGTATGGCTAGCGCTATTCTAAAGGAATGTAGAAGTACAAAAACGACCAATTCTGAGTGGGTAAATAAGTCTTTTAGTTGCTTGCTCTAAACCAAATGCTTTTCACACCTCACACTTTTTTCAAAGTTCAAACTCTTTTCAAAACGAAACATTTTCGAACACTTTGTATACACTCCTACATGAGTCATTACAAAGTCAAAGCGAAATGCCTTTTTCAAAACATTTTTGTCAAACACACAGAAAGCAATTTTAAAAAAGTGATCTAGAGCAACTAAGAGCCCGTAGAATAAACTGCGGATGGAAAGGGGTGCTAATACCTTCCCTTTTCATAACCTTCTCCCTTACTCAGAATCTAAACGAAGGTCTTTTTCTGTACTTTTACCTTCCCTTAATTGGATAAAAATAAAAGTCGGTGGCGACTCTTGCTATCCGCACATTGGGATACAAAAATCCTACAAAGTCAGTTCACCGTGTTACAACCACTTGCTTGAAGAACACGTTTTTTGTGTGTTTGGAATAGGGTTCTTGAGGCAATTTTTCTCCTTTTTTTCATGTGTATACATTGTGTATATATAGTAGATGGACTTAGGTCAGAAATCAATAGCAAATAATGAATCAATCAATGTAAAAATATTTGATTTTGTATGAAACCAAATCTTTCCTTTTTGATCCAATTTTCATCAATTTCTTGCCAAATCAAAGTCAATTTCGAAATTGCTAGCTTTTATGAGTTGCTTGGACGTCAAGGATGAGAGAAAAATCCAATTTGTATTTAATTTTGATTTTCTACCTTTATTTTTAATTTAATTGGTTTTTAAATGATTAAAATCCAAATTAAATAGAAAAATAAAGATAAAATTCGTGGCCTTGGGCTTGGAGGTTCCAAATTAGCTGAGGAATAATTTTGAACCAAGAAAAGTTAGGCCGATTTGCAAAATTTTGGATTTTGACAAGTATTTCTCTTTGTGCAATTCTTCAAAAATGCCCAACTTGTACAAGGTGTATCTTGCTCACTTTTCAACATTTTTGAGTGTTCTTGGACTTTTTAGAAAGCTCTAGATGTCCTCTAAACAACCTCTTTGGTTTCATCTTAATTGGAGTTGTCATTCTCAATATCACTTCATTATAAAAAGTTGACTTTTTGTTGACTTTAAAAAGGACCTGTAATGTTTTGATCCATATCTTCCAAATGAAGCATTTTTTGAACATACCTGTGAGACATGAAGTTGTAGGGAATTGAATTTCCTTCAAAATTAGAGGTGGTGGAAAAATTTATGATAAAGTATGAGAAAGTTATGCTCAGTCAAAGTTCAGTTGACTTTTCTCTAAAAAACCCAAATTTGGAAAGTTTGACTTTTGAGCAAATCTTGAGTTTTCTTGATGAATCATGATCAACCCTTGATCAAATGATGAATGTGACTTCAAAATGAGTATGTTGATCAAAAATCATGAAGTTTGACTGTATGTTGACCATAGTTGACTTTTTGTCCAATACAACTGATTTTCATCCATCTGAGCAATTGTTTGAGGAAACTTGACTTGTAAGGCTTGAAGCTTGACATGGAGATTCTTTGAAGCATATGATGAGGCATGATGACCATTGGAAATGTTGGAAGTCCATCTTGATCTGAGAATAGCCAAACCCTAGTTTGGGTTGATTGTCTAGGAGAGGGTTTGTCTGATCAACCCTTGAGGAATCCTTGAGTATGGAAGTATGAAATGCCTTGAGAAGTAAGAGGGCAAATTTTGTGGTATGACAGAAGGGGAAATCATGAAACCTAGTTCTCTGATTGTAAAGGCTTTTGATGGATCCCGCAGGATGGCAGTGGGAGAGATTGACCTCCTGGTACTTATCGAACCCCAACTATTCAACATGACTTTTCAAATGATGGATATCTTTCCGGCTTATACCTGCTTATTGGGAAGGCCCTAGATACACGGTGCTAAGGCTGTCACCTTAACTCTCCATCAAAAATTGAAATTCTTGCTGAATAACCAGGTGGTGGAGGTTAGTGGTGAAGAAGACTACCTGGTTAGTCACTTGTCTGAGTTCAAGTATGTGGATGTTGGAGACGAGGTGCATGAGACTCTCTTTCAAGATTTAGAGATTGTGGGTAATGTGCAAAAAGAACTCAAGACTGCTGAAAAGCCTAAAGGTAACATGACTCGTTGGCAGGATGTCAAGGCCCTTATCGATGCCGGGAATCCTGAAGGTTGGGGAACGGTGATAAATATGGAAGAGAAGAAGGACAAGAGCGGACTCAGCAATCAACCATCCTCCAAGATCAGTGAAGGTTCAGAGATAGGAAAAGGAAAGATCCCTCGTCTAGAGGATACTTTTGTTGCGAACGGCTTCCGCTCCGAAAAGGCTATCAATGCCATTGATGATGATGAGCGTGCAGTGGAGCTTTCTCAGATGGTGTTCCGTACTCCTCCCGGTGTGGCCCTCAAGAATTGGATCATCAAGGACGTTACCCCTCTCATTTCATTGTCAAATTAATTTCTTGTTTTAAAAAATCATGTGCTCTGCCCAAGGCACAAAGGATTTCTTTGTAGGGCTTGTTCCGTTTAATGAGTGCATTTTTATCTTCAATGAAAAGCGCATTTTGTTATTTGGTTTGAGATCCTTTTTGTTGTTTTTACTTTTACTTTCCAATGCATCTTAATAAAAACAATAACATTTTCACTGTTTTTCTGCTAAAATAAACATACATATCTAAAAGATAAAATAAATCATTTATGCAGATCACCTGAAATTGAGCTTATTGAACATAGCCATGCTATAACTCCTTTTGACTTCGATTTCCCGATCAACCAAGCCGAAGACGATGGTGAGGAAGACTATGAACTCCCTGAAGAGTTAGCGCGTCTGATTGAGCACGAGGAGAAGAAGATCCAACCTCATTAGGAACCAGTGGATGTGATCAATCTTGGTACTGAAGAGGATCAAAAAGAAGTCAAAGTTGGAACCGCCTTGGGGCAGGAGATAAAAGATGAGTTGGTCCGCTTGTTGCAAGAGTTTGTAAATGTGTTTGCATGGTCGTATCAGGACATGTCTGGACTTGACACAGATATTGTTATGCATAAGCTGCCGCTAAAGCCCGAATGATCGCCCATAAAGCAAAGACCAAGGAGAACGCATCCCAAGATGGCTAAGAAGATTAGAGATGAAGTCAAGAAGAAGTTCGACGCTGGTTTCCTTGCTGTATCGGTATATCTAGATTGGATTGCCAACATTGTGCCTGTCCCCAAGAAGGATGGAAAGGTTCGGATGTGTGTAGACTACAGAGACTTGAATCGAGCCAGCCCGAAGGACGACTTTCCTTTACCTCACATCGATGTTTTGGTCGATAGCACAACTCTGTCTTCAGTTTTCTCTTTCATGGATGGTTTCTCCGGATATAATCAGATCAAGATGGATCTTGCAGACATGATGAAGACGACGTTCACCACTCCATGGGGCACCTTCTGTTACAAGGTCATGCCTTTCGGATTGAAGAACGCAGGAGCAACTTATCAAAGGGTCATGGTAGCTCTTTTTGTTGGTCTAAGCCCTAGAGGCCAATACTTTTTTGGTACTTGTATCGAATTATTTATTAATAATAAAAGGCTTTTCTTTATTATGTTTTCTTTTTTGAAATAATAAAGTCCCTAGAATAGTTGGTTTGTTTAATGCAATGTTAAGTGTGACTTAATCATGAGATCCATTAAACACAAGGACACTATTCTTAAAGTATCCATAATCGAGCTTTATTGTGAAGTGGGATAACATTAAAGCATTGAGATTATTATGAAGATAGACTGATGATCACATCTCATGGATCATGGATAAGAAGTTATCAAGTCTTGACATAGGTATAAATATTAGGAGTAATATTTATACTGGATTGACCCGCTATGAGAGTACTACATAGAATGTTATGCAAAGTCTCATAAGTTATTCTCATGGTGATAAGTGGTGCATACCACCGACTGAAACCACTATGGACCCTAGATGTAGAGTCAAGTGCTTTATTGCTGATCAAACATTATCCGAATCGGATGATCATAAAGGCATTGATGGGTACTTCACAAAGCATCTTTGAGGGACATGAGTGACCTAGATGGAATTTGCCCATCCTGCGTAGCGGATAAATGTCGAGGGCCCAATATTGAATGGACAAGGATGACACGACCTATGCCTTGTGTTCAATATAGACATAAGGGCGAAAGGGTAATTATACACACAAGTATTATCACGGAAAGGTTTTGTCAGATCACATGACATTTTCGTGACTTGGGTAGCAGTGATGTGTTGCTAGATACCGCTCACTATTTATTATGTTAAATGTGATTTAATATAATTGCCAACGTCGTGGAAACCTACAGGGTCACACACATAAGGACAGATTAATGAGAGATAGTGTAAATAAGGAACATCGTAGGGTACGGTGTACTTAAGTGGAATACGGAATATGGTAAGGTACCACATGCTTAAGTGATACACGATACATCATAATGTATGATTTTTCGTGAGCTTTATTGGGTTTTTTGTCTACAGCCATTATTGGGCTTTTAGATTCTAGCCCACACTTGTGGTCTTATAAATAGGACCCTTGTGATGAAGTTTTTTTTACTTGATGCAAATTCGGTCCTGAATCCCTGCCGAGATTCCGTTCACTCTCTCACTCAAAGCTTCCGTTCGTGAGCAGCTAGCATTGTGATCGGAAGCAAGCTGTTTGTGTGGACTGAGTAGAGACGTTGTTCTTCATAAACGTTCGTGATCACAGCGTCAGAAATCCAAATCGCCACAAGAGGTAAAAATACTCTATCACTGACCATGAACATTCGTAAGGATCACAAAGGAAAATCGAATTTCCGCTGCAATTTTAAGTCGCGATTTTCCTTCACTTTTCCATGATATGATGCATAAAGAAATTGAGGTCTATGTGGATGATATGATTGCCAAGTCTCAGACTGAGGAGGAGCACATTGTTCATGTTAGAAAATTGTTTGAAAGATTGAGGAAGTACAAACTTCTATTGAATCCTAACAAGTGCACTTTCAGAGTCCAGTCCGGGAAGTTACTTGGATTCATAGTGAGCCAACGAGGTATCGAGGTGGACCCTGACAAAGTAAAAGTTATTCAAGATATGCCAGCACCAAGAATGGAGAAGGAAATTCGTGGTTTCTTGGGACGCTTGAATTACATTTCCCGGTTCATATCACATTTGACAGCTACTTGCGAACCTTTGTTCAAGTTGTTGAAGAAGGATCAGGCCATAATATGGAATGATGATTGTCAGTGAGCATTTGATAAGATTAAGGAGTACTTACAAGAACTGCCCATCTTGATACCGCCTGTGCTCGAAAAACCTCTCATAATGTATCTCACCATACTTGAAGGATCTATGGGTTGTTTTCTGGGACAACATGACGAAACGGGAAGAAAGGAGCATGCAATCTATTACCTGAGTAAGAAGTTCACGGAGTGTGAAAGTCGGTACTCTCTGTTAGAGAAAACTTGTTGCGCTTTAGCATGGGCCGCCCGTCGTTTGAGACAATATATGGTGTGTCACACTACAATGCTGATATCCAAGATGGACCCTATCACGTATATCTTCGAAAAGCCAACTTTGGTTGGAAGGATTGCACGTTGGCCGATGTTGCTATCTCAATACGATATTCAGTATGTAACCCAGAAAGATATCAAGGGAAGTGTGGTATCAGAATATCTCACTCACCAGCCTATGGAGGACTATCAACCAATGAGATTTGACTTCCCAGACGAAGATGTCATGTTTATCAGAGATTGCAACATTCCTGGACCAGAGGAAGGACCCAAGCCAGGATCCCGGTGGACACTTGTGTTTGATGGGGCATCCAATGCAGTAGGTCACGGAATAGGGGCAATCATAACCTCTCCAACAGGTTTTCATATTCCTTTCACCGCCAGAATATGTTTCAACTGCACCAATAATATGGCAGAATATGATGCTTGCATCTTCGGGATTGAAGCGGCCATTGATTTAAGGATCAAAATCCTTGAAGTTTTTGGAGATTCAACACTCGTCATTTTCCAGGTCAAAGGAGAGTGGGAAAATCGTAACGAAAAGTTAATTCCATATAGAGATTATGTCTTGAAGCTGATACCGTATTTTGACGAGATCACTTTTCATCACATTCCCAAAGAGGAAAATCAGTTAGCTGATGCCTTAGCCACGTTGTCTTCAATGTTCAAGGTCAAGTGGGCTAATGAAGCACCTTCTATTACTATCGAGCGTCTGGACGAACCTGGCTATTGTATGTTGGTTAAGGAAGAAATCAATGGTAAACCCTGGTTCTACGATATCAAGCAATACATAGAGAAGGGCGAGTACCTAGAAGGGGCATCTATCACTGATAAGAAGACTTTGAGGAAGTTATCTGCTAACTTTTTCTTGAGTAGTGGGGTGTTGTACAAGCGGAATTTTGATTTGGTCTTGCTTAGATACGTGGATAGAAACGAAGCAGATCAACTCATCAAAGAAATTCATGAAGGTTCTTTGGTGTTCACGCAAATGGGCATGCAATGGCGAAAAAGATTCTCAGGGCTGGTTACTACTGGATGACCATGGAAACAGACTGTGTTGTTTATGCAATGAGATGCCACAAGTGTCATATTCATGTTGATAAGATGCATGTGCCACCCTCACCTCTGAATGTTTTGACCTCTCCATGGCCATTCTCTATGTGGGGAATTGATATGATCGGAATGATTGAACTGAAAGTTTCCAATGGACATCGCTTCATACTAGTCGTCATAAACTATTTCACCAAGTGGGTTAAGGCTGCTTCATATGCGAATGTGACACGACAAGTGGTTACCCGGTTTATCAAGAATAATATAATTTATCGCTACGGTACTCCTAGCAAGATTATCACTGACAATGGGACAAATCTGAACAACAAGATGATGAAGGAATTATGTGACACATTCAAGATCGAGCATCACAACTCGTCTCCCTACAGACCAAAGATGAATGGTGCTGTTGAGGTAGCTAACAAGAATATCAAGAAGATCCTACAGAAGATGGTGAAGACGTATAAGGATTGGCATGAGACGTTGCCTTTCGCTTTGCACGGGTACAAAACTTCTATTCGCACTTCGACATGAGCGACACCTTACTCACTTGTTTATGGCATGGAGGCGGTACTTCCCATAGAAGTTGAGATTCCTTCTCTTAGAGTTCTGATGGAAACAGAGTTGGAAGAGGCGGAATGGGTTCAGAATAGATATGACCAGCTCAATCTGATCGAAGAAAAGAGGTTGACAGCCATTTGTCATGGTCAACTTTACCAGAAAAGAATCAAGAGGGCTTTCGACAAGAAGGTACGTCCCCGCGAGTTCAAAGTGGGCGAATTGGTGCTAAAGAGGATAATCTCTCCACACAGAGACCCTCGTGGAAAGTGGGTGCCAAACTATGAAAGACCATACGTGGTAAAGAAAGTTTTCTCGGGAGGAGCTCTTATCCTCACCAACATGGATGGAGAAGACTTGGCACATGCCATCAACTCAGACGCGGTCAAGAAGTACTATGCCTAAAAAAAAAATTAAGCCCGATAAGCTGAAAACCCGAAAGGGCGGCTTAAGCAAAAAAGGGTAAACGTCCCGGTGAATGTAGGGAATGTATTACAGACATAATGCTGCAATATGCATTTCTTGTGTCGCAACAGAATCTTAGATGGAAGGAATCAGTTCAATTACCATCTTTAGAAGTGAAGTGATGAAGAATAGCAGTCAGGAGGGGGAATAGCAAGTTTATGGTTCAATGAAGTTCGGTTTCAATTTCGTTGTTGTTTTAGGAAATGTGTATAGACTTATTCTTTCCTGTATGTTCCTCCTAAAGGAATGTGCATCTTTATGTACAAAATCCCTACTTATGAGTTATTCCCCTCATATTTTAAATAAAATAATGGTTCAGTTGAACTTTGTTTCTTGTCCTACTCTTTTTTATCTTTTCTGCATGTTTAACTTAATGTCGCTGTTGTTTTAGATAAAATTAAAATCATTCAAAATGGTGAAACAATAAAGTTTTGAAACTTAAAACCGCTTTGATTTACGGAATGTTGGGGGGTGATTGACTTTCTAAGTGTTGCGCTTTTCTTTTGAATTGGAAGTACCTCCATACCCATCATGGTGTTTATGAGGAATCAGACATTATCCTCCCTCTGGGAGACTCATTGCGATGGCAATCGTGGTTTGGCAGTAGTCGTAACTTTAATTCGATGTTCAGTGGTGTCGGGAGTTCAGTTGATAAACCAATACATCAACCAGTATATTTACGCATCCATTCATTTATTCATTCGTCTATTCATGTCATATCACGGTACATTCATGCATGAACCTTCGCCAGAATCTAGGATCTGTTTAGAATAAGTTGAACGCGGGCGCCAAAGACTTTTCCTTAGATGACAATTTAGCTCTTCTCCCCAGTGCAAGTTGAATGCTTGGTAGAGATAAGTGGCAGTGGTGTCGACTCTCAAGTGAAGTCTCTTCCCCCAGAGAAGTGATTGATCATCCCCAGTGAACTCTTGTGTCAACAAAATTGTCCATTTGGATTCCCCAGTGACGCCTTCCTTTTTTGAACAGTATCAGGAAATCACGTGCTCTTGGCATCAAAGCATAAAAAAAATCATATCATACTCATGCATTAGCTTCGGCTATTTCTTTTGCAGGACGTTTCAGCTGAAACTGTAAATATCCTCGTAAGGATCAAATTGAAGGATTAGCTCTCAGACGATATGATTTTTCTCTTCTCTCCAGCACAAGTTGTATACTTGTACGAATTTTAATGATTGTTGGTTTCCCCAATCGAGATTTCTCCCCCAGAGAAACAATTGTCTCTTTCAGGTGGACTCAAATGTCAGTAAAATTATCAACCGGGAATCCCCAATGAAGTTTTCCACACAGTTTTCTTACGGAGTTTCCCCAGCGAAGCTTAATTTACTCGCAAGCGAGTCTCCTTCAGAAAGGATTATTACAGCATTATTCTTGGTATTTTCAAGATTTCTTTCAGACAAGAATCTTCTCAGCAAATTCTAATGGCAGTAACTTCTGCAGTTTTTGTTTCTCTGAGCTGTTCTCAGAAAACTACATCGAACTTCTGGTTTGTTTATTTCCCCAGTAAGTCATCAACTACTCAACAAATAAATATCCACCGAGTAGGATGTTTATCCAATCTCAGGATATTGTTCTCCAACTCGGAAGTTGATCCACATATCCACTTGCTACAACGCATTGTCTATACAATGCCAGCAAATTGAAGCTCATTACCCTAGAAGTTTTTCAGTCGCAGGTGTTGAATCTGATTCTTCTATCACTAGTAAAGCTATCTGCATACAAATTGAAGATCTTGTCAACTCGGAAGTTGTTCAACATGTCTGTACATGTTCAGTAAGATCTCTCATCAGCAAAAACGTCGGAAACAAGATTTACCGACTTTATAAACATCTATATCGCACCAGTGCGCTGGATATTGTTTTGTTTATCCCCAGAGAATTGTATTCTCGGGTGCGCTATTGAATTTGTTCTGCGGGTAACTCGGAAGTTACATAGTCAAGACATTCAGCATGTCATGGCTCTTCGCACCTTCGTGCATTAACAATTCTGATATTGTTCTAGCCATGTATCTTCGTTAAGGTTTGCGGGTATTCCTTAACTCTTCGGGATTTTCTGACAAATTCTCGATCATATCTTCGTTAAGGTTTGCGGGTGTTCCTTAACTCTTCGGGATTTTCTGACAAATTCTCGATCATATCTTCGTTAAAGTTTGCGGGTATTCTTTAACTCTTTGGGATCTTTAGACAGTTTCTCAATTTCATCTTCGTTAAGGTCTGCGGGTATTCCTTAATGTGAAGTCAAGATGCAATATCAAACTTGCCTCCTAGTGTTTTGATGAAGACAATAAACAATGAAGACTTTGATGGCAAAAAGTAATGGATCAAATTATCATAATCAAGTCTTGAAGAATCAAAAGCAAAATGTCAAAGGTTATGCATTCAATCTCACTATATGCATTCAAGTGTTCACAAAATAATCCATGCATCCATAAAAAATGCTAAAGATATTATACATTTCAAAGTTAAGATAGAACACTTTTGAAAAACAATTTTTGAGAAAAAATGTGCTGGAAACCGGTTCCTCCATATGGGAACCCGGTTACCCAAATCCTAAAAAAACAGCCCCTGGAATTTTGTATGGGGAACCCGGGTTCTCCCAGCTGGGAACCGGTTCCCCTGTGTAAAAATTCAAATTTTTTAAACGTTGGTTCAGCAGGAACCGGGTTCTCCCAGGAGGGAACCGGTTTCCCGCGAACCAGTGTGAAAAATACTTTTATTTTTTGGGCAGATTTTTCATGGGTTCTTTGTATTGAAGCATGGCATCTTTTCATCAATTGATACACTTTTGTAAAGGTGTTTTCACAACATATAAATTCTGAAAATTTTCAAAATTAATTCACCTTCTTCAATTACAATTTTCTACATTCAAAAACTTCCAAAATTTAAAATACTCTCAAGTGTTCTAATTCAAATATTTTGTGAAACCTTCCATACATATTTTTCATTGAAAAATTATTCTATGTTTCATATTATCACTGTGAACACTTGCATTCATTATTGAGAATTTTCTTCTTGAAGAAGAAGATCAATCCAAGATTGATATAGTGTACTACAAACTTCAAAATCTCTTGTATAAATTCAAACATATTTGTTGTATTCTTGTTGTCCAGGATTGTTGGAAACAAGTTGTGCATTGAAGAGGAATTTTCTTCTTGCACATGGTGTTGTTAGACCTTAAAGGTTTTAAGAACCTTTGGTCTCCCTATAGGTTAGATAGTAGGCCTCACAATTTATGTGAATAGGTTGTACAATAATTCTAACTATAGTGAAATCTCTTGTATGTTGTAAGGGGACTGGAGTACTCTCGATCTGTGAGGGGAACCAGTATATATCCTTGTGTTCTTTACCTTTCCGCTTTTATTGCTTTCATCACACCATAACCAAAAGGAAAGAAACACTAGTAAAAACTTCATATACCAAACCAGAAAAATTAGTACAAGTATTCATATATAACCGATAATTTTTTAAACACCTAATTCACCCCCCTCTTAGGCGCACCTGATACTTACAATTGGCATCAGAGCAAGTTATAGGTAACTTGTTCCTAAAGATTCAAAATGGCTTCCGCAAATCAAAATCCGGTTTTCAAAGATGGTGGTAGTAACAACAAGCCTCCATTGTTTTGTGGTGAATACTTTGACTTTTGGAAAATTCGCATGAAGGCTCATCTTGAAGCACAAGGAGAAGAAATATGGGATGCTGTTGAGAATGGTCCATTTGCTCCGGTTTGTGTTGTCAATGGTGTTGGATCATCAAAACCTAAAGCATCATGGGATGCAGATGACAAGAAAAAGGTTCTCTTTGACAAAAAGGCTATCAATATTCTCCAAAGTGCTCTTAGTATGGATGAATTTTTTCGAGTATCGGCATGTACAACGGCAACGCAAATTTGGGATACTCTTGTAGAAACTCATGAAGGAACCGCCGAAGTGAAAAGATCTAGATTGAACACTTTGAGTCAAGAATATGAATTATTCCGAATGCTGCCCGGAGAATCCATCCTTGACTTGCAAAAGAGATTCGTTCACTTGACAAATCACTTGAAGGCACTTGGTAAGACTTTAACTAACAATGAATTAAATCTTAAAGTGCTTAGGTCTTTAACTAGGGAATGGCAACCAAAAGTGACGGCAATATCCGAAAAGAAAAGCCTAGCAACTATGAATTCCGCAACATTATTCGGAAAGCTTCAAGAATATGAAACAGAACTTGGAAAGCTTGAAAAACATGAGAATCATGAGAAGAAATCCAAAGGCATTGCTTTGAAAGTTGATTCAAAAGAAAGTCAAGATAAAGATGCATCGGAGGAAGATGAAAACTTCTTGCTTCTTGTAAAAAGGTTAGGAAAATATTTTGGTCATAAAAATAATCTTCATAATGCTAACTTTGTCAAAAGAAAGAAATTTTATAAGCATAAAGATAAAGAAGCCTCCACATCAACACAAGATGTCACATGTTATGAATGTGGAAAGCAAGGTCACATAAAGCCGGATTGTCCAAAACTCTCCAAGAAAAATGGATTCAAAGGCAAAAAGGAGTTCAAAAACAAAAGGGCTTATGTTGCATGGGAAGATAATGAGATAAGTTCTTCATCCGATTCGGATAGTGACGAAAGTGCAAATCTAGCATTGATGGCTTCACACCATTCCGATGATGAAGAAGGCGAGGTTAGTTATGATAACTCTCTTTATGATAATGGTGCACAAGGTGCTATAGATGAACTATTAAATGAATGCAAAATTCTATATAAAACTATTTCATCTCAAAAGAAAATAAGTTCATCTTTAGAAGAAAAAGTTAAAACTATTGAAAAAGAACATAAAGATGAAAAAGAAAAGATGATTAGTGATCAAAAACATAATTTTGTATGCAATAATTGTGAATCACATTCTTTCCAAATTGTTCAATTAAAAAGAGTCCTAGAAAGGTATGAAAAAGGACAAGTTGGATTGGAAAATGTTCTTAGCACACAAAGATATCCTAAAGATAAAAGTGGACTTGGTTTTTCAAAATTTTCTCAACCAAGTCCCAACAAAACTATCTTTGTTAAGGCTAATAACCAACCAATCCAAGAGAAAGTGAATAAGCCTAAAGTAGTTCATCATTATCCTAAAAATAAAAGAGTTGTTAAGAATAAATCTTATCCTCCTAGATATATAAGTAATTTTGAACCTACTTGTTTCTATTGTGGTATTAAAGGCCACACACCTAATGCTTGCTATATAAGAAACTTTAGTGTTCCAAGTGGGCATTATTTGTGGATAAAGAAAGGTACTAATTATGAAGGACCCAAAGCAATTTGGGTACCTAACAAAACTTAATCTATTTTGTTGGTGTGCTTGAAAACCACTTCGAATTTATGGTATCTTGATAGTGGTTGTTCAAAGCATATGACGGGTGACATAAACCATTTTTCAAATCTTGTTTTAAAGGCCAAGGATTATGTCACTTATGGAGATAACAACAAAGGGAGAATTCTTGGCAAAGGCAAAGTTGGTGCACCACCTTTCACATCCATTGAAGATGTTCTTTATGTTGAAGGACTAAAGCACAATCTTCTTAGCATTAGCCAACTTTGTGACAAAGGCTTCAAGATCAAATTTACAAATGATGAATGTTTGATTATTGATGAAGTCACCAATGAGGTAAAACTCAAAGGTAAAAGAATTAATAATAATTTTTATGATTTCCTTAGACAATTTATCTTTGAAAGTAAAATGTCTCATGGTAAACAATAACGAATCATGGTTATGGCATAAAAGGGCAACCCATATTCATATGGAGCACTTAAATAAATTAACCAAACATGATCTTGTTGTTGGCTTACCAAAGATAAAGTTTGTCAAAGATAAATTATGTGATGCTTGTCAAAAGGGAAAACAAACAAAATCATCTTTCAAATCTAAGGATGTGGTGTCCACTACAAGGCCACTACAATTGTTGCACATGGACTTATTTGGTCCATCAAGAACAAGAAGCTTCGGAGGTAATGTATACGCTTTAGTTATTGTTGATGATTTTTCTAGATATTCTTGGACTTTGTTTCTTGTGCAGAAAAGTGATGCTTTCAAAGCCTTTAAGAAGTATGCAAAGAAAATGAAAAATGAAAAATCACTAAAGATTGTATCCATAAGAAGTGACCATGGTGGAGAATTTCAAAATGCATCTTTTGAAGAATTTTGTGAAGAACATGGTATCTCTCATAATTTTTCAGCACCAAGAACTCCACAACAAAATGGAGTAGTTGAAAGAAAGAATAGGTTTCTAGTGGAACTTGTAAGAATGATGCTTAGTGATGCAAATCTACCAAAGTATTTTTGGGCGGATGCGGTTAGTACGGCATGTTACGTTGGAAATCGAGTTATCATTAGACCTATCTTGAAAAAGACTCCATATGAACTCTTCAAAGGAAGAAAGCCAAACATTGCTCACCTTCACATCTTTGGATGCAAATGCTTTGTCCTCAACAATGACAAAGACAATCTCGGTAAGTTTGACGAGAAATCCGATGAAGGTATATTTCTTGGTTATTCACTTTCAAGTAAAGCATATAGAATTTATAATAAAAGAACCTTAACTATTGAAGAATCTATGCATGTCTCTTTTGATGAAACTAACACCTCTAAGGAGGAAATAGTTGTGTGTGATAATGATGATATTATAGATTTACCCTCGGAAGAACTTTCAAATAATCAAAATGTGAATCAACCGGAACATCAACAAGAAGTACCACAACAAGATTCAAACATCAATGATCTACCTAAATAATGGAGAACTCATAGAGACCATCCTATTGACAAAATCATTGGTGATATTAGTCATGGAGTTACAACTAGATTAAATCTCAAAGATGCTTGCTTAAACATGGCGTTTGTTTCTCAAATTGAACCCTCCAAAGTTGATGAAGCCTTAGGAGACGATCAATGGCTAATTGCAATGCAAGAAGAATTAAACCAATTCGAGAGAAATCAAGTTTGGGAACTTGTTCCTAGGCCAAGTGATAAACACATCATAGGTACCCAATGGGTGTTTAAAAACAAACTTGATGAGAATGGTATAATTGTTCGAAACAAAGCAAGGTTGGTGGCTCAAGGTTACAATCAAGAAGAAGGAATCGACTTTGAAGAAACATTTGCTCCGGTTGCAAGGTTAGAAGCTATTCTTCTTTTACTTGCTTATGCTTGTTCATTAAATTTTCAGCTTTATCAAATGGACGTCAAAAGCGCATTCTTGAATGGCTACATCAATGAAGAAGTCTATGTCAAACAACCTCCGGGATTTGAAGACTTCAAAAATCCTTCACATGTCTTTAAGTTGAGAAAGGCTCTTTATGGCTTAAAGCAAGCACCAAGAGCATGGTATGATAGACTTAGCAATTTTTTGTGTGAAAAAGGTTTTGAAAAGGGTAAGGTTGATAAAACTTTATTCATTAAGAAAATAAAAAGTAACACTTTATTGGTTCAAGTCTATGTTGATGATATCATTTTTGGATCGACTAACAAGGAAATGTGTGAAGAATTTTCATTGATGATGCAAGGAGAATTCGAGATGTCCATGATGGGTAAGATGAATTACTTTCTTGGACTTCAAATTAAGCAACTAAAAGATGGAATCTTCATCAACCAATCCAAGTATTGCAAAGAGTTATTGAAAAGATTTGATATGGATAATTGCAAAGCGATGAATACTCCAATGGGCTCCGGTACATATGTTGATCAAGATGAATCCGGTATTCCAATTGATATCACAAAGTATCGAGGTATGATTGGTTCTTTATTATATTTGACGGGCCAGCCGTCCTGACATAATGTTTAGTGTTTGTCTTTGTGCTCGCTTTCAAGCAAATCCAAAAGAATCTCATCTAATGGCGGTCAAGCGAATTATGAAGTATCTCAAAGGAACAACCAATGTCGGCTTATGGTATCCAAAAGGTAGTATTTGCAATTTAATTGGTTATTCTGACGCGGATTATGCAGGTTGTAAAACTGATAGAAAAAGCACAAGTGGTACTTGTCACATTCTTGGAAATGCATTAGTTTCATGGGCTTGTAAAAAGCAAGCATGTGTTGCTCTTAGCACGACCGACCGAAGCGGAGTACATAGCAGCAGGTAGTTGTTGTGCACAAATTCTTTGGCTTAAGCAACAACTTCGTGACTACGGACTTGATCTCGGATGCATTCCTCTTCGATGCGACAACACAAGTGCAATCAATATTACCAAAAATCCGGTCATGCATTCAAGAACCAAACACATCGATATTCGGCATCATTTTCTCCGTGATCATGTACTTCAAGGAGATGTCGAAGTTACGTTTGTGGATACTCATAATCAACTCGCAGACATTTTTACAAAGCCGCTTGCTCGTGAACCATTTTTTAAGATTCGAAGAGAACTCGGAATTTTAGATGAAAGTGATACATGAAATATGCAACTTCAATTAAGGTGCACATATTATTCTTAAATTTTTTTATCAAATGCATCTCTTCTTCTACTCCTTCTTATATGTGTTTCATGTGCATAAATATGTGTGTTTCATGTTTAAAATACTTAAATATTAATGTATATATGTTTCCCCACATGCACTTAAATATTTATGTAAAATTTTTGCAAAAAATAAAAGAATTTTCAGTTTTTCTTCAGGGGAACCCGGTTTCGCATATGGAGGAACCGGTTCCCACGTTGTTTTTTGGTTCCAGAACGCGTTTTTAAAACTGGTAACCGGTTACCCCCATCTGGGAGCCGATTACCGCTGCGTACAGGGGCCACTTTTACACGTTCTCTTTATAAAAATTGTTTGTTTCTTTTTATTTTTTTATAACCTATATTGTGTGTTGATAAGTGATTCCTAAAATAAGTCATTTACTCTTCACTCTTCTTCACTCCAACTTCTCCTTCAACCTTCATTCTCTCCTCCATCATATCCTCCTTCCTTATTCCATATCTCATCACAAATTTCCTCTCTAACCCCAAACCGAATCCTCTTTCAAACCCTAACTTTCAAAATTAAACTTCATACTCATCCATGGCTTCAAGAGCAACAGGGTGCTAAGGGCAAACAAAAGATTGGTGAATCAAGTGCTGACCCAAATGAAGCCAATCGTCCTACACTCAAGAGTAGGAGACTCACTTTCAACATTCGGAGCAGAGCCTTATTACCGGCAAAGTATGGTAATCTTTCTGTTTTTCCTGTTCACAGCTTCCATTTTCCTGCTAGTCTTACTGCCGCTAAGTTGGATTTATTTGTGAGTGAGCATGGTTATATTTACCCTGATTTGGTTAAGGAATTCTATCAAAACATGTCCTTAGGTAGTAATGAAAATGATGAATTTGTTTTGACCTCCTCTGTTTTAAACAAAGATATTTGCAGGGATATTGAGACTTTTGGAAAAAGTTTAAGGGTTCCATATGAGGGTTTGGTTCTGGTTCCAGGCTCTATACCAGATGAATGGGAATCTTATAGTAAAATTGAAGTCTTTTTGAATTTTTGTCGAGAATCTCAGCGGGCTAGTGTTAGGCAACAAAACGCCTCTAAGTTACATATGTTTGGATCCAACTTATCGGTTAGTGATAGGATGCTCCATTATATTATAGCATATGTTTTGCTTCCTAAGAATTCCAACCACTCCCGTATAAATGAGTTTGAGCTTCAAGTACTCTATTCCTTGAACCAAGGGATTCCGATAAATTGGGCCCTCACTATGCTGCATCATATGAATCACCTTGTTCACTTAAATGGTGGTCTCCCATATGCTAGACCAATTTCAAGAATCATTGAGCGAGCTGGTATTTCTTTGCAGAGAGAACCAAAAATAGAGATGACCGAGAAAGACTCTGAAATCAATGTTAAGACTGCCCTCAAGAATACAGGTATTGTTGTGGACCTCGAAGGAAGATTTAATTATAAAGAAGATCTTGCAGTCAATGCTCCTCCTCCGGTTCCCGAAGGTGGCTATACGTTGGAACTTTTGTTCAACAAAATGTGTTCCATAGAAACCACCATTGCCAACAACCATAGAGAAAACCAGTTTGAGCATGCACTCCTTCGCCGCCAAATGCGAGACCTTATAAAAGCTCAAAGAAACCAAACCATGGCCAATGATGAAGAAGATGATGAAGTTGGAGAAGGAGATGATCAAGAGTGAAATGAGAATGAAGATGAGGATGAAAATATGGATGAATAAATTATGTTTTTCACTTATGTTTTATGTTTCTTTAGATGTTAATTTCCTTGTTTTTAGACATTGTTTCACTTATGTTTGTTATGTTTAGACTTGTTCTCTATGTTATAATTTTTTTGTCATGTGTTTAGACATCATAACCTATGTCAAGTTAATATGTTCATTGTGTGTTCTTTTTATTTATTAACTTGCATATCACTTCTTTATATTTCAAACTTTTATTCTTTTCCCCATTCCTTTTTGCTAATGACAATATACATGTGTTTCTCTAACAACAAATTGTAGCAAACATGAATGTTCAATTTTTCAAGTGGTCTCCAATTCATAAATCAAGGGGGAACTTTGATTTAGGGAGAGTCTCTATATATCTTCAAATTGCCTCAATTGTTGGAGAAAACAAAATGATTCTTACTTTCAAACAAATGGTTGTCATCATCAAAAATGGGGAGAATGTGAAGTCAAGATGCAATATCAAACTTGCCTCCTAGTGTTTTGATGAAGACAATAAACAATGAAGACTTTGATGGCAAAAAGTAATGGATCAAATTATCATAATCAAATCTTGAAGAATCAAAAGCAAAATGCCAAAGGTTATGCATTCAATCTCACTATATGCATTCAAGTGTTCACAAAATAATCCATGCATCCATAAAAAATGCTAAAAATATTATACATTTCAAAGTTCAGATAGAACACTTTTGAAAAACAATTTTTGAGAAAAAATATGCTGGGAACCGGTTCCTCCATATGGGAACCCTGTTACCCAAATCCGGAAAAAACAGCCCCTGGAATTTTGTATGGGGAACCCGGGTTCTCCCAGCTGGGAACCGGTTCCCCTGTGTAAAAATTCAAATTTTTTAAATGTTGGTTCAGCAGGAACCGGGTTCTCCCAGGAGGGAATCGGTTTCCCGCGAACCAGTGTGAAAAATACTTTTATTTTTTGGGCAGATTTTTCATGGGTTCTTTGTATTGAAGCATGGCATATTTTCATCAATTGATACACTTTTGTAAAGGTGTTTTTACAACATATAAATTCTGAAAATTTTCAAAATTAATTCACCTTCTTCAATTACAATTTTCTACATTCAAAAACTTCCAAAATTTAAAATACTCTCAAGTGTTCTAATTCATATATTTTGTGAAACCTTCCATACATATTTTTCATTGAAAAATTATTCTAAGATTCATATTATCATTGTGAACACTTGCATTCATTATTGAGAATTTTTTGCTTGAAGAAGAAGATCAATCTAAGATTGATATAGTGTACTACAAACTTCAAAATCTCTTGTATAAATTCAAACATATTTGTTGTATTCTTGTTGTCCAGGATTGTTGGAAACAAGTTGTGCATTGAAGAGGATTGTTCTTCTTGCACATAGTGTTGTTAGACCTTAAAGGTTTTAAGAACCTTTGGTCTCCCTATAGGTTAGATAGTAGGCCTCACAATTTATGTGAATAGGTAGTACAATAATTCTAACTATAGTGAAATCTCTTGCATGTTGTAAGGGAACTGGAGTACTCTCGATCTGTGAGGGAAACCAGTATATATCCTTGTGTTCTTTACCTTTCCGCTTTTATTGCTTTCATCACACCATAACCAAAAGGAAAGAAACACTAGTAAAAACTTCATATACCAAACCAGAAAAATTAGTACAAGTATTCATATATAACCGATAATTTTTTAAACACCTAATTCACCCCCTCTTAGGCGCACCTGATACTTACACTTAACTCTTCGGGATTTTCTGACAAATTCTCAATTTTATCGAATCCTTAATTTATCTTATTTCTTTTCGCTTGAGAAGTTCGGTTTTCTTCTCACACCATTTTTCATTGAAACTTACTGTTATTACTCATTTCGGTTACTCGGTTATCCCCAGTGTTGTTGAGATTTTCTGATATTTCTCATTTGGTAATGTTTTGTTGAGGCGTTCTGTTGGTGCTTGGCGAGTTTGTCTCTTCAAGCGTTTCTTCCTTAGCTCTGTAGTGAAGGTATTTTATCTACTTTCTTTTGTGGCGTTGGTTTCCCGCATAGGGCAAATTTTTGGGGTTCTTGTAGTATTCAATCCTCTTCTACCTTGAACGTTCGAAAGCTGTTGATTTTTCTCACTTATCAGGTTTAAGATGATTGAATAGGGGCAACTGTCGCACCCCAAAATTTTCCCTCTTCTTTTTTTATTGCATGCAAATACATTCATGTTATGAGGGTAAGGTGGCTCGCAGTGTTTTTTTTAAGGTGTGGAAGATGTTTGTGTTTTCAATCAATTAGGATTGAAAATGACAAGGGTTTAACAATAAACCTAATTCTCTCTTATCTGTCAGTTCTTGGGTATGAGTTTCTGCTTCAGAGATCACATTGATTTTTATTTTATTTTATTTCCAAGTCATTCGCTCATCAAAAGGGTTAGAAGGTGAAGTCGGGAATTTATGCTCACATGGGTTACATTTTGTTTCGAACTTTCTTGAGGGATTGAGTATTCTTTAATTGAGATGGCATCTTTGATTTAAAGAGCATGTTACCATTATCATTTAAGAACTTTTAAGTTCTTGAAGCAAATGTTGCGAATTGGTACGATTGGGGAACTTTCTTCAAGTTTTAATCCGAATAAAGGCAATGCAACATACATTCCAAATATAATTGATACATGATATACTTGATCCAAAGCTTCAATATCAATTCAATATCAACTCTTATCTGAGGAGTTTTCTACTTGACATTTCAATGATTGAATCTTAAAGAATTGTGAAACTTTAATTTATCTAAAGATTCATCCACTGTGTTACAAAGAATTAAAGTTTACATTCGAAATTTCCATGAATGGCATACAAAGTAGAGAACTAAGATTACAAAGCAAATTCTTTTACAAGAATAATTCAAAGAGGCTTCTAAAATCCTAGGAGTTTCTAAAGATTCAAATCTTCTTTTTCTCAAATTTTCCCTCCAACAGGAATTTCATCACAAGCCACGAGTGCTCCTCTTCATCTACGTGCCGTGCCATTCGACCATTGCCATCATTCATGAAAAACAAGAAAGAAAGGAACATGATTAGCAATTGCAAAACATAAACAAAAATTCATAAGAAAATCAAAAGAACTATTCTTTTTCAAATTCATCATTAGGGTTAGTGTTAGGAATCAGGTTGAAGGTTTTAATTGTGTTCAATCGATCGAGCCTCAGAATTAAAAAGTTCCTTCATCGGCCACAACCTTCTATTGCAAATCACAACAACCTTTATTGTTGGTTCACAAAAGGAGGTGTGAAATGGAAAATCAGAAAACATCATGTTTTCCCAAAGCAACCAAGAAATCCAGCCCATGTTTATCATAGTTCCAGAATTGATTCAGCCCAAATACTAATCCAACAGTTCAACAGGTAGCAAATTAATCCAACAGTTTAACAGGGCAGCAAGTGAAACAAATATATGGTTATCAGCACAAAAGAGCAGCAAGGATAAAGCAAGAGCAGCAGGGATAGAAGGCATAGCAGAACCAAAGAGGCAAGCCAAATAATGCAAGCAAGATATAATAGCAGCAGTATCATAAAAAGAGAAAGTGCTGGTTCCAAAGGTGGTTTTTCACCAAAGGTGAAAAGGGTAAAAAGTAACAGACATCAACATAGCAGAGCAAAATTCCCAATAGCAACACACAGCCTTTTTAGTGAGAACAAAGAGATCAGAAACCAATGAGAAAAATAGATAATATTTGTTCAAAGATAGCCAAAGAGACAAGCATAAGATCTGTTGAGAGATAACCAAAATACAAGCATATAGTCTGTTCAGGGAGCAAGTAAAAAGGACAACAGAAACCAACACCAAAAAAACAAGAAAACCAACACCAAGCACAATATCTGCTTTAACAAACATTCAAAAACCATAGCAGAAAATCAAATGGCATCTGTTCTAACAAGCATTCAAAAAACCATAGCAGAAAATCAAATGGGGCATCTGTTCTAAAACCAACAAATTCGAGAACCATAAGCCATACCAGTTCAAAAAACATAAATTAGAAAACACAAAAGCGTTTGTTCGAAGCCAACAGAAAACAAGGAAAACTAAGAACATCACAAAACCCAACGTATTCATCATTTTCCCCAAACGCAAACCCTTCAGAAATTGTGTTTAAGAAATCAAGGGTTTCTGAATAGAGAAAGAAGAGAGGAAAAGACATAAAGCAAGGAACGATCTCACCTGGAGGACAACTCAGAAGCCATTCCTCGCCATCAAACGCGTCTCCAAGACTCAGGTACCTTCACCTTTGTCGGAATCGTGTCGGAGGTCTAGGGTTTCAGAAACCCCTTGGATTTTCGGCCATAATCGGTTATACATCTGCAAAGCCAACGTTATCAAGCATTAGAAAGCGTTAGAAAACGAAAGAAATAAGCCAAACAGAATCGATAGAGATTAGGGTTCCATCAAGGGGTGATCGAGAGAGAGAGAAGTGAGGGTTTCCGTCGAGACAACCGGGAGAGAGATGGGTTTCCATCAGTAAACGTTCGAGGGAAAGGAAAAATAGCGTTTCTGGGTAGGTATCGTGAGAAGAAGATGATTTCTTTTCTGGGTTTTTGAGAAGTAAGAAGGAAGATGAGAGAACCTTATTCACGAGAGAGAGAGACAGATGGGCTGGGTCTTCCCCTTCCTTTTCCTTTCTTTGTTTTTTTTAATTAATTAACATAATTTTTAGTTTAGTTTTTTAAATTTACATTTAACAGTAGGTGTTTTAGTTGGGTGGTGACAAGTGTCACCACCTTACTTAGTTCTTATTTTATTTTTTTTAGTTCTTTTTAGTTAAGATATTATTTTCTTAAAATGTTTTGGTAAATATTATACTATCGTGGCCATTGAAGTACTGTGGAGAGAGATCTGACGCACAAGATTTCCAGCGCATGATGAACCTTTGCAGACCAATCAACAAGATCAGATGGATTTCTTTTCGCACCGCCCAGACTTGCTTCATACAGGCTAACTCTAAACTTTTATCTTTTTAATTTATTTATTTTTTATGCGAATAATATTTTTTGGTGCGATGTACTAAATAATAATTAGCTTTGATAGTTTCTATTTGATGTCTTATCGATTGAACTATTAGTTGATTTTTTCATCAAACAGAAAAAATTGTTTCTAATAATTATTTAAATTTCCAATTGTATTGTGTGATAATTATATGTTTATTCGGCATTTATTCACCATTGTACACTTCACGCATAACTAAATGTTAAAATTAATCTGATTCTGCTTCGATTGGCTCATAAGCCGATTTCTTAAAGGGTCTCATAGTTGGGGATGGGCATGGCCATCCTCACGAGGTTGATTAAAGCCCTTGTTCCTTTAATCAATCATAACCCGAAAATAACATTGGTCTACATACCAATTTTCCATGCGCCAGGGTCTCATGGTTGGGGATAGGAGCACCTATCCTCACGAGGTTAATTAAGTCCATATACTTGATTAAACATAACCCGATTCCACATTTCATCTCAGCACGTATCTAAAAACACTTTCATAATTAAAATTCTAAACCTCAATCCAACGTCGAGTTTGTTTTCAAAATATTTTTCATAATAAATTTAGATGGGGTTTGTTTAAATCGTTAGACGTTAGCCTGATGGTTTACACAGATTTGAAGTTTTTTAGGTTGATAGGTGATAACCTAATAAGTTAAAAAACTTCTACCCATGTTTTAAAAAAAAACTTAGTGTGTGACATTCGATTAAATTGTTGGATGATAGCCCGACGGTTTAATTGAATTTAAAGTATTTGGGTCGTTAGATGATAGCCTATTGATTTAAATACTTTTATTCGCATACTTAATAATTGTGAACTTTGTTTCACTTCATCTATTTTCATAATAAATATTTTGGATGAGAGATGATTGGTTGAACTTGCTCGCCGATTTGGAATACTTGAATCATTAGATGATAGCCTAATGTTTCAATATTTGTCATCCACAACTTAAAAACAATTCAATTGACTCAACTCTCTTATCGCTCATATGCGATCATAAAACTCTTTTCCAACGAAAGAGTGTGCAATAGTCATTTCAAACGAACAAGGACTTAAGCTTTTCAAACAAACTAAAAAAGTCCAAGTTTAAGCATTTCAAATGTCTAATGCACGATTTTTCTTATAAAATCAACACAACCAATTTAAAACCTTTTTAAGAGGAACTACGGAGTTTTGACTTTCCCATTGCACAAGGGAATACGTAGGCACACGGTTTCGAAACTGTGCCAAACTCAAAATAATAATAAACAAACCCTTTTCTCCTTTTTATAACTTAGCAATAAACACACACACAAACATTTAGAACTAAATAGGTCCCATCGAGTACGATGGATGTAAGAGGTGCTAATACCTTCCTTTTACATAATCGACTCCCGATTCCATGTTTTTGGTCGTAGACCGCCTTATCCGTATCTATGAGGTTTTATCTATATTTTCCCGTTCTTTTTAGAACAAATAAAATTAGGTGGCGATTTCACTAGTTTTCGAAATTTAAATGATTTTTGAAAATCGAGTTGCTTCAACCATCTCTATACGCTTAGGTTCGATTAAATCCGCTTAGGTTCACTATATTACGTACCGATATCTGTTTACTTTATATTTATCCTTAACCATTATCTAAAATAATTATTCGCCTTAGCTATATACAGTAACCTAGGATAACGGTAGATCGAATTATAGTCTTTGTGGGTTCGATATCTTTTAAAACTATGCGATAGGACTGTGCACTTGCAGTCTCCCGATTAATAGACGATAAAGTCGCGATTAGTTTAAGGCTTGCATAAGATATAGGTGTCTACCCTACCAGAATTTAAGTTGGTTCAACTAGTCCTACAATAGTAACCGGGTTCTATGAATCTCATATCATAGATCTTTCTCGCAGACTTTATTTCAGTACGGCTACTAAATGGTCGACCGAAACATCCTAAAAGTCGAATCCCAATGAGCGTTGCATCGAGTATCAACCAACCTTAGTTTGCAGCGAAGCCGGCTATCTTACTACCTTCTAATGGCTAAGATGGGTCAATTAGGGTTCTAAAAGTTTAGTTAGTTCTTGTTGACACCACACAGATGCCAAATATTTTCTCAACTGAACATAAGGAACATCAGGACATCCAAAGTGTCGCACTATCCGTAACCATCATTTTAACCGTTTCGGTCTACGCCGGACAGTCGTGATGATTTATTGCTACTTACCTAAGGAAACCTGAATCCGGGTGTAGGATCCCCCACAAATATAATACCCAAGCACCCCTTAAAAGAAAATCATACAAAGTAAACAGAAAGTGATTAAAAGTGATCCAAAGCCCTAAGGTAACCTCTCTTTGGGTGTTCTCCCCAGCAGAGTCTCCAGTTCTGTAACACGGTGGGAGAACTGACTTGTTTGTTTTTGCATTTTATCATAAATGTTGCGGTTAGCAAGAGTCTGTCATACCCCAAAATTTTCCTTCCTATTCCTCAAAACATTTCATACATCCATACTCAAGGATTCCTCAAGGGTTGATCAGACAAACCCTCTCCTAGACAATCAACCCAAACTAGGGTTTGGCAATTCTCAGATCCAGATGGACTTCCAACATCTCCAATGGTCATCATGCCTCCTCATATGCTTCAAAGATTCTCCATGACAAGTTTCAAGCCTCACAAGTCAAGTTTCCTCAGACAATTGCTCAGATGGTTGAAAATTAGTTGTATTGGACAAAAAGTCAACTGTGGTCAACATACAGTCAAACTTCCTGATTTTTGGTCAACATCCTCATTTTGAAGTCACATTCATCATTTGATCAAGGTTTGATCATGATTCATTAAGAAAACTCAAGATTTGCACAAAAGTCAAACTTTCCAATTTGGGTTTTCCAATGAAAAGTCAACTGAACTTTGACTGAGCATAACTTCTTCATACTTTCTCAAACATTTTCCCACCACCTCTCATTTTGAAGGAAATTCAATTATCTACAACTTCATGTCTCACAAGAATGTTGAAAAAATGCTTCATTTAGAAAGTATGGGTCAAAACATTACAGGTCCTTTTCAAAGTCAACAAAAAGTCAACTTTTTGTTTTGAAGATTTATTGAGAATGGAAACTCCAATTGAGATGAAACCAAAGAGGTTGTTTAGAGGACACTTAGAGATTTCTAAAAAGTCCAAGAACACTCAAAAATGTGGAAAATTGAGCAAAATACACCTTGCACAAGTTAGGCATTTTTGAAGAGGTGCACGAAGAGAGATACTTGTTAAAATCCAAAATTTTGCAAATGGGCCTAGTTTTTCTTCATTGAAACTTGTTCCTTAGACAATTTGGAACATCCAAGCCCAATGCCACGAATTTTAGCCTTATTTTTCTATTTAATTTGAATTTTATTCATTTAAAAACAAATTAAATTTAAAAAGAAGGTATAAAATCAAAATTAAATGCAAAATTGATTTTTCTCTCATACTTGAGATCCAAGTAACTCACACAAGTTGGCAAATTTCGAAATTTGCATAGATTTGGCAAGAATTTGAATGAAATTTGATCAAAAAAGGAAGATTTGATTTTGTACAAAATCAAATAATTTTTGCATTGATTGATCATTATTTGTTCTTCAAATCAGCCCAAAATCCATCCACTATAAATGTACAATGCATATCACATGAACAAGAACAGAAAAATTGCATGGAGGAACCCTAACCTAAGTCAAAAAACTGTGCCTTTCAAGCAACTTGCAGCCATAGTTCCAGCTCGATTCAATTGGTTTTAAGCATTCCTTTGCATTCCTTGGAGTCCATGGAGTCGATCCAGACCTTTACATCATTCAAAAACATCAAGAATCACGAAATCCAGTTTTGGTTTGTTCATACTTTTTCAAATTTCGATTTCTGTCATTCATACATTATTAACGTGTTTTGATGTTTGCTTTGTGTTTAGTTTGAAGTTTGCAAGCTATCTGGACAATCCAATTGCATTTTCATGGCCTGAATCGAAATATACCATTGTTAGGGTTTTTTGAACCGATTTAGGGTTTCCTTAAAACGGAAAAATTGGACAAAACTAGCACCACCATCGTGTTTAGAATGTTATTTGCAATCGATTCATGTATTCATAACTCATTTATATTGCTTGTATGAAGTTTTGGAAATTGCAGGGGCCATAGCGTCGAACGAAGCCGACGCTAACTTTTCAAAATTTCAAATGAAGAAGATGAAGATCTTCGCGCGTGTTCTTGGTTCCCAGAATTAAAAAACGTTTAAAACAACTTTGTTTCAATCTTTTGACACCAAATGCGCGTTGGCTCAGTGGTTAAGGCATGGGAGTGTGACGTGTTACCAGAGGGACACCGGTTCGATCCCTGGAAAGACCAATATATTTTTGCTCTTTTGAAAACTAACATATATTTTCATATTTTCTTATTTTTCTTTAATATTTTTCATTCTATTTAATTTATCTTCAAATATTTTTATCATGCATCAAAAAAACACCAAAAATATTTATAAATTGCATAATCATCAGAAAAATACTTATTTAATTTTTAGCATTGAAATTATTATTTTTGCATGCATATTTAATTTATTTACTAATTAATCATTTAAATGACTTTTAATTGTTTTTAAATTATCAAATCAATTCCAAAAATTACCAAAAATTTATTTTATCATATTAATGTCATTAATAACACATAGCCTTTTTCCTCATTCAAAAATACTTATTTTTACTAACATTTTCTTCTTATGCAATTTTCTCGTATTTTCCGATTTTGTATTTGTTCACAGGTTGTAACACTTCGGACGATTTTTCTTGCTTTTCTTTTTCAATCATGTAACTGCCTATGGGATGTAATAGTTTGATTAGGGTTTTTATTTTCCGCACTCATATTATGTATCTGCCCCAAAGCCATGTAATAGCTAGGACTTTATCTTTCCGCACTTTACATTTCCGCAATTTACTTTCTGCACCCTATAAACTGCTAGTAATTAGGCGTGTATGGCAAGATAAAATTGGACATAGATCACTCATAATTCCAAGATAAAAATATCTGAATTGACACACTCTTTTCACACACGCACCCCTTAGGGTAATTCTCTCTCGTTGCCTTTATGAATACAAGTGGTCAAGTCCCTCGAACGTAGAGGTATCCTAGCACCGTTGCCTTTATGAATACAAGTGGTCAAGTCCCTCGAACGTAGAGGTATCCTAGCACCGTTGCCTTCAAACAAATCATCATAGTCCCTTCGATACAAAGATCATAGGCCCACGATGTCGCCTACGAATACATGATCTTGACCCTCGATTGTCGCCTACGAAAAATGATGATAGTCCCTTCGAATGTGCTAGGATACTTCCTACAAGTTGCCTTCTATGACCATCCGATGTCCCTTCGAACGTCCCGCTTACATCCAACGAATAGGGTTACCTACCAACTAATGGTATGGATAGCACTATTCTAAAGGAGCGTAAAACAACACGAAAACGACCAATTCTGAGTAGGTAATAAGACTTTTATTTGATTGCTCTATCCAAATACTTTTTCACACCTCACACTTTTTATCAAAGTTCAAACTCTTTTCAAAACGAAACATTTCCAAACACTTTGTATACATTCCTACATGAATCATTACAAAGTCAAAGTGAAATGCCTTTTCAAAACTTTTTTCAAACACACGGAAAGCACAATTTTAAAGTGATCTAAGAGCAACTAAGAGCGTGAAAACGGATAAGGGTGCTAATACCTTCCTTTTCATAACCTTCTCCCTTACTCTAATCTAACAAAGGTCTTTTTCTGTACTTTTACCTTCCCTTAATTGGATAAAAGAAAAGTCGGTGGCGACTCTTGCTATCCGCACATTTGCGATACAAAATCTCAAAGTCGGTTCACCGACATGAATGGCGACTACTGGGAAACACCCTAAAGAGAGAATGCCTTAGGGATTTATAGATCACCTTTATTGCTTTCTGTTTGACTTGCTTGCTTTATCTTTAAGGGTTGCTTGGATATTATATTTGTGGGGGATCCTACACCCGAATCCGGGTTTCCTTTTAGGTAAGTAGCAATAAATCGTCGCGACCGTTAGAAGTATATCGAAACGGTCAACATGATGGCTACGTTAGTGTGACACTTTGGATGTCCTGATACTCTTCATTTCCAAGTTGAGGATAGTATTTGGCTTCTGCGTGGTGTCATCAAGCACTAACTAAACTTTTAGAACCTTAATTGACCCATCTTGGCCATTAGAAGGTAGTGAGATGGCCGGCTTTGGTGCAGACTAAGGTTGGCTGATACTCGATGCTACGCTCATTAAGATCATACTTTTGGGATATTTTCGGTCAACCACTTGGTAGTCGTATTGAAATAAACGCCTACGAGAAAGATCAATGATATGAGATTCCTAGAACCCGGTTACTATTGTAGGACAGGATGAACCAACTCAAACTTTTGGTGGGGTAATCACCTATACCTCAGGAAAGCCTTGAACCTAAGCTCATTGTGTGAATTGTTTGTGTGTGCTAAACATGACATCATGACATCATCGCATTGCATATCATTTCTAACTATTTCAAGGACCTAGAGATTTTTCTTTGCTCTGTTTTGTAGGGGTTATGGCTTCTAGAAAGACTATCTGAATCAACTTCATGGGTATACCTTCTCAGCTCAAAGAATTGGTTTCAGAAATTCCGACCATGCTCACAAAAGACATGGTTATCTGCTTGACTTGGTTATCTCCGGTTTTGAAGAAGATATGATGCATGTCCTATTCCAGTTCTTTTATCCGAAACACCATTGCTTTACATTCCCAGATTATCAGTTGGTTCCTACCTTGGAAGAGTTCTCTAAGCTACTTGGGATACCTATTCTTGACCAAATGCCATTCACCAGTTTAGAAAAGGCTCCTAAGTACGAAGACATTGCATCAGCATTACACCTAAAGCGCTCAGACATTGAAGCCAATTGGGAAACTAGAAGCGGAATTAAGGGTTTACTTGCCAAGTTCTTGATTAAGAAAGCCCGAGAGTTTCTCAAAGTTATGAGTTTCCATGCATTTGAAGATATTGTGGCCTTGCTAATCTATGGTTTGGTTCTATTCCCTAACTCGGATCAATTCATAGATGTCAAGGCCATCAAGTTGTTTCTTACTCACAATCCTGTGCCTACTTTACTTGGAGATATTCTACATTCTCTCCATACTCGTACTATCAAAAGACAAGGAACTCTCATGTGTTGTATACCGTTACTTTCCAGGTGGTTTCTTTCGCACCTTCCTCCATTAGTATTGAAGAATGAACAAAGATTGAAGTGGTCTCAAAGGCTAATGTCACTCTCTCATTCAGATATCTGTTGGAATCTTTTCTCTCAAAAGGACTTCACATTCATTGAGCGTTGTGGAGAATTCCCTAATGTACCACTCCTTGGTATAAGGGGAGGTATTACTTACAACCCTTCTCTAGCTCTACGTCAGTTTGGTTTCGCTCGAAGAGATGGTCCACATGATATGCTTCTCCAAGATATTGTGTTCGATTACAACCACGATCTCCAGAATTACCGACGAAGGTTCATACACGCTTGGGGCATGGTAAAGAAGACTGATACCAAGACTTTGGGGCACCAAAACTCCATTCCTTAGGAACCTTACCTCAAATGGGTGCGAGCTCGAGCTCAAAACCTCATGATGCCATTCACGCCTGTTTTACCAGTAATTATAGAACCTGTTGCTATGGGTGACGAACCCTATACTATTCTCCATCCTGACATGCCTACTGACTTTGAAGACTTGAAGAGGTCCTGGATTCAACTTAAAGAAGAAAGGGATACATTTGAAGCTCAGTGCTATGCAAGTGAGAAGAAGGTACTAGAGTTGACAAACTTACTTCACGAGGAGCGGAACATCAACGCCTACCTCGGCACCAAGAGGAAGCGCCCATGGGAGACTTAGAGCTCTAGGATTTTAGGCTTTTATTATTTTGAACTATCTTTTGTACTTAAAAAGAAAAAGAATAAAAAGAGAACTAATAAATGTTTGTTCATGCTTGTTTAACAAATTTAAATTCCTAAGGTCCTTGAAAACATTGCATTGCATTTGCATAAACATCGCATATCATGGCATAACATCTCATAACAGGTACGCTGAAGATTGGTTTTCTCATTTTCTCGCTATTTATTTTAGCAGAAATGGCTCTTGAACAGACTGTCAAAGATCTCCAGCTCGAATGCTCGGGCCAGGAGATGTTCACTAGCTTGGTCCAAGGCCAAGAAGATCTGAAGAAGCTCATCAACAGAAAGAAGAGGGTCGTTGGTGTTCTCAACATGGGTAGACGTTACAAAGGTGGTCCTAAAGTGGTCAGCGGGATAGAGCTCTTAGAAGGGAGTGTCAAGACTGAGGGGAGTATCAAGGGCAATGAAGAAGGTAGTCAGCGTGAGCCTGAGAAAGACAGAGAAGATCACTATGATAATGACCAGTACTCTGATGAAGATGACAAGTACAAGCAACTTGAGGACCGTCTGAATGCTGTGGAAAACCTGAAGATGTCCGGGCTGAATTTTGATGATCTGAGTCTTGTCCCTGGTGTGGTGATTCCTCCAAAGTTCAAAGTTCCAACTTTTGCCAAGTATGATGGCATGTCTTGTCCGAAGTTGCATTTGAAGTCCTATGTTCAGAAGATCAACCCCCACACTGATGATAGAAAGTTGTGGATGCATTATTTTCAAGAGAGTTTGTCCGAAACTCAGTTGGAGTGGTATTATCAGCTAGAGTGGTACTATCAGTCTATGCAGTTCGAATTTCCAAACGAGGATGTTTTACTAGTTACTGATTGCGAAGAACCAGGCCCAGATGAAGGACCTGAACAAGGATCCCGATGGACCATGGTCTTTGATGGAGCCTCAAACGCACTTGGCAATCGCATTGGCGCCATCATTACATCTCCTACAGGCGGACACACGCCATTCACCGCCAGATTATGTTTTAGTTGCACGAACAACATGGCCGAATACGAAGCGTGCATCATGGGTATCAAAGCTGCTATTGACTTAAGAATCAAGTTCTTACGAGTGTATGGAGACTCAGCTTTACTGATCAGTCAGATTAAAGGCGAGTGGGATACAAAGCATCCGAATCTCATTCCGTATCGAGAGCATGTTTTGAGTTTGATCCCTTACTTCGAAGAGATCACTTTCGATCACATTCCACGAGAAGAGAATCGGCTGGTAGATGCATTGGCTACTATGTCATCTATGTTCAAGGTCAGATGGGACAACGAGGCTCCCCAGATCATCATTGAAAAGTTTGACGAACCAGCATATTGTTATGAGCTTGATACAGAAGAGAAACCTTGGTACTATGACGTGAAGAGGTATCTTAAGACTCAGGAATATCCCGCAGGAGCATCTGTCAATGATAAGAATTTTTTGAGAAGATTTGCATCCAAATTCTTCCTCAGCAACGGCATCTTATACAAGCGCAACCACGACTTGTGTTTACTCCGTTGTGTAGACCGGAGAACAGTGGAACGTATCATGGAAGAGTTACCGGTACCACTTGGTCCACCATGGAAGTCGATTGTCACCGCCACCCGATCTTGTCACAAATGCCGATTACAAAGTACGTAACGGTACCTTTGAATGTTCTAACAGCTCCTTGGCCTTTTGCAATGTTGGGCATTGACATGATCGGAGAAATCAAGCCCACCGCTTCCAACGGACATCGTTTCATTCTTGTGGCAATTGACTATTTCACCAAGTGGGTAGAAGCAGCCTCGTTCGCATCTGTTACCAAGAATGTTGTGGCCCGCTTCATCAAGCATAATCTTATCTGCCGGTACGGTACTCCCGAAAGGATTATCACAGATAACGGCTCTAATCTCAACAACAAGATGATCACCGAACTCTGCACGTAGTTCAAGATCAAGCATCACAACTCTTCTCCTTATCGGCCTAAGATGAATGGCGCAGTGGAAGCCGCCAACAAGAACATTAAGAAGATTATACAGAAGATGACCGTGACTTACAAAGATTGGCATGAGATGTTACCATTTTCTCTCCACGGTTATCGCACTACAGTACGGACATCAATAGGGGCAACCCCCTTCTCTCTTGTGTACGGTATGGAAGCCGTTCTACCCATCGAGGTTCAGATCCCCTCAACCAGAGTCCTCTAGGACGCAGAGTTAGGCGAAGATGATTGGATCCATTTCTTTGAAAGTGTCAAGCTTTGTAATGATTCTCATTGGAATGTATACAAAGTGTTTGTTTGAAAATAATTTTGAAAAGAAGTGTGAAAAGTCTTTGTTTTAGATTGGAGAAAGCAATTAAAAGTCTTATTACCTACTCAAAATGATTGTTCTTGTTATTTTCCTTTTCCTTTTTAGGATAGCGTTATCCATATCATTAGTTGGTAGGTAACTCTATCTATTGAATATGAAGGGACAGGCGTAGGGTCATCGTATGGTCATTTAAGGAAACATTATAGGGATGCCTTAGCAATTCGAAGGGACGATCATCACATATTCGTAGACAACAATCGAGGGACAAGATCATATATTCATAGGCAACATCGAGGGTCATCATGGGACTATGATCTTTATATCGAAGGGACTATGATGATGTTATTCGTAAGCGTCTTTGCTAATGGTATCCTTATGTTCGAGGGACATGACCATTATTCGTAAGGCAACAAGAGAGAATACCCTAAGGGTGTGCAAGTGTGGAAAGTGTGTTGATTTCAGATATTTTATCTTGATTGCTAGGATGATCTAAGTTTGATTTTATGTCTTGTCATGCAATCCTATTTGCCATATATATATACACACAGTTTAGAAGAGGTGAGAAAAGTAAAAGCAAAAAGTAAAGGTCCTACGCTATTACATGGCTTTGGGGAAGTTATAGAATAAGAGGTGCAGAAAGTAAAGTGCGAGAAATTAAATCTAAGCTATTACAAAAATATCCTTGCGACCTATACATCGATTTCTAGAATTTAAATGCAAAAACGATAAAATAAATAATGAGAAAAATGCTTTAATAATTGTGAAAATATTTTAAATCCTAATTATTAAAGAAAAATATTTTTGGTATTTTTTGGAATTGATTTAAATTAAGAAAACTTAATTCTAAATTAACTAGAAATTAAATATGAAAATAATTTTAAGTGAAAAGAAAAATAAAATGTTTTTGTGTTAAAAACTAAAGGGTTAAATATGTTATTGGTCCCTATAAATATCTCAATTTTTATTTTTAGTCCCTATTAAAAAAAGATTGTTTCTTAATCCCTACAAAATTATTATACACGTAGTTTTAGTCCCTTTTGTTAAACTAATGTAAATTTTTAAATGATTATTTTGCACACATCTCTATAAAGTTATAGAAAGTTCCTCGGAAAAAAAATGAACTCAAAATTTAATTTTTAAATCGAGATTTTTATTACTTTTATCATTATTTTTTAAAATTTAAAACATTCATACTTAATTCTTCTCATTTTAAAAAATTACAAAATTTGGTAAAGAAATAGTAGATAGTATTCTAAAGATGCATAAAAAAAATTATTCAAAAATTTAAATGTTTAAGGGTAATTAAATAGTTTTCAAAATTTTAGAAAATAGCAAAGACTAAAACTGCATGCATAAAATATTTGTAGGGACTAAAATATATATTTTTTTTAATAAGGAGTAAAAATGAAAATTGAGATATTTGTAGGGACCAAAAACATATTTAACCCAAAATTAAATAAAGGTTTTAAAAACCTAAATCTAAAATTAAAACATTTTTTAGATTTTTTTATGTGTGAAAAATTAATTTATGGAATCAATTTAAAATAAGTTAGAAAATCAAGAAATAAGAAAAATGCAAAGAAACCATGTGTTAAAAAATAGATTTGGTCACTGGAAGTGTTGAACCCAGGACCTGAAGGTTATTGAGCCAAAAGCTAGCCACCACGCCAGTTGCTTGTGGTATTTAAACCATGTTTCCAATTGTATACGTGTGAATCCTGCAAAAATCAGAATTTATGGGAAAAAAGTGTAAAAGGCAGGGATCGAACCCACGCCTTGAGAGAGTGAGAGGACTAGCGCGCGCATGGTTAACCACTGGGATGGTGATACGTCCATTCATTTTGACACAATCATAAATATATATGTGAAACAATTTCCTGAAAATCAATTTTAATCAAAAACGCGCGCATGTGGGTCCCTAGGGTTCAAACAGACCAATCATGTTATTTCCTTTAGCCACATACCTTTCCTCGCCGGTCAAACTACCCTGGGTGGTATTTCTGATCGTCTTCTCCTGCAAGGGGAATTTGAAACCTGTAAACTAGCTCAAAAACAAAAACGAAAACAATCCAAATCCACTAATTGAAGTGTTGTGAATCTAATGGTGTCCTTGGTTTGGTTTGTAACGGCCTGCAAATAGGGATACGAGGTTCAACAGTATGCTATCCCTAGCTATGGTGAAGCTTGATTCATGTGTTAAAACTCACGCACAATGGTTCTAAACAATCACAAACATCAGTATGAATACGTATGTAAGCATAGAAATCATTTATATTGGATGAAATAAAAGTTTGAGATTCAAGAAGTTTTACCAACCGGTGCAACTCAAAGGAATGAGTTCTGGGCACAATCTTGATTGCTTAGGGACTTGGATCGATTGTTGGAATGCTCAGGAGGATGAATGGAGGCTTGGTTTCGATTTAAAGCAACTCGAAATTGATTTCTATCTTTCCCTAAAACTTTAAATTTTAATAGTTTTGGCTAGGTTATTTCAGGCTACAAATTCATGTCCTGAAGGTCTGGTGGTCTTGTGTTTATATAGAGGAAGAGAATTAGGTCATATCATGTGAGAAAATACTTTGCATTGATGGAGAAAATATTTGATTTGGTTAAATGAAAAACTTCCAAAATTTCTCAATCTCTTTCCAATCACTTCTTGTACGATTTTTCCGGCTTTCATGGGCTTCCTTGCTCTTCAAGACACTTACATCCAAGGCCTTACACACATGCTCCATATATTGGTATTTTATTTTAATTAAATTTGAATTTTAAATGATTTAAATCCAAAATAAATAAGATAAATAACAAAAGGGCGTGTGGCTGGGCTTAGAGGTCATGGATGATGTTAGAAACAAGTTTGAATCATAAAAACCAAGTCCTATTTGGAAAATTTTCAAGTTTGTTCAATATTTTCTTAATGCATTTCTTCAAAATTTCCATTTTTGATCAAGTCATAACTTGATCAATTTTTATCATTTGAGAGTGTTCTTGGACTTTTTAGAAAACTTAAGATGTCCTCTAAGAGCTCCTTTTGGTTTCATCTTCATTGAAGCTTCCATGCTCATGTTCACTTCTTTGGAAAAAGATAACTTTTTGTTGACTTTTATAAGGACCTATAATGTCTTAGTTCATATCTCTCAAATGAAGTATTTTTGGGCAAAGCTTGTGAGACACAAAGTTGTAGAGAATTGAATTCCCTTCAAACTTAGCTTCAGTGGAAAAATTTCTGATGAAGTATATGAAAGTTATGCCTGGTCAAAGTTCTGTTGACTTTTTATCAAAAAACCCTAATTTAGAAACTTTGACTTTTGATCAATCCTTGAACTTTATTGATGAATCATGATCAACCCTTGCTCAAATGATGAATGTGACTTAAAAATCTTGATATTGACCAAAAATGATGAAGTTTGACTGTATGTTGACCACAATTGGCTTTTTGTCCACTATAACTGATTTTCAACCATCTGAGCAATTGACTAAGCAAACTTGAGCTATGAGGCTTGAAACTTGACATGATTATTCTTTAAGACATTTGAGTAGGCATGATACTCACTTGATACAATAGAAACCATTTTTGACTTCAGAGAATCAAAATCCTAGTTGTGGGTTGATTGCTTAGGAGAGGGTTCATCTGGTCAACCTTTGAGGAACTCTTGAGTATGGAGACGTTTATTGACTTAAAAAATAGGAGGACAAATTTTGGAGTATAACATCATCATGTCACCTTCTCAACGCTTTAAATAATGTGTCAAACGGACTCCTGAAACTCAAGTTATGATGTTTAGAATGTTGCAGCCAGGATGCCTCGCCTGGTCTCGCCTAGAAAAGTTGGGGCCCTACCTCACCTAAGGATCGCCCGACGAAGCTAGGGCATTGACTGCGAGACAACACTCCACAACCTACAATTTTTCGCGGTTGGATGCTTTCCGAACCTCCGAATTCGATTTCGTAAAAAGTCCCAGTTTCAAAATTTGAAATACTATGTTTGTATAACATTTATAACAACATATGACATATATTTAGACGCTATAACATCATCCATTCATTAAATATTCATTCATTTATCCAAGACATGGTTTTCACCAATTTCATCAATCTTCATCAAATCGTCGCAAAAAATCACAAACCTACCAACTCCCTAACTTGATATCAATTATAATAAACGCGATTAAACCCCTTATATTAGATTCCTAACGATTGATATTCTCTTCAAGTATTCTACCGAAATCCTTCTATGTTTCCCCGTGCTCTAGCTTTCCTTCACCACTTCTCCCAAACATCGATCATAGCAAGTGACTGCACAAAACCTCAATCTTCCCTTTTTGTCCATCTTACCCCTAGGACCCTTAATTTGATATTCCATCTTTGCTCTCACTTAACCCACATAACTTTACTATTTAGCCTACTTGTCTCTACACCATAACTCCTTTGTTTTATTAATAATAATAATTCTAAATATTATTATTCAATCTAATTAATCCCAAATAATTATTTATGTTCTACATAATTATAAAATAAATTAAGAAATTATCATATTTCTCTTATTCCAACATTACTCCACAATAATGTATAACTGACACACCACGATGCATAATATAATTAGCAATAGTTCACATATACATCAATAATCACCAATATTCACACTAAATTAATTAAATAATTAATTAAATAATAAATCTAGATTTTTGGGGTGTTATATTGTTGGCTAGAACGCGATACTTTGCTTTCGAAGAACATCGTTAGACCATGTTTAGATTGCTTCTTTTCTAACCGATAATGGAAATGCACAATTAGAAACAAAATCTTGTTGTAGAATACCTTGTGTCGTGGACAAAGCCCTAATCTGAGTCACTAAAGCCGATGAATGTTGTAACACCCCTTCTAATTTCCCACGAATTAGTATTTAAATCAAAGTTTTAACATAACGAAAGGGCGTCATAATTCAAAAATCCAAATAATAAAACACCATAGTAGTAGTCATGCTTTTACCGAAGAACTTATTAAATGATTTCAAAACCAATGAATATGTTTTACACAGCAGAAATAACATAAAGCCGGACTAAGTTCAATTCATGATTATTCCAAACATAAACCAAAAGAAACAAGTCCATTCGATGAATCTAAAACAATCGTTCCCCAGTGTTACAACTACCAGAGCATGACACTGACACGCGGACAATCTAAATTGCACAGCTCAAGACTATCCTCACCAGCTCCTAAACGGCTAACACTTCAATCTGAAATCATCATAGTAAGGGTGAGATTTCATCAACAATTAACATGCATTATACATTTCTTTAAAACAATAAAACAATCAATACATTATTCCATCCTCATTAGTATATTCAGATTACAATTCACACAACTCAATATGCATATAACAACAATTAATGAAATTATAACACTGGAAGTCATCCTAGCATGTTATAATCTCATATGCAATGCATACTCAATGCATGTGGTACCAAAACGTGAACTAAGTCACCAACATCGATTCATCCACAATCACCCGGACACGAATCCAGCCTCAGCACCCATCATCACCAGGGAACGGTTATTGGCAATACGAGCCAAATTCCACACAATGGGAATTAACTCCACCAGAATGCATATGCATGCACATCAAAAGCATGCCACATTCAATTAACGGAATATGAACACCACATAATTCCATACATAGTCAACACCATCAACAACATATGATAACAGCATAATCATGAATATATAACGTTAATTACAACACATGGAATTAACATCCAGCAAGTATATACCACGTCAACGACGAACAATCACGAATTACAACAAATTCTTCCTACGGACAGCCATATCAATCCATCAAGATTCAGTTACTGGGTTTTAAAAATGTTTTCAATAGATAGTACGTGCTCTAAGCTTTCCAACGATACCAACTATGCCTAAATCGGAGTTACGGTCGCAAAGATATGACCGAAACCGTTTTTCAAAAGTTTTGTCCTGTTTCTGTAAAGTATGCATCGATGCATAAGCTCATGCATCAATGCATAACCAGCTTGTGTCGATACAAGCATCGTATGCATCGATGCATACGTTTTAAAAATTTATATTTTTCCATTTTTGTTCAGTATGCATCGATGCATAACACGTATGTGTCGATGCATAGCTTCAATTTTTGCCACATGAATCGATGCATGGGATTATGTATCGATGCAAGGCCTTGTTCCAGCTTCTGTTTTTCACACTGATGATCACTTGTATCGATGCATAACACTATGTGTCGATGCATGTTGCGTTATTTTCACAAAAACCAATTTGTTTTCACTATTTTCCAATCCCCATTAATCTCATTCATCACCAACTTCCATATTACAACAGAACAGTAATAAATCATGCAATTTCACATCCAATTAACCACGGAATTATACTTTCTAATTAGCCTACAATCATCCTACACAATTAATCATCTTATCAATTCCAATTGAGGTTTTTACGTCGGAACATATCATTAGGGCAAAACCTAGAATTCCTAATTCGAGATTCCTAACGTATCAAATCATCCCATTGATTATCAAAACCTATAAGGCATATTAATCAGACCAAATCACCCCTTACCTCGCGATGATTCTTCGAACTTCCGACGCCTTGACTTTTCCTCTTTTTCTCTTCTCTTCTCGAAAGTACGTAGAATGAAAAACTCTAATTCTCTTCTCTTTATTCCTTTATTTATTCCTTTTATTATTTCCAATGATAAAAATAACATAATTAGAATAATTAGAGTCTTTTACTCCATACACCCTCCAATTCCACTTTACACCCCCAACACTCCTATTTATTTATTTAATTAATTAAATCCATTAATTCAAAAATACCAATAATTAAACCTTTAATTAAATTAATAATTAACATTCTAATTATTTAACAATTGAATTTTTTAGGGTGTCACAACTGTGGTGTTGAAGGTATTCCTTAATAGAAGTCCATGTGCTAGTGTTTTCTTTTTGTACCACTAAGTATTCAAAGAGCTGCATTGAAGTGAGCATCTGTAGGTTGTAACATAGAGGCTAGCTTAACATGCAAACAAAAATAACTAATATTAAGTTGGGTTTATGTTAAATTAAAAATCTTACCTATTAAAATTCTGAAAGAGGTAAGAGAAGAAATAAGTTTATTAGTTTCATATCTGAGATTGCGGCTGGGATCCATTAGTGTGGATGTTGGTTTAGCACCTAGCGGTTTCGTTTCTTGCAACAAATCCAAGTTTTACTTCCTTTGTCAAACAAAAATTTTGTTGGAGGAATATCATATTTCGAAGCCAAGGAAATATTTTAATTTTTGTAAGTCTTTAATTCTTAATTGGGAATTAAGGACACATTTTAAGTTAGAAAATTCATGTGAAACTGTTACTTGCAAGAAATAAGCCATCAACATATACAAGGACAACATTAAAAGAATCACTATTGTTTTTGATAAATAAAGTGTAATTTGATTTTGGTTGAATGAAACCTAAATTAATAAGGGTGTTTGTAAGTTTGGAGTTCCATAGATGACTAGCTTGTTTTAAGCCATAAATGGAGTATTCAATTCATAAATAAAGGGGATATTTACATCTAATTGATGTCACTACTAGTTATTAATGGCTAATAAGGAAATGATGATCCTAATTATTTTCATTTTAACTACAAGACTGAAAGTTTCTAAATAATCAATACATTTGGTTTGATTAAAATATTTGGTAACAAGACGAGCTTTATACCTTTTTATATTCCAATTGACTAGACATTTTATTTTAAAAATCCACTTGCAACCAATGGTTCTTTAGTTAGGTGGAAGATAAGTTAAATCCCATATGTTATTGTTAGTAAGGGATTAAAGTTCTATATCAATAGCTTGCTTCCAGCTGGGATTAGTTATGGCATCAGAATAAGTAGTAGGTTCAACAGTAGTTGAAAATTTAAGATTGTCATACCCCAAATTTGTACCACCCTTCATTCAAATCATCAAACTTATGCATTCCATATCCTCCATTAGGTCATTTTACACATCACGTGTCACTAATAAAAAAGTTGGCATGTGATCAATAATCCTTTTAATTATGGTTTTTCTATTTCTTTGAGGCTCTCTTTTTTCCTTCAAGCTATAAGGCTTCTTCATGAAGGTGAATCTCATGGAGGATTAGAGTTTGTGGTTCATTGATTAAGCTTGTTGATGTTCATCAATTGAGGTTCATTACGGTTTCATCGATGGTTTTCAATTGAGAATGTTAGGAGATATTGTTTTGATTTCGTTTGGTACATTACTTGAACTTATTGGTGTTCATCAATTGAAGATGGGATTAGGGTTTCATGTTAAGGCTATCTTGGTTATACTTCTTAATTTCTCAACAAATAATTAACCACAATTTTATTCCTCTTAATTCCACAAACCATTATAAATATCCACCTTCATTTCTTTTCTTCCACATCCTTTCCATCTACTTCTCATATATTTCTTCTCCTCTACTTCATATTTCTCCCATTTTTATCTTCCATTCTTACCCTACCATGGCTCCACGAAACACCAACCATCAAGTGAGGTCGGACCGACCACCACCCGACTTATCCACAGTGGTGTTCCGGGAGAATGACGACGGGCAGCAACGTGATAAATATTTGAAGTTCTATACACGCTCGGTTGTTCCCACCAAATACGTGGACATCGACTGTTTAGAAACTTTAGGTTTGACGGATAGCGTTACTTTCATGCTCACAAACACAGGCCTGCTAAATCTCTGCACAAATCCGTTTCCAACTTTTGAACCACTCATATTGGAGTTTCTAAGTACATTCTCTTACAACACTCCTCCAGATGATCCTTACACAACAGGAACCGCCAATTTTCGCATGTTCAATCAAGAATACTCTTTAGATCAAGAAAGGGTGGCCAAACTTTTACAGTTCACAAGAGGGAAAAATATTCATTACAAACCTTTCGAAACAGAAGGCGACGTATCTTGGGATCAAATTGGTTTCTCTTTTTGGCATGATCTGACCGGCTAACCAACTGAAAGTTGGCGGGATCTTTATGCTTCTCACATTCACAATCCCGCCTTGAGGTACTTCCACCGCATCCTTGCGAACACGATTTTTGGGAGGACCAATAACCATAAAGTCAACCAAAATGAAATGTTCTTTCTTTTCTGTGCCCTCAATGGTAGCGCCGTCAATGGCACTCCTTTCATGCTCAGTCATTTCCAAACATGCGCAAATGCGGCAGGTACAAATCCTTTTATTTTCGGTGGGCTCATAACATCATTAGCTTACGCTTTGGGCCTGGCCAACAAACTTTTGTCCATAGGACACTTTATGATGCCAGCACAGCTTCTTGATGTTATTTACTGTCGTGACTCGCATCTTATCTCCCCATAGCAAGATGGAAGGTTTACTTTAGTGATAAACAAACGCTTAGTCCCAAGTGTAGTGCTACCCTGTCCAAATCAGATTGACATGCGAAACAACAATCATTGGCGTTTTGTTCTTGATGCACCTGCTGCACAACCGCCTCAAGAGAATCCTCCGCAGCGTGTCACCCTCGACGCAATGTTTGCTGCCATCTTGCGACAAGATCAACGTTTCCTAGCAATGGAACAAAATCAGAACGAAACATTGTGTCTTATTCGAGAGTTACAACGCGATCAACGCGAATATGCTTTTCAGGCCGATCGTAACTTCGAAATGATGTCAGCTCGAATGGCAGATGCTTTACATCTTCATGATTCTGATTCTGACAGACGCCGACGACCATGTACTAGAGGCAGAGGAGCCAGGGGACACCATCATCCCAACAACGAGTGATTACCCTTCTCCTTCTGATTCTCCTGGTTTTATTGCATAGAGGACAATGCTCATTCTAAGTATAGGGGAGTCAGAACATTTCTTACTTCATTTTATTTTCTCTGCTCTATTAGTATTTCCCTTTTGTTTCCTTTTTCCATGTATTAAAAAATTTCTATTCAATAAAAACATGTTTATGTAATTTTAAATCTTTTATGTAAAAATCTCGTGCTTATTCGAATTCCTCCATTTTCTTTAGCCATAACGAAAAAAATTTCAAATGCATATCTTGGCATAATCAAAGAGTATTAAGGTTACTTATTTTTATAAATAAGAAATTGAGAGCGACTAAAGCAAAATTGTTACCGTCCTAACACTTCAAAACCCCAACGCGCTAATCGATTTAAGTACTTATTATACCAACACCTTAAAAATTAGTTTTAAAGTAACCCCGAGTAGTTTATAAAAGCAGTCGGCACCGCCTTAAACGACAAACTACGTGGAGAATCGATGAATATAAGTGATTGATCAAACATTTTAAGAGAAATTTTTATCAGAAGATGCACTTACTAAGTTAGATGGTCCTCACCAGATCGTTTAATCCAACAGTTGCGGACACTAAAAAATATTTTATGCAAACAATCCGTTATGAATTGGTTCAGTGGTTCCTGGTGCTGGACTTGGTAGGGAGAACTACGGTGCGATCCCCCGCAATTTGTAATTGGATAAAGGAGTACCAAATATAAAGTACCAGAACTCCTAGCTGGATTACTAAGATCAAATTCACTAACCGGTTACTCCACTATGCGCGCGTAAGGCAAAGGGCTTAATGTGATTGCGCCATAATGAAAACGGGTGATACGAAACGAAAGTATTAGGTTGAGCTATAATAACATGACTTTAATTGGTTTGAGAAAATGGGGTTATCTAGTGTTCTTACGATAGCTTTGGTGTCGAAGTCCAACTTAAGTTATCCAACAAAGAATTGACTTGCAACCAAGTACGAATTGAAGTGTGTTTTATATTTGCGTTTGACTAGTGATTAAGAGTTTTTCATTTTACTTTTTGGTTGAGGACAAGCAAAGGTTCAAGTACAGGGGAGTTTGATAACACGAATTTATATAGCATATTTGATTTAATTCTCATAGATAATGTTATTATTTTTGTTTAATTATTTTGTTTTATTTTTGTATTACGTTGGTATTTCTAATGTTTCAGGTATTCGTGTTAAATAAAGACTAATTGAGCAAAGAAATGAAATTGAGGAGAAATCTAATTAAAATGCTAGATAAATGAAAGAGGGGTGTGATAGCAAAAAGAAGGAAGCAAGAAGAAGAGAAATAATTGGCAAAGTTCAGCCCAAACTCCACGAAGCAAGCCCAAGCAAGTGAGACGCACGCCTCCCACTCTACCACACACGTGAGGCGCACGCCTCCAATCTCACTTCACACTTGAGGCGACCCGCCTCAACTATCCCATGCATGCAAGTGAGACGACCGTTTCTCTAGCTTGCCACGTCAGCCCTATCTCTTTGAATAAGTTTGATAACATATTGAGGCCCCCGTCTCCTAGAAGGCAGTTTGAAATCAACAAAATTTTGGGACGCATGTCTCATTTTGGTTCCGATATTTTTAGTCAAGATATTTTTGAATGGGCGAAAGAGAAGGAAGAAACAGTTACACATGGAGGACTATAAAAGGAACATAAAGTGACCAAGCCATGGTCTCTTTTCTTCTGCTTCGATTATTAATTTTTTTTCCAGCGATAATATTTTCCAGAATTCCATTATTTACTTTGACTTTTAATATTTTCTTCTAAGTTCTAGTTACTATTGTTTTACTTTCATTTTGGAGATTCAAGAATCTTGGTGTAGACGATATTCTGAAGAACAAGTTTATTTCAAGGATTTATTTTTTCAGGTTTCTATTTAATCGTTTTAATTTATACAAGTTATTATTGCATGATATTTATCTGTTTGGTTATGGAATTATTTAAGCGTATTGAATACTGTTGTTTATGAATGTCTGAAGTTATCAATATGTCTGGCTAAATAAATCTGATATCGGTATGTAAACTAGTCAAACTGAAGGGATTCGAAACAAACTGGCTAAATTTTATTTCATAAATTAAATACTTTTTTTGACTTAGATATCCAATTTAATTTATTAAAAGAAAGCTTAGAAACCAATAGAGCGAAAGTTTGAGGTTGAATAAAGTGGACTAAGGTTAGAAACCAACAGAGCGAGAGTTTGAGGTTTAAAACCGGATAGTGGATACTAGGTATTAATTTTAAAGACTGCGAAAGCATTTTAAAACTGATTAAACTTTATTTATTTTCAAAAAGTATTTTTAAAATCAACTGGATAGCGAGAGCATACGTTAGAGCTTAAATTTATAGTCTGATTCAATAGAGCGAAGGTTTGAGATAGGATTTTTAAATAAATATTGTTTGTTGAAAAAGGATTTTTATCAATTTTAGAAACAAGCCAGTGGAAAGTCAGATTCTCTAGGTTAGACAAATTACATATCGATATTCGTTTATCATTTCGATTAGATTAAGTTTAATTACCCAAAAATTCCCCCAATTGATTATTCGATAGCTTTAGCTTTACACTGTAGTTTTAGATTATGTTAGTTCGATTTATAGTCCCTTAGGTTCGATATCTTTTAAATCTACGCGATAGGACTGTATACTTGCAGTCTCCCGATTATTATAGACGATAAAGTCACGATCAATGCACACCTTGAATTGGGATTGTATTTTGGAGAAGATGTGTTGACATGCTGAGGCGGATCTCTAAAAGTTATCAGCTCTACTTTCAACATGTGTTATAATGATTGAGACAATGGCATGTTGATCTTCGTAAACTGTCTTCTTGGCGCGTTCTGCCTACGCGCGTTGTATTGTTGAGGTTGCACTAGAGTGGGATTGGAGATCAAGATTTCCCCCACAGAGTGATGGCGATCACCTTTGTCACGATTCTTCTGACCATACATAACATTGGCTTCTTTCTTCCCACCAAAAGACTTCTTCGCAACATTTAAAGATGTCTCGACTTGAATCTTTCCACTCTTAATTACAGTTTCAATATGTTCGTCTGTCAATATCAGTTCGATGAATCCGGATAAGGAATTTCCAATCAGATTATTGAAGAATGGGATTGTCAGTGTTCCAATGAACATGTCAACTATTTCCCTATTAGACAAGGGTGGTTGGACTCTGCCTGTTAGATCTCTTCATTTCTGAGTGTACTTTTTGAACTTCTCATCGCGGCCCATAGACATATTCTGTAGTTGCATGCGGGTTGGTGCCAATTCAACATTGTACTGGTACTATTTATAAAAAGCATCTGCCAAATCATTCCAGGTATGAATATGAGTATTCTCATATTGATAATACCACTCGAGTTGTTCTCCAGACATACTATCTTGAAAGAAATGCATCCATAATTTATTGTCAGTAGTGTGTGGTTGAATCTTTTGAACATAGGACTTCAGATGATGCTTCGGGCAAGAAATTCCATCGTACTTAGAAAAACTAGGAACTTTGAACTTGCAGGGAATGACCACTCCAGGAACCAAACTTAACTCATCAAAGTTCAACCCTGACATTTTTATATTTTCACAGTGTTCAGACGATCTTCAAGTTACTTATACTTCTCATTGTCAGGAGGATACTGCTCGCTCATATAGTCTTCTTCCTCTTCTTATTGAGACCAATGATGGCTTCCTTCATTGGCCTTGACACTTCCTTCAATTTCGCCTTTTTTTTTAGAATTCAAGTTGTCTGACTACCTTGACTGGACCTCTGAACCTTTTCCCCATGTTGAGAATACCAACGATCTTCTTCTTTTTCTTCCTGATGATAAGCTCTTTCAAATCTTTCTGTCCTTGGGCCAATTTGGTGAACACTTCTTGGAAATGAGCGTTCTGAGCCTGGAGATCTTTGCCAGTTTGCTCGAGAGCCATTTCTGTTGAAATAAACGGAGAGAGAATTAGAAAACTGGTCTTCAGAGTACCTGTTATGAAATGATATGCTATGATATACAATGTAATGCAATGCAATGTTTTCAAGGACCTTAGGAATTTAAATTTGTTAAACAAACAAGAAAAAAATTTATTAGTTAATTAGTAAATACAAAAGAAATTCAAGTACAAAATAAAACTCCTAGTGTTTACGCCTCCCATGGACGCTTCCTCTTTATGTTGACGTAGATGTTAATGCTCTGTTCCTCGTGAAGTAGCTTCATCAGCTCCAATATTCTTTTCTCGCTTGCATAACACTGAGCTTCAAATGTATCCCTTTCTTATTTAAGTTGAATCCAGGATCTCTTCAATTCATCAAAATCAATAAGCATGTCTGGATGAAGAATGGTATAAGACACATCGCCTTCAGCAACAAGTTCCATAATTATTGGTAGTATGGCAGCATATGGCATCATGAGATTTTGAGCATGATCCCGCACCCATTTGAGGTAAGGTTCCCAAGGAATAGAATTTTTATGCCCCAATGTCTTGGTATCAGTTTTCTTCACCATGGCCCAAGCGTGCACAAATCTTCGATGGTAACCTTGGAGATCGTTGTCGTAGTCAAACACAATGCCCTGGATGAGAATATCATGAGAACCATCTCTTCAAGCATAACCAAACTATCATAAAGCTAATGAAAGATTATAAGTGATACCTCCCCTTATGCCAAGGAGTGGTACATCAGGGAATTCCCCACAACGCTCAATGAAAGTGAAGTCTTTTGAGAGTAGAGACACCAACGGATATCCGAATGAGAGAGTGACATCAACCTTTGAGACCACTTCAGACCCTATTCATTCTTCATTACTGATCGAGAAAGGTGCGAAATAAACCACCTTGATAATAACGGTATGCAACACATGAGAGTCCCTTGTCTTTTCATAGTACGAGTGTGAAGAGAATGTAGAATATCTCTGAGCAAGGTAGGTATATGATTATGAGTGAGGAAAATCTTGATGGCGTTCACGTCTAAAAACTGATATGGATTAGGGAATAACACCAAACCATAGACTAGCAAAGCCAAAATGTCTTCGAAAGCGTGGAAACTTATAGCCTTCAAGAATTCTTGAGCTTTCCTTATCAGAAATTATTCAAGCAAACCCTTAACTCCACTTCTTGTTTCCCAATTAGCTTCAATGTCTGACCATTTTAGGTGTAATGCTGATGCGATGTCTTCAAACCTTGGAACTTTTTCTGAACCGGTGAAAAGTATCTGATCAAGAATGGGTATCCCAAGTTACTTAGAGATTTCTTCCATTGTAGGTACCAACTGATAATCTAGGAATGTAAAACAGTGATGTTTCAGATCAAAGAACTGAAATATGACGCTCATCATATCTTCTTCAAAACTGGAGATAACCCAGTCAAGTAGATAACCATGCCTTTTGATGAACTGAGCATGATCAGGAACTTTTGAGACTAACTCCTTGAGTTGAGAAGGTATACCCACAAAGTCTATTCGAATAGTCTTCCTGGAAGCCATAACCCTACAACAAAGAGCAAATATAAATCCCTAGGTCCTTGAAATAGTTATAAATGTTATAATGATATGATGTTATGATGTCATGATGTCATGTTTAAATAGCAAGCACAAAAAATTCACACAATAGCCCTAGGTTTAAGGCTTGCATGAGGTATAGGTGTCTACCATACCAGAGTTTAAGTTGGTTCAACCTGTCCTACAATAGTAACCGGGTTCTAGGAATCTCATATCACAGATATTTCTCGCAAGCTTTATTTCAGTACGGCTACCAAATGGTCGACCGAAACATCCCGAAAGTTGAATCCCAATGAGCGTAGCATCGAGTATCAACCAACCTTAGTCTGCACGGAAGCCGGCTATATCACTACCTTATAATGGCTAAGAGGGTCAATTAGGGTTCTAAAAGTTTAGTTAGTGCTTGTTGACACCAAACAAACGGCAAATATTTCCTCAACTGAACATGAGGAACATCAGGACATCCAAAGTGTCGCACTAACTGTAGCCATCATTTTAACTATTTCGGTCTATGCCGGACAATCGCGATGATCTATTGCTACATACCTAAGGAAACCTGGATCCGGGTGTAGGATCCCCCACAAATATAATACCTAAGCAACCCTTAAAAGTAAACCATACAAAGCAAATAGAAAGATATTAAAAGTGATCTAAAGCCCTAATTTAACCTCTCTTTGGGTGTTCTCCCCAGCAGAGTCGCCAATTTTGTAACACAATGGGAGAATTGACTTGTTTGTTTTTGCATTTTATCACTAATATTTCGGTTAGCAAGAGTCGCCACCGACTTTTCTTTTATCCAATAAAGGAATGGTGAAAAGAACAGGAAATACCTTTGGTAGATTCTAAGTACGGGAGGTAATTATGAAAAGGGAAGGTATTAGCATCATTTCCATTCGTAGTTATCTACGGGCTCTTAATTGCATAGCTCACTTTTTGAAAGCTTGCTTTCTGTGTGTGTGTGATTTGAAAAGTATTTTGAAAAGTATCTGAAAAGTATTTCGCTTTGACTTCGTAATGATTCTTGTATCAGTCCTAAAGAATGTATACGAAGTGTTTGGAAATTTTTATTTGAAAGTGTCAAGCTTTGTAATGATTCTCGTTGCAATGTATATAAAGTGTTTGTTTGAAAATAATTTTGAAAAGAAGTGTGAGATGTGAAAAGTATTTTTTTTGGATTGGAGCAAGCAATTAAAATTCTTATTACCTACTCAGACAGGTCGTTCTTGTTATTTTCTTTCTCCTTTACGATAGCACTATCCATACCATTAGTTGGTAGACAACTCTATCTGTTGGATGTGAAGGGACAGGCGTAGGATCATCGTATGATCATTGAAGGCAAAATTGTAGGGATACCTTAACAATTCAAAGGGAAGATCATCACATATTCGTAGGCAACAACCGAGGGACGAGATCATATATTCATAGGCAACATCGAGGGTCATCGAGGGACTATGATATTTATATCGAAGGGACTATGATGATGTTATTTGTAAGCGTCTTTGCTAATGGTATCCCTATGTTCGAGAGACATACCCATTATTCATAAGGCAACAAAAGAGGATACCCTATGGGTATGCAAGTGTGGAAAGTGTGTTGATTTCAAATATTTTATCTTGATTGTTAGGGTGATCTAAGTTTGATTTTATGTCTTGTCATGCAATCCTATTAGCCATACATCTAAGCAATACATATACAGTTTATAAGAGGTGCGGAAAGTAAAAGAAGAAAGTAAAGGTCCTACGCTATTACATGGCTTTGTGGTAGTTACAGAATAAGAGTTGCGGAAAGTAAAGTGCGAGAAATTAAATCTACGCTATTACAAAAATATCCTGACGACCTATACATCTATTTCTAGAATTTAAATGCAAAAACGATAAAATAAATAATGAGAAAAATGCTTTAATAATTGTGAAAATATTCTAAATCCTAATTATTAAAGAAAAATATTTTTGGTATTTTTTGGAATTGATTTTAATTAAGAAAACATAATTCTAAATTAACTAGAAATTAATTATGAAAATAATTTTAAGTGAAAAGAAAAATAAAATGTTTTTGTGTTAAAAATTAAATAAAGGTTTTTAAAACCTAAATCTAAAATTAAATTTTTTCATAGATTTTTTTATGTGTCAAAAATTAATTTATGAAATCAATTTAAAATAAGTTAGAAAATCGAGAAATAAGAAAAATGCAAAGAAACCATGTGTTAAAAAATAGATCTGGTCCCTGGAAGTGTTGAACCCAGGACCTGAAGGTTATTGAGCCAAAAGCTAGCCACCACGCAAGCTGCTTATGGTGTTTAAACCATGCTTCCAATTGTATATGTGTGAACCCTGCAAAAATTAGAATTTATGGAAAAAAGTGTAAAAGGCAGGGATCGAACCCACGCCTTGAGAGAGTGAGAGGACTAGCGCGCGCATGGTTAACCACTGGGGTGGTGATACATCAATTCATTTTGACACATTAATAAATATATACGTGAAAAAATTTCCTAAAAATCAATTTTAATAAAAAACGCGCGCATGTGGGTCCCCAGGGTTCAAACGGACCAATCATATTATTTCCTCCTGCCACGTCCCTTTCCTCGCCGGTCAAACCACCCTGGGTGGTATTTTTGTTCGTCTTCTCCGGCAAGGGGAATTTGAAACCTGCAAATTAGCTCAAAAACAAAAACAACCCAAATCCACTAATTGAAGTGATGCGGATCTAATGGTGGCATTGGTTTGGTTTGAAATGGTCTGCAAATAGGGATACGAGGCTCAACAGTTCGCGATCCCTAGCTATAGTGAAACTTGTCTAAACAATCACAAACATCAGTATGAATACGTATGTAAGCATCAAAATCATTTATATTGCATGAAATAAATGTTTGAGATTCAAGAAGTTTTTCCAACCGGTGCAACTCAAAGGAATGAGTTCTGGGCACGATCTTGCTTGCTTATGGACTTTGATCGATTGCTGGAATGCTTAAGAGGATGAATGGATGCTTGTTTTCAATTTAAAGCAACTGGAAAATCGATTTCGATCTTACCCTAAAACTTTAAATTTTTAGAGTTTTGGCTAGGGTTTTTCTAGCTACAAATCCATGTTCTGAAGGTCTGATGGTCTTGTGTTTATATAGAGGAAGAGAATTAGGTCAGATCATGCGAGAAAGTACTTTGCATTGATGGAGAAAATATTTGATTTGGAAATCAAATGAAAAACTTCCAAAATTGCTCAATCTCATGCCAATCACTTCTTGTACGATTTTTCCAGCTTTCATGGGCTTCCTTGATCTTCAAGACACTTACATCCAAGGCCTTACACGCATGCTCCTTATTTTTGTATTTTATTTTAATTAAATTTCAATTTTAAATGATTTAATTCCAAATTAAACAAGATAAATTACAAAAGGGCATGTGGTTGGGCTTAGAGGTCATGGATGATGTTAGAAACAAGTTTAAATCATAAAAACCAAGGCCCATTTGGAAAATTTTCAAGTTTGATCAATATTTTCTTCATGCATTTCTTCAAAATTTCTATTTTTGCTCAAGTCATAACTTGCTCAATTTTTATCATTTGAGAGTGTTCTTGGACTTTTTAGAAAGCTTAAGATGTCCTCTAAGAGCTCCTTTTGGTTTCATCTTCATTGAAGCTTCCATTCTCATGTTCACTTCTTTGGAAAAATATTACTTTTTGTTGACTTTTATGAGGACCTATAATGTCTTAGCTCATATCTCTCAAATGAAGCATTTTTGGGCAAAGCTTGTGAGACACAAAGTTGTAGAGAATTGAATTCCCTTCAAAATTAGCTTTGGTGGAAAAGTTTCTGATGAAGTATGTGAAAGTTATGTCTGGTCAAAGTTCTATTGACTTTTTATCAAACACCCTAATTTAGAAACTTTGACTTTTGATCATTCCATGAACTTTATTGATGAATCATGATCAACCCTTGATAAAATGATGAATGTGACTTAAAAATCTTGATGTTGACCAAAAATGATGAATTTTGATTGTATATTGACCATAATTGGCTTTTTGTCCACTACAATTGATTTTCAACCATCTGAGCAATTGACTGAGTAAACCTGAGCTATGAGGCTTGAAATTTGACTTGGAGATGCTTTGAGACATGTGAGGAGGCATGATTCTCACTTGAGACTATATAAACCATTTTTGAATTGAGAGAATCAAAACCCTAGTTGTGGGTTGATTGCTTAGGAGAGGGTTCATCTGGTCAACCCTTGAGGAACTCTTGAGTATGGAGACGTGTATTGACTTAAAAATAGGAGGGAAAATTTTGGGGTATAACATCATCATGTCAGCTTCTCAACGCTTCAAATAATGCGTCAAACACACTCCTGAAACTCAAGTTATGATGCTTAGAATGTTGCAGCTAGGCTGCCTCGCCTAGTCTCGCCCAAAAAAGCTGGGGCACTGCCTCACCTAAGGATCACCCGACGAAGCTAGGGTACTGATTGCGAGACAACATTCCTTAGCCTACAACTTTTCGCGGTTAGGCGCTTTCCAAACTTCCGAATTCGATTTCGTAAAAAGTTCCAGTTTCAAAATTTGAAATACTATGTTCGTATAACATTTATAACAACATATGACATATATTTAGAGGCTATAACATCATCCACTCATTAAACATTCATTCATTCATTTATCCAATACATGGTTTTCACCAATTTCATCAATCATCATCAAATCATTGCAAAATATCACAAACCTACCAACACCCTAACTTGATATCAATTATAATAAACGCGATTAAACCCCTTATCTTAGGTTCCTAGCGATTGATATTCTCTTCAAGTATTCTACCGAAATCCTTCTATGTTTCCCCGTGCCCTAGCTTTCCTTCACCACTTCTCCCAAACATCGATCGCAACAAGTGATTGCACAGAACCTCAATATTCCCTTTTTGTCCATCTTACCCCTAGGACCCTTAATTTGATATTCCATCTTGCTCTCACTTAACCCACATAACTTTACTATTTAGCCTACTTGTCTCTACACTATAATTCATTTGTTTTATTAATAATAATAATTCTAAATATTATTATTCAATCTAATTAATCCCAAATAATTATTTACGTTCTAAATAATTATAAATAAATTAATAAATTATCATATTTCTCTTATTCCAACATTACTCCACAATAATGTATCACTGACACACCACGATGCATAATCTAATTAGCAATAACTCACATATACATCAATAATCACCAATATTCACACTAAATTTATTAAATAACTAATTAAATAATTAATATAGATTTTTGAGGTGTTATATTGTTGGCTAGAACGCGATACTCTACTTTCGAAGAACAGCGCGAGTCAATGTTTGGTTTGCTGCTTTTCTAACCGATAATGGAAATGCACAATTAGAAACAAAATCTTGTTGTAGAACACTTTGTGTCGTGGACAGAGCCCTAATCTGAGTCACTAAAGTCGATGATTATGGTGTTGAAGGTATTCCTTAATAGAAGTCTATGTGCTAGTCTTTTCTTTTTGTAACACTAAGTATTCAAAGAGCTGCATGGAAGTGAGCATCTGTAGGTTGTAACATAGAGGCTAGCTTAACATGCAAACAAAATAACTAATATTATGTTGGGTATATGTTAAATTAAAAATCTTACCTATTAGAACTCGGAAAGAGGTAAGGGAAGAAATAAGTTTATTAGTTTCATATCTGAGATTGCGGATGGGATCCATTAGTGTGGATGCTGGTTTAGCACCTAGCGGTTTCGTTTCTTGCAACAAATCCAAGGAAATATTTTAATTTTTGCGAGTCTTTAATTCTAAATTGGGTATTAAAGACACATTTTAAGTTAGAAAATTCATGTGAAACTGTTACTTGCAAGAAATAAACCATCAACATATACAAGGACAACATTAAAAGAATCACTATTGTTTTTGGTAAATAAAGTGTAATTTGATTTTGGTTGAATGAAACCTAAATTAGTAAGGGTGTTTGTAAGTTTGGAGTTCCATTGAAGACTAGCTTGTTTTAAGCCATAAATGGAGTATTCAATTCATAAATAAAGGGGGTATTTACATCTAATTGATGTAAATACTAGTTATAAATGGCTAATAAGGAAAGGATGATCCTAATTATTTTCATTTTAACTACAAGACTGAAAGTTTCTAAATAATCAATACATTTGGTTTGATTAAAATATTTGGGAACAAGATGAGCTTTATACCTTTCAATATTCTAATTGACTAGAAATTTTATTTTAAAAATCCACTTGCAACCAATGGTTCTTTAGTTAGGTGGAAGATAAGTTAAATCTCATATGTTATTGTTAGTAAGGGATTAAAGTTCTATATCAATAGCTTTCTTCCAGCTGGGATTAGTTATGGCATCAGAATAAGTAGTAGGTTCAATAATAATTGAAAATTTAAGATTGTCATACCCCAAATTTGTACCACCCTTCATTCAAATCATCGGACTTATGCATTCCATATCCTCCATTAGGCCATTTTACACATCACGCGTCACTAATAGAAAAACTTGGAATGTGATCAATAATCCTTGAAATTATGGTTGTTCTATTTCTTTGAGGCTCTCCTTTTCCCTTCAAGCTATAAGGCTTCTTCATCAAGGTGAATCTCATGGAGGATTAGAGTTTGTGGTTCATTGATTAAGCTTGTTGATGTTCATCAATTGAGGTTCATTAGGGTTTCATCAATGATTTTCAACTGAGAATGTTAGGAGATATTGTTTTGATTCTGTATGGTTCATTACTTGAATTTATTGGTGTTCATCAATTGAATATGGGATTAGGGTTTCATGTTAAGGCTATCTTTATTATACTTCTTCCATAATTTTACATTCATTCTCAAGGATTCGTTAAGGTATTAATTTTGCATTTTTCATCAAGTCAAGATACATTGTAGATTGAATTACAAAGAATTAAGACATGGTCCAAGATATGAATTTATGGAGTCATTCTACTCAAGGATTTGTTATTATTTCAAGTGCTTGTTTCTTTTAATACAAGTTAATTCGGTTTAGTGATTGAGGATAAGGGTTCATTTAGGAATACAAGTTGCTATGTATTTTTTCATTAAGAATGAAAGTTATTTTGAGATTCAAGATGTCCAAAGGATCATTATTCTTAAGATTGTGAAACAAGTTAAAATAGAAAGGTCCATTTGTAGGGACTCCTTGGGATTCAAGGTGCAAGTTCATTCAAAGATCAAAAGGGCATGTATCATGATTCAAGGTTTCAAGGAATATGAGTTACAAGATTTCAAGTTTAAGCATACAAGTTTCAAGGTCTTATTCAATATTATTCAAGTCTCAAATATCATCACATTCATCAATTTTCAAATGTCTAACATTCAATACAAACATCATTCATCATCATTCAACTTTACAACCTATGTTCATCATTTTGATATGCCTTAATACATATTATATACAGATCCAAACCGTAGCATAAATTTGTTGCAATACTTGCCTAAACCATGACCAAAACTTGTTGAGATTTTCTTTGTTTAACTTTGAATAAAATATGTCCAAGTTATCCCAAACAAAAACCAAATAAAATAGTCCAATACAATTCTATGAATCAATACAAATTTACTAAGCAAAATTTCCCAACACAAACACTCAAACCAATTCCAAATATTAGCTCAAGCAAACTTCATAATCAATTCACGATTTGACCACATCCAAACTAACCAGCACCTGATCCATTACTTGCAATCAACGAGACCAAACTAGTTCACAAAAGCCGAAGCAAACAATCTAAACCAGTGGCCTGCTGCTGCAAAACAATTTGTAGAAATCGAAAACAGAAAATGAAGTTTAGATAGTTATGCTAAGCAAGTTTATCATTAATAGCTCATTATTTCCAAACCAAATGGAAGCTTAATCCAAACCCGTGCCATAAATTCTAGTTGTAATTCAGCCTACACATGAAAGAACAAAGTGAGTTGTAACTAACCTCAAACCAAGCTTAACAAACTCCAAGACTTAACATTGGATCAAAACCTAATTAATAAACTCATTGCACTCACTATAAATACAATTTCCCTCCATTTTCGTTCATTCATCATTTTTTGAAAAATCACTCTCAAAACTTTCTCAATTCCAAACTTAGAATTCTCCCTTTCTCTGGTTTTATTTGAGATTCCTTGATCATTCCTTCATCTGCGAGTGCTATAGAAGCTTTTGTATGCATTGATACATTCAGATAGCTCTCTATTATTTTTCTCAAGTGCATATTTATCGAGAGGAAGAGGAGTTTTGTTTGAATAATACATAAGAGATCAAGCAATATTGGAAGAACGTTCACATATTTGAAGTCTAAGTGAAGCTTTCTAGATCGTTTTTGCTCATCATCATCACCTTAGAAGATGCATCAGACAGTTTTCAATAGATAAATCCTTAGGGAATTTGTTCTCCATCATTAGGCATTGGTTGATTGTGTATAAGATTTAATTTTAAATTGAAGATCCTAAGGTTTCACCTATTTGGTTTGACTGTCTGGGTTTGAGAAAGATTTTGTGAAAACGAAGTGCATATTTAGATTCTACATGGAAAACGATTCAAGAGATGTAGTAGTGTTTGATTTCTGGTGTTCAACACCACCGCCACTGCCGCCAAGTGGCGACCGATGCAATGGCTATTTGAAGGGATAAGATGATGCTTTGGCGTGAGAAGGAAGAGGAACGTTTGGAATTTTGAACTGATTTCAGCCCAAAATGCAGGGTATCATATTTCTGTATCTATATGGTTATGTTATTGTGATATAGGGATTAAATTATTGTGATACAAGGAATTCAATAATGATATTTAAAAATATAAGTTTTTTTATCTTACTCTATTACGAAAGTAAAAAGCTCTTAGGTATCAACAATGTTCCGTAAGGGATTGTATCGATACTCGAAAATAGATTTTTACACAATTAAATACGATGATACGAAAGTACTCGGAAGAGATTGAGAAAAACTTCATCATAATAGACTATATCATAATAAGGGAATTTCGATAAATGAATTTGAATAAGCAAAAGTTGACGAATTATTTATCGAAATCAAGATAACACGTCGGCGAAAGGTGTTATCTATAAAATCTAATTTTCTATAATTTGCGTTGGAATTCCTTGTAGCATGATTAGTTTGGCAATATAGATAAGTTTGAGTAAGGGATCGTGACCTTAAATCCTGTTGTTTTATAACATATTCTAATTATTTGTAGTTAAGCTATTTTCAAAAAGTGCTTTTGATAATAAGTTGTTTTCACTTAAGTGATTTTTCACTTGAGTAAACCATTCCCAAATATTCGGTCACTCTAGGATTACAAAGATCTAATAGAAATCGGTAATTAACCATTGGTTTTTGTGGATTCGATACTTTTTACTATTGTGACATTAGTCGTACACTTGCGGCGTGTCACTTGCCTAGACCCCCTCTTGAGCCCTAGGTACCTCTCTTTTTTGGAACTAAGTTGCTTCTAAGAAAAAAACGTTGATGGACTTGAATCTTTGGGTCTAGTTTACAATTACTTGCGCATACACCCTTATCTGAAACCAAACCCCTGCCTTGCATTTTAGTTTTATTTTTTCCATTTTTCTTTTAATTGTTTTTTAATTTCTTTTGTGATTTAATATTTTTTTTTAAATGATAACGAATAGAAAAGATGACTTTAATATTAGAATATTAATTTTTAGCATTTTAATTGTTTTTTATGACTCTATTTTCATTTTTTGGTGTTGTTTTTTATCCAACTTTTGCCATGCACTTGATGAATGCCTTGATGATTTTTGTGTATCTTTTGACGTGCCTTATGCTTGATGCTTGAGATCTTCGTTGTTGATTGCTTGTAAGCTTCGTGCTTCACTTGCTTCCTTAGGTTTTCTTGATTCAATTTAATCTTTGATTAAATCGAATTAAGATAGACATTAAGGTTTTTAATCCAAGCATGATAACATTAACTAGGGTCTATTAAATCTCAACTTTAGGATCGTCAATGCATGATAAAATTAGGGTTTGAGCTTCACTTTCTTTTCTTTCTATTGCATTCCATCTCTTTCCTTTTCAAAGACAAAAACTTATTTTCTCAATCAAATACAAAAACACTTAATGAATACGATATGTATAATACGCCATGAGCCTTAAAAAAATGGGGAAAGATGAGAAGTAACCTTCCTTACCTCTTCTTAGAGTATTTTGTACGTGAAGTGATAGGGTCATTTGTACAAAGTATTCACCCTCATTTCATAGACTTTAGTATATTACATATCTCAAAACATTTTCAAAACAAAAGAAGAATGTACTCAAATACGCCTAGCCTTGAGGGACCATTTGATGTATTTTCTAACAAAACACTTCAACAAATCCAAACAATTTTGCCCTTGGGGTATTCAGACGAAGTCAATAATAAAATAGTTATTTTTCCTTAATCAATTCATTTATTTATTTTACCTAGTTATAGCTTTATACATACACACTCTTTGATTAGAATAAACAAAGTGGATCCTATTGAGTACAATGAATGTGAGGGGTGGTAATACCTTCTCCTAGCATAACATAATTTTGAACCAGTCTCTTGGTTGTGAGACCATCTTATCTTTCATTTTGAGGTTTTCTCGATGTTTCCCCTTTCCCTTGAGATAAATATCATTCGATGGTGTCTTTGTGTTTTGTTGACGTAGCGACAGCTGAAGACTCTACTGAGGACACCTAAGGAAGTGAATCTGTTTATTCTTTTCTTTGCGTGCAATGCCTATATATCTTCTCCTTCATTTTTTAAACTTACAATTGATTATATTTCTAACTTCTAATCAATCTGTAACATGTGTTAATCGATTAGATTTCCATAAAATGAATTTTTTTGAAATTATTTTTTGATCTAACCTCTAGACTTAAATAGAGGTCCCTTCCCTCATTTCATTTAATCTAGAGTCGTGTTTTAACACTACTCTCTTTCTCTCTAAACTTATTTTTTACTTTCTCTCAATTATACTTTATCCTTAGTGCCTTTTTGAGAAAATTCCTTTTGTGAGTGAGAATCAAAGTGTAATTTTGAAAGGGTAGAATTGTAAGTTCACCAAAGTACCTTTGTTTATACATTGGTTGAACATAATATCCATTTAGGGATTTTTTTGTTAGAAACTAAACCCGAAAAAATTTTGACTTAGGGATTGTGTGATCTCATAGGTTCTTGGTTAGCCCGTTGCAAAACCGATATTAGATTATAGCTTAGCTCATGGTAAAAGCTTGGATAAGGTTTTAGATTAGCATTATATTAAAATCTCACAAGTTATTGGTTAGCTTGTGTAAAACCGAGATTAAGGTCCGTGAGCTGGGCCCGTGATAAACGCTTGCAAGGTTTAAGAACTTGAAGACTAACTTCTCCAAGATTCTTATTTTAGGAGAGAAAACTAACAACTTCAATCTACCATGTGGAAATAAGGCTAACCGCTTCGATATACCGTTTAGAATAGAAGACTCAAACTGACATGTTTTGAAGTTTTGTATTGTTTGGTTGGAGGTCAACCATATTTCCTCTTATAAGGGGGTTTGTAAGTACATCCTATCAAAAATTCTCAAGTTTAATGGAAACTCTCAAGACCAGTTCTTGGAGAGAGGAATATGTATTTTTAATTTGACTGGACCTCTATAATTCTGAGTGTTCATTTTTCCTTATCCTTTTAACTAATGCAATTTATATTCTGCATTATATTTCTGCTGCTAAGTATTTTAAAAAATATAAACCCTGATTTCATTCTGTTACGTTTTTCAAAATCACCTTTTTATGAACCACATAATTCAATCCATCTTGTGTGAAGTCTCAATTCTAACACACAGTTTATTATTTAAATACAAGGCTACTAGAATGGAGCGAGACCATGAGTGATAATTCTGATTGTTGAGAAGCGGTGATATATTTGCATGTCTAGGATTATCATTGGGATAAATGAAGTACATGTTAAACATATCGGTTTGGAAGTTTCTAGTGGAGTTTTGAAGTGAAGTTGTAGATTGTGTTGTAAAGGTGGTGTTTTAGTGGGACGAAGATGAGGTTGGTGAGTTGGTAAGGGTTTAGTTGGTTCTGTTATGAGATAGATAAATAAGGAAAAGATTAGAAATGTTGAGAAAGATAAGAGATAGTGAAAAAGGGAGATACGTGAGAAATTTTGAGGCAAGATTATGGAGTTCGACATAGGGTTTGTAAGCAAGGTTAGAAGAAGTTGTTTGTGGGTTTTTATATTTTTATGGGTTGAATGAAAGCAACAATTTTAAGTATGAAGTTTTATGGGTGTTGAATGCGGTATAGCAGGCAAGCAAAGAGTTGGTATTATTTTTACCAGGTGATATATATCGGTTAGGTTATATCGTATCGTGTCCACAGAGATTGGTTATTGATTCGTCGTTCGACAATTTTACCGTTAATGAGTTTGGGATTAAATGAGTTGAAAATAAAAGACAAAAAGTAAATGAACAAAAAGTATAAAGGATATACAACTTATCCGGAATGAATGCACACTACCCGTCACAGACTTAAATCTATCGTCCAATTATACTCCACCTACGATACTCGTTCGTGTCATCACATACCTCTCACAACCTAAGCTATTTCTAACCCAAATTGAGAATCCTCCCGAATCACCTCGATAGCCATGTCTGACATATCTCAACAACCAGAAGTCAATTGCATCACCTCCATACCCATCTCTGGCATACTTCATCAACGCAGAGGCATTAAGATCAGATACTCTAAGTGAATGTCAACTCTAAACTCATTTCTAGCATTTAGAAACTAGCAGATAATCATCCTAGGTAAGAATCTAAGCAATCTATCTCTAGCAAAGCTCAAATCCCTAACATAGAGTAAAAACCTAAGACAATTACCAACACAGATTCATAAAGCAAACTTTATACAACATCAAGGGTGACAAATAAACATTAGTTCAAAGTAAATATACAAACATAACCAACAAAATAGAGAAATACAAAGAGAAGAGAGGAGATACACTACTCATTTACACCGGTTTGCCAGAGCCTATCGAAGAGCAATCTACCTCCAATCAACCATGAACAAGACTCTAGTGTTGTTTTCTAAGCTAATCTATTAAAAATATATGAGTGATGGAATTGGGAGCAAGAATCTCACACCCCAAAACAATAACATCAAAAATGAAATGAAAAGGAAAGATAAAGAAAATTTTGTTTCGCAAGAATCGCCCGGCGAAATAAAGCTTCGCCCGACGAACCTTCTTATAAACTTGACTCACATTAAGCCACATCCTCATCCTGACCAAAATATCTACTGTCGTCCAACGACGATCATCTTCGCCCGGCGACTCTTCTTTTCCTCGCCTAGCGATCAGCAGCAAAACAAGGCAGCCTCAACTCCAAAGTTTGACCCTCTTCCTCTCGCCCCACCGTCGCCCGGCAACGCAGAAGCGATGGCCTTCGCCTGGCCATCGCCCGACGAACCTCTCAGTCTAGCAACTTTTGTTGCTTTTCCTGCATAACTTCCATGGCTTCAATCTTTTAGCCTTATTCCTTTATTGATCAACTTGCATCTTGGAGCTCCATTTGAACTTTATTCTCAATGCTCCAATAATGCAAAAAATACCTACAAAATATATACAAAACTAATCAAACGGTACAATATGTACAAAAAAAATCAATAAAACGTATTTACAACAAAAAGCAGGGTTATTCAACGATATTAAAAACAAAATAATAGATAAGTTCCATAAAACATATATACAAAATAACTATATTTTGGAACTTATCAACTCTCCACAACTTGACACATTGTTTGTCCTCAAACAAAGTCAAATAAACCTAAAGAAACAATGAATGATAATCAAAGAATCACGAATCAACAAGTTTTTAAAACGAAAAACAAATGTATGGTTCAAACAAAAACGTACACGACAAAATACAAACTTACCACTATCCTACAACGATAACATATAAACGAAATAAATCCTAAGTGCGAAAATCATGCAAAACATTCTAAAACAAAACAAGCTCAACCATGAATCACACCTAGCAAAAATTCATCGGTAGATGAAGAACACACAAAGGCGAGGGATAAAAAACCCTCATCCACAATCTTGCAAGCAAAAGACTAAATTATGCATTCATCCAAAAACGTATTGAAAATACAAATGCAAGAATCACAAGGGCTTTTACAGGTTGTAATGTGGCTTGGTTAACAAATAAGTGATAAGTCCTAAAGCTAATCGAAACAAAAATTTGCCTAAACCTAAGGGAATGATCAACTCACAAAGACTCAAGCATAAAATCTCAATCAAAATTATTCTTCATCACAAACTGTAAAACCAAAATACCTCACTTATTAACACAATATTATTCATACTCTTTTTTTTCTTTCTTTTTCTAATCTCTCTTTTTTTCTTTTTCTCGACCTCATACCAACCACAAAATAAGTACATAAACATTCCTCTCCCCAACTTGAATTCAACCAACATTAATGTGTGAATACTCCCTACTTTCTAAGGCAAGGTAAAAATCCATACAACAACATATAGTTGAGGATTCAAGAAACAAAGAAATCAGTATCCATAAAAAAGGTGAATTTAACACTCATAGACAAGCATCAAGTTCAAATAAACATGGATATTGATAAAAGCTCAAAGGGGGTAATAAATGATCACACACTCACAATGTGAATTGAATATTTGGCCAAGGTAGTTGTGCTCAAAATCAAACAAAATGCCTTGATCCTTTTCATGCATTCATACAATCAACACAAAACAAAAGATTAAGCATAATAAAATCTAGTTAAAACAAGAATGTGGCCTTCAAAAATATGTAAGAAATGGAAAACTTCCTCACATTTATGGTTAAAAAGGGAACTAAAGTGATTCAACTCATGAGCAAGTAATTCAAAAAGAATGAATGACATGGTAATTATTCAAATGATAAATTTCCTAAACATGTTATGCTATAGAAAGCGATAAACGAGTACCTGGCGTGTACCAACTTTGAAACTATCATTACCATACATCCGCGAGTTGAAACGATCAAACTCGGAAAAACACAAATTACAACCTCAAGCTACCAAATCAAAATTTGAGTGCAAACAACAATAAAAGAGTAAGAAAAATAAATTTTATAACATTTACATCCAACAAAACTCCTCAAGCTAAATATGACGAGCTTGCGGATAACACAATTTGACAAAACAAAACGAATACAAATAACAATCCGAAAAACTTGGTGAAAATGAATTAACAAGTTGAAAAGTGAAGATTTGAAATTAATAGCAAGTCCTATTTCAACTTGTTAAAACACAAGCCACCACACACGTAAACAAACATAAGCAAAAACAAACAAAAACATGCTTGCTTTACGTCGTAAGCTCGACGCCTTATTGTGCGAGCACTAGTAACCTCCTCTCGTCATGCCATGGTATTGCCACACCGCACAAACCTAAAGAAAGTGTCATAACAACCACACAACAAACGTTATCAATACAAGACAATTCACAACAATGCGTGAAAATAAAGAAAATCACAAATATGCACAAGTATGGAAAGTAAACACATAACATGTACAAGTAAAAATATACAAATTTATATACAAAGTCTATATAACATATACATTAATTACAAAACTCAAAAACAATGGAATTATCGCAATACATAAGCAATAAAACCAATCCCCGACAACGATACCATTTTGTTGAATGCGGTATAGCAAGCAAGCAAAGATTAGGTATTATTTTTACTGGGTGATATATACTTATTAGGTTATATCATATCATGTCCACAGAGATTGGTAATTGATTCGTCGTTCGATAATTCTATCGTTAATGAGTTTGGGATTAAATGAGTTGAAAATAAAAGATAAAAAGTAAATGAACAAAAAGTATAAAGGATCGACAGCTTGTCCGGAACGAATTCACTCTACCCGTCACAGACTTAAATCTACCGTCCAGCTATACTAGGCTACCATACTCGTCTGCGTCATCACATACCTCTCATAACCTAAGCTATTTATAACACAAATTGAGAATCCTCCCGAATCACCTCGATAGCCATGTCTGGCCTCTCCCAACAACCAGAAGCCAATTGCGTCACCTCCATACCCATCTTTGGTATACTTCACCAACATAGAGGCATTAATATCAGATACTCTAAGTGAATGTCAGCTCTAAACCCATTTCTAGCATTCATAAACTAACAGATAATCATCCTAGGTAAGAATCTAAACAATCTATCTCTAGCAAAGCTCAAATACCTAACATAGAGTAAAACCTAAGACAATTACCAACACAGATTCATAAAGCAAACTTATACAACACCAAGGGTGACAAATATACATGAGTTCATAGTAAACATACAAACATAACCAACAAAATAGAGAAATACAAAGAGAAGAGAGGAGATACACTACTTATTTACACCGGTTTGTCATAGCCTATCGATGAGAAATCCACCTCCAATCAACCATGAGGAAGACCCTAGTGTTGTTTTCCAAGCTAATATATCAAAAACTATATGAGTGATGGAATTGGGAGAAAGAATCTCACACCTCAAAACAATAACATCAAAAATGAAATGAAAAGGAAAGAAAGAGAAAATTATGTTCCGCAAGAATCGCCTGGCGAAATAAAGCTTCACCCGGGGAACCTTCTTATAAACTTGGCTCACATTAAGCCACTTCCTCATCCTGACCAAAATATCTACCATCGCTCGACGACGGTCATATTTGCCTAGCGACTCTTCTTTTCCTCGCCCTTCCACCAGCAGTAAAACAAGGCAGGCTCAACTCCAAAGTTTGACCCTCTTCCTCTCGCCCCACCATCGCCCGGTGACGCAGAAGTGATGGCCCTCGCCTGGCCATTTCCCAGCAAACCTCTCAATCCAACAACTTTTGTTGCTTTTCCTGCATAACTTCCATGGCTTCAATCTTTTAGCCTTATTCCTTTATTGATCAACTTGCATCTTGGAACTCCATTTGGAATTTATTCTCAATGATTCAATAATGCAACAAATACCTACAAAATACAAAACTAATCAAACGGTACAATATGTATAAAAAACGCAATAAAACGTATTTACAACAAAAATCGGGATTATTCAACGATACTAACAACAAAAGAATAGTTAAGTGCCACAAAACATATATACAAAATAACTACATTATGGCACTTATCAATGGGTTGAATGAAAAAAATAGTTTTAAGTATGAAGTTTTATGGGTTGGTGTAGGAAGGTTGTTGGGTTCCAATGATAAACAAGATAAAGAATGAGTTGTTTCTATGTAATGATGGAACGATTAGAAATAAATGGATCTTGTTTAACGAGTATGTAGTTCAATGTGTATGAAATTTGAGGTTTTTGGGCAAGAAATTGAGGATGATTTTTAGTGTTTCTTAATGGTGTAAGGGATAGATATTGGTTTCAAATAGTAATAAGCGAAGCTTTTTAAGGGTTTATGACTGATTTGGATTGGTTAAGGGAAATTGTTTTTGGTTTCTGAGTGTTAAAGATGAATGTGATGAATATAATGAGAGCTTCTAGATCAATATGATGAGAGTTTTTGGATAAATTTTAGGTAAGATGAATGTGAAGAATTGTTAGATTTTGGAGATGTTGTTAAATCCCAATTTTTGCCCCTAAAATCCTCCATCATCTAATACCATCAAATTGCACAAAGATCACAAACTAGGGTTGACTCTCTCTCCTATCTCTAAGTTTTCTCTTATGGGGATCACCAAGCACCTTGTTTATGTATATTTTGTACATGTTTATTGATATTTTCTTAACCACAAGATATGTACATCATTTTCTCTTTAGATATTGTGTTAGAGGTTGATGATACAAAAGTTTCTCTTCAAGAAGTTTATAGGTTCATGTATTTATTTTCATGTTTTCTCCATAAAATCTCAAGGAGTTATCAAGATTTATCATATGGTGTACCTAAAGTTACCATAATTGAAAAGGTATAATGAGGATCATCATGCTTTATATTATAAAAGAAGTTCAAAGATGCAAAGTTGATTCAAGTGGTTGACCTAATTTGGGCAAGTCCTTGAGATTTTGATCACAAGTGCATAACTTCCTCAATTCTCAGTGCTTTGGAGTGTTTTTTCTTGCTATGGTTTATCATTATCATCTATAATAATCTCTACTCATGTGATAAGAATCCATGTGTAAGATAGATCATCAAAGTTGAAGAAGTTTCCAAGTCATGGTTGATGCTCTTTGAATTAGGGTTTAAACTTCTGAAGATGACATCTTGGTTTTTGTTTGAGATTCATGGTTGATTCCAAAGCCATTAGTCACTTACAAGGGTCTTTAACAAGTATATTCATTGACTCAAGGATGTTATTTTATTGAAAAATTCTTTGAGGGTCAAAGATTTCAAGTTCTCTATATTGGTTCTTCATCTTTCTTGTGTAACTTCAAGGACTCACAACTTGGTCATCTTTTGTCTTATTGAGCTAATTCCTTTTTCACAATGAACCTAAGGATGTCTACTACAACTTAGTTCAATTGGAAATACTTGAAAATGATTGTAAAATCACTTGGGAAGCCAAAAGATTATAATTCCTTGGTGAATTTCTCCATTTTTATCATCAACTTCAAGGGATCATAACTTGGTCATTATTTATCACCTTGATTTCATTATTTTTCCACAATAATCTTGAGAATGTGAAATTTAACTCCATTTGTGTTTCAAGGCTTGAAGATTTTTGGAGTATGCTTGAAGAGATCAAAATATTATAGGTCATTTAATGAATTTCCATCAACTTCACAAAGCCATAACTTTATCAATTTTTGGAGTTTTTGAGTGGTTCTTTTTCTACAATGCCATTTAAGAGGTATACTTCATGCCATCTTCTTTGGTCAAGAGAAAATTTTGAGTGGAAAATAATTTTTGAATGAAAAATATTATAGGTGATTTTAAGCCTTCAAGAAGGCATGAAATGTTTGATCAAAGGCCTGGCCCGGTTTTCAATGCTTTTTCTGCAAACCCTAATGGTCATATATCTTAGCTCAAGCATCCATTAAAGTTGATTCTTTTTTCATTGTGTTCTACTCCATGAGAACTTCATTTGGCTCGAGAAATATTTGAAAACACACGAGGGAAGTAAATTTGGCCTTGGTGTGAACATGGTGACAAAAACCTGTTTCAAGTGCACTACCACTTTTGCAATTTCCTCATAATTCGATTTAAAAGCCAACTTAAGCCTTGTTTTCAGGCATAATCATGTTTAGAAACACTCGAGGATTAATTAGCACATCAAAACATAAGGAATTTTTGAGTTTTGAGCACACAAAGTCACACTTTCTTCATGAACACGGGTGTGCACGATTTCTACTCAAATATCATCATTCACCCCCTCATTTTGATTCCATTTGCTTTCCTATAAATAGAGGGACGTATTCCACTCATTTCCTCAAGCTTTGATAGCCAGAAACACCCTACCAAACTTCATCCACACTTAACTTTTATGAGATTTAGAGTTGGTAGTTAGAGCATTTCCAGTTCCAAATTAAGTGATCTACAAGCTTCCTTGAACTTCACTATAGATAACAGAGCAAGAATTGTGCCTTGAGGTGTCCTGAATCATGCTATCCAAGTCCAGTTTCAGAGCTCTGAAAATATACTTCGTTCAAGTAGAATTCTTAACCAAATCAATCCAAATGAAGCTCTAACTTGTTCTCCCTATCTCTCTGATCCTCGTGGTCTTCACCGTTTTCATTTTCATTGAGAATTAAATCTGTATTTCAAAATACAAGTGCTCACTATTATTCTGGTTTATTTCTTTGTACAGTTTAAATAATTTTTTTGCGAAGGAACGAAGAGAATGGAACTGGTCTGAGCTCTTGATTTTACCGTTTATAAAACCTGCAAACTGAGCTTGGACGGAGGTTAAAGACGGCCAACGTGTCATCTTCAACCAATGATGTTGTGCCATCTGGTTTTTTCAAACGGATTTTAAAAATTAATTTAATCCAAAGATTTATTACTTAGAGTCCATGGTATGCACAGCGCGTCATGTCCTATGGATGTGATTATTAACGCATTTTGACATTATCTGATGGTCCATATTTTCTGTTTATTTTAATTTTAAAAAAAGCTGATCCCGTGTGGTTTTTAGTGAGCTCCATATCAAGCATAGTGTGTCTGGTCCTTTGGATCATCTTACTAACGCCTTTTGACTATGATCTGATGGTCCATACATCTTTTCTTTTTATTTTATTTTCTGATTTTATATTTAATTGTTTTAAAATTCAAAATTTCATAGAAAATTCATTTCTTTCTCAAAAATTATGAATCAATTCTCTAAAATATTTTCAAACATTCTCTTTATGATTTTTATTTTTTTCATAATTTTATTTTCAAATTTGATATTTTTTTTATGATTTATCTCTTTTATTTGAGTTAAAATACATTTTGACATTTTTAAATTCTGAAGAAAAAAAATTAGGGAAAAATCCTATAGTCTCTTGACAAATATTGGTGACCTCATTTTATTTTTATTTTTTATTTTACTATTTTCTACCAATTTTGGTTCATTATGCTATTTTCTTTATTTTTTATAATATTTTCTGAATTTTTAAATTTCTGAAAATTTGTGTCAACACTTGTTTGACTTTGGATAATTTTCTTGGAGTTTTATTTTGATGTGTGGATATCATTATGTATTTCATCAATACAAATCCAATTAAATAATCCATTTTTAATTATTATTTTTTTCTTTAATTATTTAATATTTGTTTATGACTTGGATTCATTTAGAGTCATAAATTTCATCAATATCAATGGAACTTGGGTGTTGATAGGTCTTATGACCAAATCCACCAAGATAGTTAAAATGTAGTCACCATCGAATCCTCATCGGATAATATATCAATGAAGTCACCATCAAACATTTTTTATCCCGTGGAAGGAAAGCAAAACATCGAGTAAACCTGAGAGGCAGAAATTACGGTTTTTCGACTAAGAGATCGGGTAAGAGAGTCGATTACGCGAGGAGAATGTATGAGCAACCCACACGTCCGTAGTACTCTACGGGATCCACTTTTGTTCGTTCTAATCTAAGGGTGTGCTATATTTACTGCCTAAATGTTATATCTATGTCTAATGCCTATATGCTAAGGGAAGATGTATGCGAGAGAAAGAAAATAAACAAACACGGTTAAAAGAAGGAAGTATGTACAAAGTTTGCTCGGTCGATCCCCGTAACCAGATGCCTACGTATTCCCTCGTGCAATAGGAAAGTCAGAACGTCGTAGTTTTTGTACATGGGATAGCCTCTTCATCTCATCCCCTTCTTTATTTTCAAAATCTTCTCCCTTTTTCAGAAGCTTATTGTTTTCTAACTCAAACCGCTTTCACATTAAACTTGGATTTAGGTCCGTGCATTTTGAAAAAAACTTTTCTCAATCAATCATTAACCAATTTAATAATACTTTGACATCTTATTTTTTAAAGTAAAAGTCAATTAACCTCATTCAAACTTTTTTTGAGCCATCTTGACTTTTCTCAAAAGATTAGACTCTTGTCGATTCTTTGTAGTGATGCGAACTACTATACTTCTACGATATGTAGTAAAGTGAGACATTTTCCACTTGGTGTTGAGTGATGCTTGTTGATGAAAATCTGAGCTCTATCCTTGACTTTGAGTTGATGAAATGCTCATTTCTCATAATGGTGGATAGTAAGTATGTGTATCACTCGGATATGACGATGATATTTATTCTTCTTAAAATTAAACACCACACCAATTTTAGTCTTTTTTACCCGAACTACATGAGTTTTGATTTAAACATTGTGCATTGTTTGTATGTAGGCCTAAAACTCATTGGAAATTCTATAAATAAGAAATTGTAAAAAATACTTCTTTTCTCATCTCCACCAGCTATTTTGTACATATATTTTTTATACTCATATATAGAGATTTTTAAAGAGATTCCTGCAGAGTACCATAGATGTTTTAGGTGCCTAACACCTTCCATTTGCATAACTAACCCTCGTAACTTGATCTCTATTTTCTTTTTTAGGATTGTATTCGCTCTTTTTCCTAGTCCTTTGGATAAAGTAAAAGCACACGGTGGCGACTTCATTGTTATTTTTACGAGTTGAGTCAATCAATGACTTAGTCTCGAAGATTTTTGCCACTACATATGTGATATTGAGGTGTTACTGGAGCAAGAAAGAAAATACGAAAATAATGAAAAATGTTTTCTTTGAAGCTAGTGAGTGTATGACACATGTTGAGATGGAGGCAGAGAAAACAAGAGTGAAATCTTAGAAGATTGGAAGAATTAGAACGAAATCTCGAGTAAAAAAATAGGTATGACATGTGACAGAAAACACTGAGAAAACTAGAGAAAAGTTGTTGATATCAATGGTAGAAAACAACCTAATTAAAACAAAGATTAATACCATTTATTGTGTGAATGAGGTGTAAATCAGACTCTACTATCATATTAAGTGGTGTCGCTCAATATGGTGCAAATATCCTAAATGTAAAAAGAAATAGATAAATTAGAATAATGAATTCAACCTACTAAAGACAAATGTATCCATGATAAGGTGATTTTTTTTATATAATTTGGTTTTGTAGGGTAAAGCAACATACCCACAAACAACTTATAATAAAGTACAAGCAAACAAACCTAAGCCCAAAGACATTAATTATTCTAAAAACAAAACAAACACACAAAATACACAAGCTACACCAATCTATCTAATTACATACTTATATAGCATTAACAAAGCGACAATCCTTTCGAACTTCACCTTCATCACCAACAAGAGGATTATTCTCCGACAACAAAACAATAGCCCTTGAAAATTGTTCATTGAAGTAACCATTATCATCTGCCATTTTTTGTACATAAGGTGCTGTTTTTGGATCAGTAGCTAACTCTGCATCCAAAGTAAGAAGACCCTTGTTTTGTAGAATATTCTTGTAGTAATTGTTGTCAATAATCATAGGTGTTTTTAGATCATTTCTCACATATTCAACAGCTCTTGGATCTGGATTTGGTGTTGGACACCTACGTTTTAGGTATGCAGCATGTGTAGGGTCTAATGTTGGATCCACTGTTGGGTATAGTCTGTGGACCAGATTCATGCAGTGTACTCTTCCAACTGAGTGTGCTCCTGGTTGATGAAAAGTGATCAATAAAAAGTTGAATTATTAGGTCATTAAAACAAAACACAATAACCATATTTTTGTTGATGCTATGGAAACAATTACGATAGGATTTAATAGGTATGTACTTTTGATATGAGTATTTGTTGCATAATTAAACTCTTTGTCCGATTGTGTTTTTTTATCGAAGAGTATATACACCTTGCTGGTGGGAAAAAGTTTGTGGGCCTTTTTTTGCGTTGGCTTTTTTTGTGTTTTTGCTTTAATGTCTCATCAATAGTACTAATAATATTTCCTCCATTTTAAAATTAATAAATTAATGTCATTTTAACAAATAAAATTTATTTTAAAATAATTATAATTTTTACTTTTCAAGGATTATCATTTTTTCAATTGTGTTGTTTAATTTTTATTCTGGATACTACTTTCAATATGTTAATAAAATTAATTTTATAAAAGTGTAAGATTTTAGAATTTTATTATTACATTTTTTTAATCTATGTACAAAAACTTTAAATTAGAATCATTTTGAAACAGAAAAAAGTACATAATATTGAATTCTACTGTTTAACATATACTCAAAGATTGACCAAACTACCTAAACTATCCTTTTTTTTTAAGTATTACATTACACTTTGAACATTTTAGTAACTAACAAAACAACTCTTAACTTTTTCAATTTTTCTCATTTTAAGCATTAATTGTCAACTTCTCATTAATCTAAATTAAAAAACTATTTTTCTCATCTTACACTACTTTCTCTTCTCTCTCTCTCTCTTCTTTTACAATTAAATATCTCATTTTAAACTTACATTTTAAGACATTTTTTATATTTCCTATTTGTTTATTATCATTGAAAATACTAATAATCTATTATTTAACTTTAATAAAATTAAAAATATATTTTATGAAATTAAATAATACTACATATCATTCACACAACAAATTTTTTATCTTACGGGTCACTATCAAATTATTAAAATTATTTTCAAATGTTTACCATTACATTTTGTATAATCATATTATTTGTAGTAATATTTTGATTTTATAATTTTTCATTGTACTTTCTCATTAAATACTAATTAGTATATTATTTAACTTCAATAAAATTAAAAATATATTTTATTAAATTGAATAATACTACGTATCATTCACACAATTAACTTTTTATCTTATGAGTCATTATCAAATTATTACCATTATTTTCAAATGTTAATTTTTTTCTTTCTCCATGTCACAAGAAGTTTTTCTTAAAAAATTACTTAATACATTGAGTTTATTTTAACATTACGTAATTCAATTTAAATTCGCATGTGTATCTAAATACATTATTTGTCCAATTTAATATTATATTTTGTATAATCATATATATATATATATATATATATATATATATATATATATATATATATATATATATATATATATATATATATATATATATATATATATATATATATATTAAAAAATTATTTCGTCAATATTAAAATAAATTCTTTCTTCCAACTCACAGTTACGTAAATCTATAAAATAATAGGTGTGGCTGCCTACCCATTTACGCAATTTGATATAAGTGGCAAGGTGGGATGTGATCACGACAGGACAGCAAAACGTTATAATATTGTCATGGTTTCTGCCTACATTTGGCATCCTTCCATTTATTCTTAAACTCAGTCATAATAATTCGTTAACTAATGCAATGAAAAGGTAGTTAATTATGTTTAGAGAAGTTGCCACCTTTTCTTAGACTATTGAAAAGTAAATTATAATTTCAGTTGTATTGCAACAAACTTTGAAGAATATGTTTTGTACCTAAAAGAGCAACTGTGGCTTCAAGGTCAACACCAATGTCTTGAAAACGAGATAGCACTGAAGATATGGAGTCGTTATGGTTTGGAATCAAGTCTTTCACCACTGCTACATAACTTTCTTTGCTATCCTTTCTTCCTGTCTTCATTTCAATGTTTGAAGGACCTCCCAACTAATTCATATAATTATACAAAATAATAAGTAATTTTCTCGAATAACTGATTTATCTGATCTATTTAAATATTATATAAATTCATTGGTCATTGTTATAAATAAATATTTTATTTTTAGATTTATTAAATAATAGATGTATTTAAGAAAGAGAGAACAATGACAAATACCATGGCAATGCCATCTCTAGCAGAAAGAGCAACAATATCAGCGCATGACACTGTCATGGGACATTCTTTCTCAACAGCAGCTTTGATCGTGTTGACATACTTGAAGTTTCTCATCCCGAAACTTCTCTCCGATGTCTGCTCTGATACTACACCATGCGCCGTTGCTAAAAGCAGGGATGCATCACATGACTGCATACATATAATCTTTCATTATTAATAATTATTTTTGATTATAAACCATTGAAAATTTATATTTATTTTGTCACGGTTGAACTGTTCTTAATCTAGATAGTGGTTCTAAAAATTTAAAACGGCTTTGATGGTAAGTACGTATATTTATACTCACCTTGACAACACAATCATGGAAGAGATTTCTAACCCATGAAATGGCTGTGTTTCCATGCTCATGATATAATTCAGTGACTTGTTGTTTGATAATTTCTTCAGCTTTTGGGCAGCTGCTGGAGTAATAATTCACCTGTAGCTGGCTTTTCCCTATGCATATAAAATACATTACATTATTATGTTTTGAAGATACTAATTAATGCTACAATTTTCAACTAAGTTGGTTGCAAATTTTATAGAGTCCACCACATATTTCTTTAAAAAATGTCTCCAACTTAATTATTTGAATTTTCCACAATTATACAATGCATCTTTCGATATAAACAATCAAATATTATTTCATGTAGTAAGTTTTTCAATTTATCAATACTACAGTCTAATCACAATAGTCTCACATTATTTAAAAATAAAAGTTAAAAACAGTTTATATACAACACTTATACACATTACAAAATCGTCTTTTTAAAAATAAAAGTCGTAAGAGTTTTAACACTAGAAGCAGACAATATATTCCACATAACTGCAATGGCGCGGATTTGAAATCGAAAGAAAAAATCATAATACATACTATAAAGGAACAATCATAATACATACATACTAGAAAAATATATGTATAAAGCTCACACAAAAATAAAATAGAGGAAAAACTTAATATATGTGTTAATGTACCCAAAGTAAAATGTAGTAGAAGCAATAGAAAAAAGAGGAAAGAAGAATGAGAACAAAGGCTGTTGGTGGCCATATCTAACACAAGTTGAAATGTGACTTCTCTATTTTTGGTTGTGATATGTTTTTAGATGGAATTTGAAAGCTATATATAGAGATTTTTTGGAGTGTACAACTCAATTAATTAACTTAATTGTGGGAAGAGAGAGTAGAACAAAAGCCTAATTTGGACGGCATAATCTCCACTAAGCAACTTTCTTTGACATTATTGACCTCACAATTGTGGTACCACAAAGAAGCTAGTAAGACTTCACAATTGTGCTTATATTGTGGATAAATAATTATGGTTATTTGTGGATACAACATATTACCGCACTACATTCACTAATGTCAAGTAAATTATGATGGTAACGTTTAATTAGTATTTGATTAAATTGATGGGTGAGTTAAAGAAACCTTAAAAACATCATCTTTACACATTTGGGTCAAATCAAAAGAAAGTTTAGTTTTGGACCTTCTTAATTAACTAAAGAATTTTGTTATTTAAAACATACAAACTGGCTCTAGTCTTATTTAAGCTTACACGATTTTTAAAAAAATAATTAAATATATTAATTTTAATAACAAAATTAATATTATTTATTAAAATACTTTTATTTATTATAATTAATAAATAGTTAAAAAGTATAAAAATTAATAAATAAAAATATAATAATCAAAAACAATATTGTATTGATATTTTAATCAGGTATTTATTTTGAGACATAAAAAAATTGTAAATAATACACTTATTATTAGACAAATGAAAATTGAATGTCTCACCACTTATTCAAAAGTTAGTTCATAATGGGTTATAATGGGTTTAAATAGTCTAAATTGTAGCCAAATTAGAAGTGTAAAATATATTTTAACATAATTGAAATATACATAATATATAGAATTGAATATTCTAACTATAATTTATAATTTATAATATTCTATTTAAAAAAATTGTAGATTGAAATTTAATGTTTAATCTAATTTTATATAAATTAGTTAAAATTTGATTGCTCAGATTCCACTCATTTTTACTTTCTTTATTTTAAATTATATTACTTTTGATGGATTAAAAATATAATTAGTTTATATGGAAAAGAAGAATGACAAAATATTTATAATATTATTTTTCATAGAAATATCATAAATTAAAAGATGAGAAATATTATAAATATTAATATTAATATTTTGTTATAAATATAAAATTAATCTATAATTTAGAATAATTTATTATTAGAAATCAACTTACTATAATTTAAATAAACTTTTGTGCCGTAGAACCAAATCATATTAAACACATACTGCAAATTGCAATACATTTAATCTAATATAAAAATTATTAGATAAGAGATCATATCCAAAATTATTTGATTCAAAAAAAAATATCTAAACTTATTTGATTCAAATAAAATATCCAAAATTATATGCATGATTAAAAATTGCAATTGTCGTGGACTTTTTGGAGATCGGTTGGTGATGGCTAAATCCAAAAACGGATAATTTAATCACTTGTTGAGGAAATAATGCCAAGATAAATAATTTAATGAACAATATTCTATTTTAATAAGTTTAAATAAATACTATTTTGACTAACTTTGAATTATTTGAGATCATATATAGTTTAGACTTTCAGATTTTTGGCCTGTCAATGAAACTAAATACAATAATTTCATTTAAAAAATAAATTAATTCAAACTTAAATTAAGAGTTAGATTTGAATTCTTAAATTAGACATTTTAATTTAATTTTAGGCAAGTGGATGTCATCAAAATAGAATCTCAATGGCCAAATTAAATCGATGTTTTTTTTACATAGACAAACAAATAATCTACTACTACTTACTATAAATCTAAATCTATAGAACACAATGATAACCCTAACCAAATATCATCTTAATAAGTCACATGTCATTTTAATACAAATCTTAATTACATAAATTTTATATTAAAATAAATAATAATAATAATAATAATAATATAAAATCACTATCATTAATAATAATAATATAAGAGAATTTCTTAACACATCACATAACCTTCTCACACACCACGCAAAATTTCTTTAATATCCTCAAAATTTGAAGTATATTTTCGACATGCATAACCATCTGTTAAAATATACACCAAAATCAAAAATTGACTTTCGGTTTCATACCGGAACTGGAATTCCAGTTATAATCATAACAGAATCCAAAAACTTCATTGCATTGATTAACATAGAACACATATAATATAATTCATAACATAAACTTAGCAAATACATTAGTAGTTAAACATAAATCAAACATTACAAATCAACATCCGGGTGGACCTTGCAACATCCTCATAATATCATTGATGGTTCTTGATAAAATCGCATCTAGCTCGATTGGAACTTTCTTCCGAAAACTTTCATAAGTAGACCACATAGGCCGTAAATCAGCGTTGTTCTTCAGTTCACGGTTCATGAACCGAAGATTCTCTTCATTTTCAATCGATGGCGAGTTGTATTCGATCTTTTCTACATTTCGATCGTCGCCAAAAGGTACAAGTTCCTGCAATGTTTCACGCACATCTTCAATAGAGGTGTACATAATTGATCGGTGGTTTCTACACAGATATTTAGCATTAAAATTTATTATCATTTCTTTTATTTGTTTAGTGTTATATGTCATTTTACTGCATTTTATGCTTTGGTTGTGTGTTTAAGTGTTTTCAGGGTCAGAATAATAAAACATGATAAATCGGGGCAAAAGAAGTGCAAAAATCAGAGTATTTGAGGCTACAGAGGTCCTGACACGGCCACCCGTGTCATGGGACATGGCCACCCGTGTCAGAAATGGCGCAGAAAGGGAGTTTAGAGAAGGAATAAAAGCTGACACGGGTGCCCGTGTCAACTCACACGGCCCGTGTCAGGAAGCTTGGGCAAAGTACGTGCAGACAAAGGCTGACACGGGTGCCCGTGTCATCGGACACGGCCCGTGTCAGCCATGACGCTGAGAATTATGATTTTTGCTATTTTATAGTGTTTTAGGTCATTAAGGTTGGTTTGGTCATTTGGTATTGCTTGAGAATGACCTAACACTATATAAACCTTATTTTGAGAAGGAGAAGGGGACTTTTTGCCACCGGAGAAAAGAATTCACGATAGAAGAGCGGAGATTCAACAGTTTTGGGAACAGAGAACTCTTCATGCGCAAGAGAAATTGAAGATCGAAGACCCAATCTATTGTAATGTCTTTATCTAATATTATGATTATTCTACTTTTGAATACTATGAGAGGCTAAACCCTCCAATGCTAGGGGGTGTCCCTAATTTGTTATGTTAAGAATACTGATCTCTCTGTTTTAGTCAATATTTCAGTTCATTATGCATCGACTTTATTATTTAGATTAATTCGTAGTTTGACCCTATTGAACCATAGGATTTCACTATTTTAACACAGTAGAGCCGAACGGTCGTGTTAAGGTTATCTAAATAATGATAGTATTAAGGATTTCACCTAGGATTCGTAGTTTGACCCTATTGAACCATAGGATTTCACTATTTTAATACAGTAGAGCCGAACGGTCGTGTTAAGGTTATCTTGGTAATTGCATGCTTAACCTCTCTGCTAATTTAAATGGGAATTGAAATTAGGAAAGAAAGTTAAAGGTTTTGTCACTAAGGAATTAGGATAAAATAATATTGAGAATCGATAATTGAGGATGATGAACTTGTTGAATAAATCAAAGAGTGAAGGTTATTACATGGCAAATTATGCACTCACCCTGACATAATTTAATCAAACAAAAAGTCAATTTTTATCTATTTGTTTTATTCGCAGTTATTTTATTTTAGCAAATCAAATCCAAAATCTAGTTTTTTTTTGTTTAATTGAACCACGAATTGAACTCGATAATTCTGTGCAGTCCTTGAGATCGACATTCGGGGAATTTTTCCTATTATTATAAGAGGCAAAATAGTACACTTGCTATTTTTCCGATCAAATTTTTGGCGCCGTTGCCGGGGACTGCAAGGTTATCGAGTGTAATTTGAGTTTAATTAAAATTTTGTTGCTCGTCAACTAAAATTTAGTTTCTATTTTTTTTTTTCTATTTTTATTTTATTTTAGTTTAGTTTTTTTTATTATTGTTATTATTTTTTTGAATTTTATTTTATTATAAAAAAAATTTATAAAAAGAAAAGAGTTTGGTTATTTTTGCATCATGAATTCTTGTATACTTTGCTACTAATAACTTGTTTGAGTTTTGTAGTCATGTATTATTTAGATACATTGCCACCCGTATCTCCTGCATGTTGGACGCCTGATTCGGGATTCACTTGGGAAGAGGCGACTGGAATTTTTATAGCATATAGGAGGGAGGTAAGATTGTGGCGAAAGTTACAGTTGGAAAAAGAAGATGTGAAACCAGAAGAAAATTGCATAACATCAGACGACAAAGATGTGGTAAGTATAGAAGAATCTGAGGTAAAAAAGGAATATGTGGAAGAAGAAATCAGACAACTTGAAGATGATCTAGTTTTGGATGAAACTACAAATTTGACATTTTTTGAAGATGTGGAAATCCAACCTGAAAATCTTCAACAACAGAGTCTCCCCAAAAATTATTTTCACAACAAGACAAATGACAGACAAGAAATTGACAGAGTATTGGATGACATTTACGCCTTGTTTAACATCATCAAGCTGAAAATGATTTGGAAGCAGTATCATCCATACTTGAAGTTCATGAGATTTCTACCAAACAAAAGAAAGAAAAAAGATGATGTGTTTTTTCTATCATATAGGCCACCCTAACATGGGTAATGAACCGTCGAGCCAGACGACGTTAAACGAAGCGCTTCGTGGGAGGCAACCCACGCTTGTCATAACTTAGTTTTCTTTTTGTTTTGTTTGCGGGTAATAAAATGGGATACTTTCTCGCGACAGCTAGGAGGAAGCAGCTGGTGTTGCGTTACCCTCTGTGAGTCACTTCTCTCGAGTTTGGTCTGAAACATTGAGGCCAATGTTTAGTTCAAGTTTGGGGGAGGTTGTATTGCTTTGTTTGTTTACTTGTTAAGTTGATGTTAAGTGTTGTGTAAGACCAAAAGGAAAAATTCCCCCGAAAATTTCAATTTTTACTAATCTTGTCCGAAAATTTTGGTATCGATTTGCTTAAGAGCTTGTGTTTCTGACAGCCCGGGAATAGTATATAGAGATAAAGGGATGATTGTTTGAAGATAGGAAGTTCGAAATAATGTGACAGTGATACGAGTCTAACGTGCAGAGTTGTACCACAGTATTTGAATCCTGAAAAGTACTCCTTTAGTAGTTTATCCACACAGTCTGGCATAGTCTTGATTCGTATGCAGGTAAGATTGGTTGTGAAATAATTAAAGATCGTACCAAATGATGAAAAGGCGATAAAAGGAAACTGGATCGCTAAGTTGGGTAGCCTTCACCAGGTTATTCAGCCCAAAGGGAGTTGATCCCCAAACGTCGCCCAAAAGGACAACCTATAACTGCAAAGTTTGAAAATTTCATCGGTAATTAAAAGTAGCAAATGTTGTTCGTTTGGTGCTGAAATAAGAAGTTCTAATTAGTCTCTTGCATGTGATGATCATCTTAATTACTATTTCCTTAATTTGATTGTACGAATGAAAAAGGAGGAAAATCGGGATAAGACTTAAGTGGTACAAAGCATAGTTGGAGAGGTATTTGAAGAGGAAGCTCCAGGTTAAAAGGTTCTTACCGGAAACTCTTCATGTCATGTGAAGTCCGAACAAACTACCTTTTGAGCAATGTGAACTGAGGTCTCACGTATGAGTACCGGTTTCTGTGAGTCCATTGAGTTCTTATAGTTGTCACTTACGGACAAGCAACAATTTAAGTTTGGGGGAGTTTGATCGGTGGTTTCTACACGGATATTTAGCATTAAACTTTGTTATCATTTCTTTCATTTGTTTAGTGTTATATGTCATTTTACCGCATTTTATGCTTTGGTTATGTGTTTAAGAGTTTTCAGGGTAAAAATAATAAAACATGACAAATCGGGGCAAAAGAAGTGCAAAAATTAGAGTATTTGAGGCTACAGAGGTCCTGACACGGTCACCCATGTCATGGGACACGGCCCGTGTCAGAAATGGCGCAAAAGGGAGTTTGGAGAAGGAACAGAAGCTGACACGGGTGCCCGTGTCAACTGACACGGCCCGTGTTAGGAAGCTTGGGTAAAGTACGTGCAGACAGAAGCCGACACGGGTGCCCGTGTCAGCCATGACGCTGAGAATTATGATTTTTGCTATTTTGTAGTGTTTTAGGTCATTAAGGGTGGTTTGGACATTTGGTATTTCTTGGGAATGACATAACATTATATAAACCTTATTTTGAGAAGGAGAAGGCGACTTTTTGCCACTGGAGAAAAGAATTCACGATAGAAGAGCGAAGATTCAATAGTTTTGGGAACGGAGAACTCTTCATGCGCGGGAGCAATTGAAGATCTAAGACCCAATCTATTGTAACGTATTTATCTAATATTATGATTATTCTACTTTTGAATACTATGAGAGGCTAAACCCCCCAATGCTATGGGGTGTCCCTAATTTGTTATGTTAAGAATATTGATCTCTCTGTTTTAGTCAATATTTTAGTTCATTATGCATCAACTTTATTATTTAGATTAATTCGTAGTTTGACCCTACGGGACCATAGGATTTCACTATTTTAACATAGTAGAGTCGAACGGTCGTGTTAAGGTTATCTAAATAATGATAGTATTAAGGATTTCACCTAGGACTAGGGTAATCCTATTCTAACCAGAATTGTTCTTGGTAATTGCATGCTTAACCTCTCTTCTAATTTAAATGGGAATTGAAATTAGGAAATAAAGTTAAAGATTTTGTCACTAAAGAATTAGGATAAAATAATATTGAGAATCGGTAATTGAGGATGATGAACTTGTTGAATAAATCAAAGAGTGAAGGTTATTACATGGCAAATTATCCACTCACCCTAGCATAATTTAATCAAACAAAAATTCAATTTTTATCTGTTTATTTTATTCGCAATTATTTTATTTTAGCAAATCAAACCCAAAATCTAGATTTTGTTTGTTTAATTGAACCACGAATTGAACTCGATAATTCTGTGCAGTCCTTGAGATCGACATTCGGGGAATTTTCCCTATTATTACAAGATAAAAAATAGTACACTTGCTATTTTTCTGATCAATATTGATCTTGAATTTGCGAGACGGTGTGACGCCGGGAAAATGGACAACTCCAACAACCCATTTGATGTTCCATTTTATGTCCATATCTGATTTTTTGTGTTGTGGTAGAGAAAAGTATAAGAGGAGAGGTATTTTTATAGTAGTTGGATGTAAACATGGACCACACAAATCCTATCCTTGTGTCAGTGATAAAACCGGAAGTAACGTTTCGGTTTTAACTTAACTAAAATTGGAAGTAAACTTCCGGTAAATGGCCCGAGATTGAAAAACTAAAAGCATAATAGAAACAACAACTCTAATAAAAAAAACTCATGTATTCAAATATTGTGAATTTGGTCAAACTACAAAAATGACTATATTTCCACATCATAATACATGAACAAAATAAAGTTAACATTAAAATGCTACCTAACTACTTGAAAGAGACGAAAAAAGTGTCGCTAGATAAATCCACCGGTGGCGCCCCTTTTGACTTTTACCTATTTTTTTATACTTCTATTTGATTCAACTTATTGTATTCTTGCATCCTTTCCATGAATTCGTCCAGCCATGTCTCTGATGGGTCTGTGAAATGAAGCGCCCACTCCAATGATGTAAGTGGTATAGGGCATCCCAGTTTCAAATAGACTTGAATAAAATGTCGTGGATTTGAAATCCACCCAACACATATGATATGATCACTAGGATTTGGTGTAGGATCAGTGCGCATAGGGAAATAAGTCTCCAAAAAACCATATCTTGTCAGATTACCCATTTCAGGGAATTACATCCATTTATCCTTTGGTGCAAATCCAACCTCGGCAGGTACTAGTGCGTGATATATTTCCTCATCCTTCTCTTTAATCCTAGACACGAGTGTACAATTCTCTATTTTGCATCAACTCTATGATTAGGGTATATCGCTTAGTATTACAATACTCTTCACGACTCCAAGCAAACCAGAAATAGCTCGACAACCACAGTTACCGTCACCATCGACATTGACGATCCGTTCAATGTACTTGTGCATAAAAACTGGCATGTGATCGATGAATGGTATTTTTGGTGCAGTCGGTTTTAGCGGTGGTTTGCTAAAACGAGCACCTTTGAAAGCACTTTTTTGATTTCGGTGTAGGTGAATCGGGAAAAACTTTTTAAACATGTTCAAAATACGAAGGACTCCTCATAGTAGAATTATTGTCTGGTGTCGATTTTAACTTCTTTGATGTGGAGTTTGATGGCGTCATCGACTTTCAAAAATCTTGCTTGTATTGTTTCTCATTCAGTAAAGATGGAGATATTTTCCTTATCGATTTTCATTTTCCCATCATCGTTAAAACTAAGTCTCTTCCAATGACTAGAGACCTCTTCCATACGTATCGGGCTATCACCACTCATCTTTTTTGATATGACACAAGCACAAGGGAGACCATATGTTTTCACAATTATGCAACCACACTTTGAGGTGTCAGCACCCACATTAGAAGCTCGTTTGGCCTCATAAAAATAAAATTAAGAGCCTCCCGAGAGATGTTACCAACCAACTGAGAATATAGCATGTTTTCTTTGAACCTGTGTTCCAACACCGTGATACTACGACCAAATATCGTTTGTATCTCGTTATGCTGGTTTAGTATCATATGGTTCACAGATTCCCAACCCGTAATCAAATCACCCTTGCTATTTCCCAACCAATTCTTCACACATGCATGCGCAGACTCAAATCGGTTTGTTGTTGTATTACCAAGGTGCATAACCTGGTCGGTCCATGCACAAACAACCTTCTCCTTAACCTGGTCAAGAATTGTGCTTTCAACATATTTCAATAGATCAGAATGTTTCACACAACCATTTTCGAACTGTAAAATAGCATCAACAAAGAGCTCTTTTTTAGATGCATTTATTATAACATTCCATGCATCCATAATTTTCTCCACAATAACACCTGACTTGACCAACTTTCCATCTTCACCAGCAATCTATTTTGACCCCACCACAGATTTAACCCGACTTCTCACATTTTTAGTAATATGGTACCTACAAAGTAACATGGGAGAAGTGGGAAATACGGTTTCAACCGAATTTATTAATGTCGTATCTCGGTCGGTAACAATGACTTTAGGCATGTCCTCCTGGTCCTTAAACATTGACCTACACACCTCTAAAGCCCATTGAAAGTTGTCTTATTTTTCTCACTCTAGAAATGCAAAACCAACAGAATATGTCTTCCCAGTCAATGTAACACCAATAATTTCCAACAACGGGAGCCTGTACTTGTTGGTTTTGTACGTCGAATCAATTATTAGCTTGGTAGGAAACATGTTGAACAATTTAACGGAATCAGGATGAGTCTAATAAATGTCACTAACTGTTACTCCAACATCCCCTGTCGGTGCCTACAAACATAATTATTCTTATCTGAACTTTCAAGAGGTGTTGTATTTCGGTTCGATCCTCCCGAAGGGATAACTTGGTTTGATAGCGCTTATTGTAAACTTGTTTGATATTTGATGTTCTCTCGGGTCTTTTGCGCTTCAAAGTTGCAAGAATGTTTTTGGGCGGTACCAAATTCAAATTCATGTCGGAAACACATGTCTTCTCATCCAGGAGGAGCCGACATGTTATAGGATAACCTGCCAACTTTGGAGTTAATCATGAGTGTATTCACTGATAATCACATTAAATATCCTCTTCTTGTTGGCCATAAGATAACCATGCAACCGAAATGGACATTCATATTTTCTTGTACAGGTATCCTTGCATATAAAATTTTGAATGCGAGCTACGTATTTCCCGCTTCTTTCGCATGTCAAAATTACAATCGCATTTCTTCTATTCATACCGTTATCGGAACTTGCTATCACAATACCAAATCTAGTTTCATTGCCTCAATTCGAATCCACTGCAACATGTCTTCCCATAATTCAAAATCTTGAACATTTTCAAAATATTCACGAACATCTACCGCCTTAGTTATGAGAGGTGGAACTACGACCGACGAAACAACTTTAGATACATCAGGTTTAGGAATTTTATCGGGGTGCACCATACCTATGTTACATAAATAACATAATTATAAACATGTCACAGTGAAAGTTGCTGAGAAATATAACACAGAGCGAAAACCGGAAATGGACTTCCGGTTTTGTTCAACCAGAAACCGAAGGTATACATTCGGTTTAGACGTAACCTTATTTCTTCAAAAAGTAACAGGTTAATATAGTGAATGAGGGATAAAAGGAATAAAGTTTAACTGAAATCTACTTTCTTGAGCTCTTTCTGATATGATGAACCACAAAAATATTTGGAGTAGAAAATGGATTGACAATGGAGAGGGTTTTTGAGAGGTTTTAAGGAGAAAAAGTGAAATAGTGGTGATCAACATGGTTGCTATTTTAAGAAATCCGTGTCGTGGCCAAAACCGAAAGTATACTTCTGGTAATATATAAAAAATCCAGGTGGCAACACAATTCAATGTTCCTACTACTATAACCGGAAGTATACATCCGGTTCCAAACCGGAAGTGCATCTCTGATTATGTTTCTTAGAATTTAAGGGATCACGCCACATTTTGATTGGTTTATACAAAAAGGGGTGTGAACCGGAAATGTATTTTCGATTTTGAGGAGGGTATTTTTTGATTTTTTATAGGGTGCCCGACTCCACTATGGAGTGGATTCAAAAACTCTCTAATATAATATATAGATAATAATAATAATAATAATAATAATAATAATAATAATAATAATAATAATAATAATAATAATAATAATAATAATAGAGAGAGAAAACCGGAAATGGACTTCCGGTTTTGTTCAACCAGAAACCGAAAGTATACATCCGATTTAGACGTAACCTTATTTCTTCAAAAAGTAACAGGTTAATATAGTGAATGAGGGATAAAAGAAATAAAGTTTAACTGAAATTCTACTTTCTTGAGCTCTTTCTGATATGATGAACCACAAAAATATTTGGAGTAGAAAATGGATTGACAATGAAGAGGGTTTTTGAGAGGTTTTAAGGAGAAAAAGTGAAATGGTGGTGATCAACATGGTTGGTGTTTTAAGCAATCTGTGTCGTGGTCAAAACCGGAAGTATACTTCTGGCAATATACAAAAAATCCAGGTGGCAACACAATTCAATGTTCCTGCTACTATAACCGGAAGTATACATCCGATTTCAAACCGGAAGTGCATCTTCGGTTATGTTTCTTACAATTTAAGAGGTCACGCCACATTTGATTAGTTTATACAAAAAGGGATGCGGACCGGAAATGTACTTCCGATTTTGAGAAGGGTATTTTTTTAATTTTTTATGGGGTGTCTGACTCCACTATGAGTGGATTCAAAGACTCTCTAATATAATAATAATAATAATAATAATAATAATAATAATAATAATAATAATAATAATAATAATAATAATAATAATAATAATAATAATAATAATAATAATAATAATAATAATAATAATAATAATAATAATAATAATAATAATAATAATAATAATAATAATAATAATAATAAGAAGAAGAAGAAGGATTAAATTATACAAAATCATTTTAACAATCAAATTAATTTGGGTTAAATATATAAATGCCTCGTAATGTTAGCAAATTCTTATTTTAGACTCTAGTAACGTTTATTTTAATCGCCCACTTGAAATGTTAAAATCCTAAGTCTTTTGCCCCATAGGCGAAAATATTACGTTGTAAATTTTTTTTTTTGCTTTACCCACCTCCCGTTTCGCTCCGTTGTAAATTTTTTTTTTGCTTTACCCACCTCCCGTTTCGCTCCGTTTTTATAGGGGTACCAAAAATCATAGGAGATAATTGAAAAAAAATAATTTTACAAGGATCTAATGCGAATCTCGCTAACATTACAGGAATTTATATATTTAACCCAATTAATTTATAACAAGGAAGAAATTAAATAAAGAAGATTATTTTTGAAAACAAAATGTATTAAATTATTATTATTATTATTATTATTATTATCATCAAAATCCTAACTAAAAACTTATGTGTCATTTGACTAAAATTATAACTAATACACTAATAGGGAAGAAATAAAAGACATAAATAAGATTTTAATATATATTTTTAGATTCAAAATATATTTTAAAATATTATTATTATTATTATTATTATTATTATTATTATTATTATTATATATCATCATCATCATCATCAAAACCCTTCTAAAAATTTATGTGTCAATCTAACTAAAATTATAACTAATACACTACAACTATGATAATATTAAAAGTATAAAAAATATACAGTACTAATTATTACTCATCAAAAAATTAAAATAAAACAAGGCAAGTAAGATTAAAATTATTTACTTAATTATATATATTTTATATACATTTTTAATTATTGAGTTTTTTTTTAAAATAATAAATACTAATTAAAAATCACAAATATATAAATTATTTTAATAATTAATTATGATAAAAGTCATTTTTTTTACTTTATTTATAAAAATGATAGGAAGATTTTGTCTTGACAAGTCATATATTTCATTTTATATAATTCAAAATTTAATTATAAATATATACTAAAAATATTTTTCATCTATATAAATTAGTACACTAATTTTTAAAATTCAAATTATCAAATTTATTTTAACTTAATTTTATTTTAAAAAAATTTATTTATCAAATAAATTTTCTATGTACCAAATTAATAAAGTTCCTATTTCTCTAATTTATGAGGTGGATCATAAATAATCTTATCATATTGACTATTTATAAAATTATACATTTTCACTAATTTAATTCTTACAATATCTTATTTCTATTATCTTAAAGTTTTAGAAAATATATAAATTAATAAAATAAAAACTCAAGAAAATACTTCTATTTTTTGTTAAGTTTCTAAATAATAAAATTAAAATATGTCATATACTTTTTTAATGTTGAATGTAGAAGAGAGAGACGTTTTTTAACTATAAATTTATATAATTAATCATTTGAACTTTTATTTATCTATACACCAATCAAAAATATAGATTGTAAAAAATAGGCTAAAAAATATCATTCACTATGTTAAAATTGACTTTTGGCAGCACCCTAACGAAAGCGCTTTTATGAGAAAGCGCTGCCATAAGTTATAAAAAAAATTCGCTCCAAAAAAACGCTCTTAAAGGCTAGCTTAAGAAAGCTCTTTTCAAAAGCGCTGCTATATGTTGCCCTTAGAAAGCGCTTTCTAAAAGTGCTGCTAAATGATAACCTTAGAAAGCGCTTTTAAAAGCACTGCTAAAGACATATGTAAAGAAAACGCTTTCTTAGAAAAAAGCGCTGCTATAGCTGGCCCCATGAAAGCACTTTCGTATCTAATTTTATAATTAAAATTGTAAAACCCTGAAACCACAAACACGATTTATGTTCATCTTCCTCCTCATCTCAGAACCCATTCTCAGCACAAACACGATTTCTCTCCATCTTCCTCCTCATCTTACTCGCTCAGCCTCCAAAACGTCGTTCACCATCATCAACAAAATGCTTCCTGCCGCTATTCACCGTGTTCCGCCGCTGTCGTTCTCATAACAAGTACGAAATCGTCAGTTCTTCCGCCGTCGCGTTCAACCTTGAACTTGTGATTCTTCTGCCATGGTTGTGATTCTTCGTCAACCTTGAACCCTGAATCGTCTTCCTTGGTATGTTTGTTTTAGTTAGCATTGTTCATAAGAATGGTCTGCAATTTTGTTCTGCATTTGTATTACATATGAGTATTTATTTTTCCCGTAAAATTCATCCTTTTGTGGAGGGTACTGAAACGGGGCTAGACGTGCTAGTTGCTATCATTGATTAGATTTGCATTGTTTAACTCTAGGAAGGGAAGGGAATTTAACAGTTATTTCCTAACAAAAGTATGTTTATAGTGGTACTTAGGTTTATATATAGCTGCTGATTTCATTTTGGCTGTTTAAAAGTTAAGAGAAAATATGTTTATGATTATAATTTCACATTTTTATTCAATCTGGTTTGAACTTCATTCCTATCGTGTTTTAGAGCAATGTTATATTGATTTGTTATGAAAGGTTTCACAATATTCTTTTCTTCTTAAAAGTTAAGAGAATCCAAATTTGTGATAGGTGGGAAGACCCCATTTGCACATGGTTCTCATCCTATTATTGAGAATGTTGAGATATGATAAAAAAATGTATAATTCTAGTCAATTATCATTTTAGTTAGCATTGTTCTTTTTTTTCACTGAAGAATCTATATAGACTCGTTTGAATAATAATGTCATGTGTTGCTAAGTTTTTTTCTATAAAAGATAGTGTAATAGAGATTAGGGGTGTTGAAGTGGTGTTGATGGTTTTCTTGATAGTTGATTAACTACTAAGTATAATTTTATGAGTGCTTATTGATTGAACTTAATTCTTCATAGGATTACCCAAACTAACGTATTGGATTTGCTATATATATAGGGTTACTTGTGAAGTGTAAAAGTCTGATCGTTTACAAGAATCTTACATTGTGTGGGTCTAGAAGTTGCCTACTTCTCTACAGGTAATTAGTTGTTCTCTCTCACCACTATAATTAGTTGTGCTTTGACTGAACTTCTATGATGGATCATTTTCACTTTAATCAGTTGCTTACTTCTCTACTTGTGAATGAACTGTAATTAGTGGTTGAGTCAGTTTTTATTGTATGAAATTTTTTATAATAGAAGTTTTCTTTCCTTTGAATTAGCAGCGTTTCCCGACCTAGTTCGAGGTACAATGCTCATTCCTTGAGTTCGACCTTCTCGTGTCAAATTCTCAACGTTGTTGTTCGATAAATTTGAGGTAAATTTCTTCCTCAAATTACTGGTACTGGTGTGAGTGAAATTCTCTTTTATGAGACATTATAATATGTGATGAATTTGTCTGAAATTGCATGAATATGTTGCGTTTTCTTGCTCCGGATCCATTCCGTGTATATTTTGCGTTTTGACAGAAATGCATTATCCTGTTTTGTATCCTAATTAGTTGTTTTTGTTTAGCTTAATTAGTAAAACCATGTATAAGACATGAATGTATTCAAATCGATTTTCGAAAGAGCACGAGAATAAGGTATTAGAATTCGTTAAGTTTGTTGTTGCGCACACCAAAGACCCCAGTCGAATGACATGTCCTTGTTTGTGTTGTTGTTATGGGATCCTGGTTGACGTGGTTCAGTTGACATCACATTTAATACGGTATGGAATTGATAGAAGTTATACATGTTGGAATATGCATGGTGAGAAAAGTAACGGGAATGTTGAATTGGGGGATAATAGGACCTATGCTCCAAATGACAATTGCACAGATACATACGATTATGATTGAGTCGAAGAGATTGCAGAAGCTCTTGAAGAAGATCTTAATGATTGTCCTAAAATGTTCGAGAGGTAGGTAAACGATGCAGAGAAACCGTTGTATAATGTTGTACAAAATTCATAAAATTATCTACGATATTAAAGTTGTACAACTTAAAGGTGGGCAATGGATGGTCGGATAAAAGTTTCACAGAGTTATTAGCCCTTATGAAAGATATGCTACCAGAGGATAATGTTCTTCCCAATTGAATGTATGAGGTCAAAAAGATGTTGTACTCTATTGGCATGAGCTATGATAAGATACATGCCTGTCCAAAAGATTGTGTTTTGTTTCGAAACGAGTATGCATCGTTAAATGAGTGTCCTAAATGCGGTGCCCCTCGATATAAGAAAAAGTTGTCTCCGACAAAAGTCTTATGGTATATTCCTATAATTCCGAGATTTAGACGAATGTATCGTAGTGAAACTGATTCAAGACACTTGACTTGGCATGCAGATGCAAGAATTATTGATAGAAAGTTTCGACATCTGGAAGATTCACAACAATGGATGAAAATTGATAATGATTATCCTGAATTTGGAAAAGAAGCAAGAAACCTTCGCTTGGCATTGTCTACTGATGGAATAAACCCACACGGTATTCAAATTATCTCAAATAGCACATGGCATGTGATTCTTATGATTTATAACCTTCCTCTGTGGCTATGTATGAAGTGTAAGTACATGATGTTATCTATGCTAATTTATGGGCCTAAACAACCAGGAAATGACATAGACGTATACTTGGAACCTTTAATCGAAGATTTGAAGATTTTGTGGGAGAACGCTGTGGAGGTTTATGATGGGTATAGGAAAGAAAGTTTCAACTTGAGGGCGATGTTGTTTGGAACAATTAATGATTTTACAGCATACGAAAATCTATTCGGGTATGGCATTAAAGGTGAAAAGTGTGTCATGTATGTGAAGATGGAACCGATACGACGAGATTGAAACTTTGTCAGAAGAATGTCTTTCTTGGTCATCGTAGATTCTTAAATTCTAAACATCAATATCGTAGATATTGAAAAGCGTTCAACGGAGATACTGAACAATGTAGAGCTCCGCCTGGATTGATAGGTGATCAAATTTTTGAAAAGGTAAAAGATGTGAGTATTCAGTTTGGTAAGCCTTTTGCACATAAAGTTGACACCGATGGGTGGAAGAAGAGGTCTATTTTTTTTGAATTGCCATATTGGAAATCTTTGTGCGTAAGAAATTTTCTTAATGTTATGCATATTGAAAAAAAATGTATTTGACAGTGTTATCGGTACGTTACTCAATATAAAAAGGGAAGTCTAAGGATGACCTTAAAGCAAGGGAGGATATGGTAGAGATGGGAATAAGAACCGAATTGAGACTCGTGAAGAAAGGAAGACGAACATATCTACCACCTTCTGTTTACACTCTATCCAGAAAGGAGAAAAAAAATATTGTGTAAGTTCCTAAGTGAAGTTAAAGTTCCAGAAGGCTACTCATTAGATATTAGAAGACTTGTGTCTATGAAAGACCTCAAGTTAAAGAGTTTAAAGACGCATGATTGCCATCTTATAATGAAACATTTTCTACCAATAGGTATACGTTCTATTCTTCCAGAAAAAGTAAGAAGTGCAATAACTAAATTGTGTTTTTTCGTCAAGTCAATTTGCACTAAGGTGATCGATCCTGAGATCTTACCAACATTGTAAAAAGATATAATTGTTACTTTGTGTGATCTTGAAATGTATTTTCCTCCCTCGTTTTTTGACATAATGGTTCATCTTGTCGTTCATCTTGTGAAAGAGACACGATTGTGCGGACCAACTTATATGAGATGGATGTACCCTACTAAACATTATATGAAAATATTAAAAGGGTATGTGAAAACCTGAAGTCGACCAGAGGGTTGTATTCCCGAACAATACATTTTTGAAGAAGCGGTTGAGTTTTGTATTGAATATCTGTCAAATGTTCAATCAATTGGACTCCCCAAATCTCATATTGTTGAAAAATGAAGGTAAGAAGCTAATTGGTAATAAAGTTGTGACAGTATCAAGGGTCGAACGGGATCAAGTGCATTTGTATGTTCTGCACAATGAGGTTGAGGTTGAGCCGTATGTTGAAATGCACAAGGGTGTTCTTCGAGGTTTAAATCCGAATAGAAATGAGAATTGGATTGTACGAGAGAACAATCGAAGTTTCATACCATGGTTTAAGGAACATATTTATTCAAAGTATCGCTCAGATCCCGCTTCAGTAACAAAAAGGTTGAGATGTTTAGCATATGGTCCAAGTTTGGTTGTATTTTCTTATAGCGCATATGCAATTAATGGATAAACATTTTATACCAAAGAACAGGATGATAAAAGTACTATGCAAAATAGTGGTGTCACCTTGGTAGCTGAAGCAATGCACATATCAAGTGTGAAGGACTTAAACCCGAAATTTTCAAATCTGTCATATTTTGGGGTTATCGAGCGCATTTGGGTGTTTGATTACAATAAGTTTCAGATTCCTATATTTGGTTGCAAGTGGGCTGAAAATAATAGTGGCATATGAATGGATAAGTCAAGATTTTTGCAAGTGGATCTTAATAGGGTGGGGTACAAAGATGAGCCTTTCATTCTAGCCTCTCAAGCTAAACAAGTGTTTTATGTCACTGATCCGACAAGTACGAAATGGTCTATAATGCTTTTTTCTAACAAAGTAATTGATGAAAACATTGGAGATCAAGTCGATATTGGTGTTGACATTCAATCTTTTACCAGAAATGATCAAAATGAGAATGAATCATGTATTAGAAATGATCATAATGAGGGTATTTGAATCAATTCAATCGTCCACGTTGTTAAGAGATGAGTAGAACATATTCCTACCAAGAAAAGAAAGAGGCGTTAGTGAAAAAGGTAATTATATATATAATTATAGCCTATATCATTCAATAAAATTTAAATATATGTCATTTTATATATATTCAATATATATATATATATATATATATATATATATATATATATATATATATATATAGATTATTGATTATGGATTTTTATATTTGTCATTTCATTTTTATTTTTTTCTCTTTATTACAGGTCAAATGGCTAGTAATCAAGAAAACTCACAAGATGAAAATGCTCCAGATGATATTTCAGAAAAAGATATTACACGAGGCATAACTATTATGAGGGGAATCATCCATGATAGAGATAGAGGAGTAACATATAATGTAGATTGGAATGATGAGGACCAACTAATTGGGTCTAATGCTGCAAAGTTGACAACCTACATTGGTACACTTGTTCGTATGGACATTCCGATCACCACTCCTAGATGGAAAAGAGGAGAGTTGGATGAGGGTAAAGAGAAAGTTTGGACTTAGATAAAGGTATCATATATGGTTGTTGTTATTTGCTTTATCTTGACGATAATGTATTTAAATTACTTATACTAACACACTCTATGCGTATGTTTTTTTGGAGAGGTCTTTTAACATTGAAGTTACCGTAAAAAGTATATACTTGGTTTGGCCAGAAAAAGACACAGAGGGTGGAGAAATTTTTTAACAAACAAGTATCTTAAGGATGAGAAAGTAAATTTTCTTGAAGAGGATCCGGAATGTCCAAAGAAGTATGAGAGCTTCATTACACCTGAAGAATGGGTTGCTTTTGTAGGCCAAATAAAAGACAAGAATTTTAAGAAATTGAGTGCCATAAATCGTGAGAGAGCGTCAAAACCCACGTATCCATACAAAAAAGGGCGTTTGGGATATGCACGCTTACAGGAAAAAATTGTAAGTAAATATAAATTTTATGATCTTATTAATTCTCTTAATGTGTTATAATTGATGATCTTATTATTTGTGTCAATGCGTAGTTAGAAGAGACAAAAAGTGACGAAACATCACTACCAGCACATGTGTTATGGAAGGAAGCTCGCGCGGGCAAGGATCGAGTTGTTAATCCCGATGTTCAACATGTTTATGATGAATGTGTAAGTATAACATCGTGTCTTTAATTAAATCAAATGTTTGTTAATATATAATAATTTTTTATCTCCACTAATAATTTTCGATATGTAAATGAATTAAAGGAGACCCTATCGCAATCGGTATCCACAGGTGAGGACCAGGATATCAGGAGCGTACTTAGTCGAGCACTAAATGTTGCTGAGTATCCCGGTCGGATGAGGGGTAAATGTCTTGGTGTGACTCCAAAATCCTTGTATAAGCATCCAAGGAAAAGAAATCCTAGCAATGCAGAAGTGATGCAAACATTGCAGGAATTACAAGCACAAGTTCGCGAATTGCCTAAGGATAAAGAGAGATATATGGCGGAAATTAAAAGAGCAGTTCACAGTTGAAAGGAACTAGTGACAAAGCTAGTATCAACTGTCAAGATAAATTTCCCGAGGTAATTAAGATGATAATCAATTGGAGAAATTTTAATTGCAATTTATAACGGTTATATTCTTTTTTCTTACTATTTACAGTTGTTCAATTTCTATAATAATAACGGGTCTGTTAGTGTTTTTAAGTTGGCATTAATTTTGGTAAAACTAGGCTTTAGCAACGTCATGATGGATGTCATGACATTCAGAGATTGAAGATAAATCCTACCTGCTAAGGATGTTAAAAGACAACTCGAATCGAAGCTAAAGTCGGCCGGAAATTCCCGATGTCATAAGATGTTATGACATTCGTGACATTCTGCTCGAGAACTGCTTGTTCCGAGATTTTCGTGAAGTTTGTTGAGCTGCTAAATATTGTTTTTATGTTATTAGAAAGCATGCTCACGTGGCTGCTAGGTTAATCTTAATTAAACCTAAATTGGTTGTTGAAAAGACCATGTTTTTAGGATTAAATTAAGTGAACCCTAGCTATCTTTATGGAAGCCAAAACCGAAGTTTCGTGGATCGCTTCTATAAAAGGAATTCAACCTTACAACCGTGCGCGCCTTTGAATGTATTGAAGAGATAGCACTTGTGTTTTGTGTATCGTTAGGATTTGTAACATTGATATTGTGTAATTCTAGTTTCTCTTGTGAGCCAAGCAACTATCAATTGATAAGTGCATTGGACTAGGATTTGTTGTAAGGGTAGTTTATCACTCAAAGCTTTAAAGCACGAGTGTTTGTCTCTTGATTGAAGCTTTGAAGCAAGATCAAGATATTTTATTGAAGTGTGTCTTCACAATTCAATTAGTCAATAGGTTGATATCACCGTGATTGAGGGGAGTGAGTAGGTACTCGGATCTAAGTAGGACTTAGGTTGAAGTTGCATTGGTAGGTTTTAAGTGAAGGAGATAAACCGGTGGTTTATTCCCAATTAATTCTACTAATAGTGAATTTCCTGGCTTGGTAGCCCCGGATGTAGGTTTGTTGAACCGAACGGTGAACAATTTATTGTGTTCTTTATCGCTTTCAGATGCATCGTGTGAATTGTTAACATAGTGTCGACATCGTGTCATAACATTCTCGTGACATCACGATCCGCTGCCGTGAATTTCAATTGGCATCGAGGGCACCGCTTGTTATTTCCGGGAGATTTAATGTTGCTTTAACCGATGCGCCACCGAAACCGACATCACAGACCACATTGCCGCGAGATGCAATAGGATCTTTTTTTCCATGGCCATCGGACCTTATTTTCATAGATGATCAGGTATGTTGAAAACCATTATGAATATTTAAGTATTCAACTTTCAGTTCTGACCTCATTTTTTTTACATGGTAATTTTAGACTCCTACAAAACTCGCATCTAAGGATAAAGGGATTTTGCAGCACGACGAGTCTGTTGCATCACAAAAAGAGCTATGTTTAAAGTGTTAATTATATGATCCGAATAAAAAACTACATAATTTTATAGTTTACCTAAGTCTATATGATTTTTAGGTATCTTTTCAAGAGTCACAACAAGTGAGCCATAAAATTGGTAGCGTACCACCCAAGAAAAGGGTTCCTGTCAGAAAATTTGTGCCTCGATTCCGGCAGTGTCTTGAAACAATAGTGGGAACGTCAAATTTGATGAATGGTGGTATTCATCAAATGGATATGGATGAAGGTATCTTTGGTTTTCCTTGCACTGAAATAATTGGACAAGAGGAGATGGAAAAGTTTTTTCTTCATAGAGAATTAGGCGTTGGTGTTATGCACTCATACATCCGGTAACCCGATCAATATATTATTTAATTAGTTGAACTTTTTTTAAAACGTTTCAATGAAAATAGTCTAATATTAATTATGTTTTATTTAAGGTTGTTATATGACAAATTGATGCGCGGGAATCAATCGTCAAACAGATTCCATTTCGTGTCTTCCTCCCGTGTCAGCGGAGCGATAATTGTTAGGAACCGGAGTCAGTAAGAGAGCACTTAGTGGAGATATTCATGGCCACCGACAGTACAGAAAGCTTGTATCTTTGGGCGTATAATACTATTCCTACAAGGTTAGATTTTCATTCTAAGTTTATTTTAATATTTGTATTTTTAGCGTAGAAAATTTTCATCTAAACTGTTGTTTTAATTTATAGACATCATTGGTTGTTGGTTGCTATCAATCCTATAAAAGAAGTGGTCTATTATCTGAATTCGGTTGACGGTGATTGGACAAATTATCTGGATATGAAGTTAATGATTGATACGTAAGTGAGATTATTCTAAATATTCGTGTGTATTTATATATTTAATTATTTCTCTAACATTGTTCTAAATATATATTTTTATTTTGTTAGAGTAATACAAGTATTCCGATGTCAAAGAGAAGCTCGGGTACGACGATCTAAATCAAACAACATTAATTGGATCAAAGTGCAGGTATATTAATTTCCACAACAAGACAATTATATATATTCCTATTTGTTTTTCTATGTAGTGTCCTCAACAACAAAATGGTATAGATTGTGTATACTTCGTTTTGAGGTTTATCAAAGAAATCCTTCAAATGAATCAAATAGAGATTCCGGTCACGATATGGATTTATAACTTAGGATTTGTTTTATTGTTTATCAGATATTTCATATAACTTATTACTTTTAACTAAATCATGCATATTATGTTTTGTTATGTCGTACTTCGATGAACACAAGTGTGCATATTACACGAAACTTCAGTTGGAAGAAATCAAAGAGGAATTGTGTCAATATTTTATTGAGCAAAGAATCATATAAGATATTAATACATTATTGTGTGAAAAGTGTTATGAATACGTTATTGTGTGAATACAATATTTACCGTGTTATTATGTTCATACCTTGCAGGACCATGACCTTTAATACATAATTGACCATGTTTTGTTCATACATTAGGGATGATTTAGTTATTGTTAGGGATGATTTTGTTAGGGTTGATATTGTAAGGCTGATTTTGGTAATGTTATAAATACGTGAATTGAATTACAATGGTGTATATATATTTTGGATAACAATGTATATAGTGGTATTTGTATATAATCTCTTTATTGAAATAACGGGATTACGATTGTAAATTACCGGTTTATGAATTACAAGTTAATGAATTATAGGTTTATGTAATAATGCTGCAAAAAATGCAGGTTTATGAATTATATAAATTATAGGTTTATTAAAAACCCTAAGAAAGCGATTTTTGAGAAAAAGCGTTGCCTAAGGTATACATTAGACAGCGCTTTCAAAAGCACTGTCGTATGTATACCTTAGGCAGCGCTTTTTCTTAAAAAGCGCTTTCATATGTAGGCCTAAGGCAACGCTTTTCCTGAAAAAGCGCTTTCTAAAGATGCCTACAGAAAGCATAACAGGCGTTCTAAAGTAGGTCTAAGAAAGCGCTTTTCCAGAAAAAACTGCTGCTAAAAGCCTACTTAAGTTTAGGAAAAAACGCTGGCTGATCGGTGGATTTTACACAGTCATTTAGCATTGAGTTTTGTTATCATTTCTTTTATTTGTTTAGTGTTATATGTCTTTTTATCGCATTTTACGCTTTGGTTGTGTGTTTAAATGTTTTCAGGGTTAGAAGAATGAAACAGAACAAATCGGGACAAAAGAAGTGCAAAAAAATCAGAATATTAGAGGCTACAGAGGGATCAACACGGGCACCCGTGTTGAGCAACACGACCCGTGTTGAAAAGCAAGTGGAAAGCGCAAAATTGCACAAGTCAGAGGATCAACACGGGCACCCGTGTTAATCAACACGGCCCGTGTTAATCAACACGGCCCGTGTTGAAAAGCAAAGGGAAAGATCAAAAATGACACAAGGCAGTGGATCAACACGGGCACCCGTGTTCATCAACACGGCCCGTGTTGAATGACCTGGAACATCTCTTCTGAGTTTAAGACCAACACGGGCACCCGTGTTCAGCAACACGGCCCGTGTTGTTGGACGCGTGTGAAGAAAACCTTATTTTTGAGCTTTGGATCTTTTCTTTGTCATTAAGGGCATTTTGGACTTTGGCTAATACTGGGATGTAGCTGAGACTATTAGAATGGATTTTGGGAAAGAGAGACGGGACTTTTGGAAATTAGGGAAAAGATATCAGGAGAAAAAGAACGCCACGGAGAGGATTTCGGAGACGGCGAGATTCAAGGGCAGCCACCATTGAAGATCAAAGTCATCAATCTTCTTTGTAATGTTTAACTTTTATGCCATGTTTTCTTCTGATACTATGAGAGGCTAAATCCCCCAATGCTATGGGGGTGGTCCTGGTTTGATAATGTTGTGAATTCTGATGATTGATTTCCTTAATGCATGTTTACCTATTTTAATTTAATTGTGTGGTGTTCTTATGGTTATGTATCGGACAAATACATTTATATCTATGACTAACAATTGGCAGGACTGTGATTGTTAGGGTTTCTACACAATTAGGTTATTAGGAGTCTCACCTAGGACTAGGAACTCTTTTTAATCACTTTAAATCTTGATATTTTTATGGTTAAAACTAAGATTTGTTTGAATGGACATTTGAACAAGGATTAGGGTTTTAATAGTGTCTTCATTAAGGACTTAAGGAAGAACATTCTAGAGATAAGTAATTGATAGTATTCATTTGCAATGAGGGAATCTGAATTCGGATCATAGTTTTGTTAAATCAACCACTCACCCTAGCATCATTCTCACTATATTTCATCAGTTATTACTTGTTACAAGCGTAATTGAACGTCTTAAAATCAACCCAACCATTGTTTTTGTTCAATTGAATTAAGAGCACGAATCGGTACTTACTACGCAGTCCTCGAGATCGACATTCGGGGAATTTCCCTATTATTACAAGAGGCAAAATAGTACACTTGCTATTTTTCCGATCACTGGCTTAGGTAGACCTACGAAAGCGCTTTTGCCTAAATAAAAAGCGCTGCTAAAACCTATAGCAGCGCCGCCTACGACAACACTTTTAAGCGCTTTTGAAAGTAAAAAAAAAACGCTTTCGTAAGTCTTTTTTGGCGTAGTGCATTGCTTTCTCTTAATTGACATTCATTTTTTTATTAACTATTCATTAAATTTTCGTTTTAAGTTTTTCATCTTTTAACTTAATTCTCAAAAAAATTAATTTTATTTTATTTATTTCTTATTTTAATTACTATTAATATTTTAACAAACTGACGTTATAATGGTGATGATAGTACATAAATATTATAAAATAAAATAAATACATAAATAATTATTATATAACAAAAATTTAAAACAAAAAGAATGTAGTAAATTTTTTTTTATACTTTTTGTTTTAAATGGAGAATGTATGATTATATAGTGTTAAATTACAATAAAGGCTTATATAGATCACATTTAAAATTTCTCTCCAGTTTTATATACTTTTACAAAATATCTATTTTTTAATTGAGTTAAATTTTATTAATACATAATATTCAATTTAATTTCTCATATTATAAATAGAAAATGATAGATCACAGAATTAATGATATTCTAATAAAACATTTATAAACTCTCATGTCTTTTTGCATTCCTTCACACTTATATATAACCATGCTTAGTCTCATATTCATTATTTATTCAATATCTTTTTTACATATTTGACAAACTCATCATTTTTATGATTTTTTTATCAGATGTTTGCTATTGATACACTTTTAACAAGTAAGATTTCTATTTTGTTTATCTCGCTATATGTTTTAAATTTGTTTTTTTTTATAAGCTATGTTTTAAATTTGTGTGTTCTAAATAATTACACAATTCATTTAAACATCAACTATTTAAACATCAACTATTTGTAGATAAGTTTATCTTATAATTAAATCTCGTATTTTAATTATTATATTTTTTTTATCACATGTGAGTTTATTTATTATTGAAGTAAATCAATAATTAAAGATAATTATTTCTTCTTATTCATTTGTTTAATTTTTTATAGATAAAGTATGTACCACGTCAATAAAATAATATTTGTTTATGTTTTTATTCAGATGTAACATTTTGTCCAAATTAAATATTGAAGTTTTCAACGATGTTATGGAAGATTTAGAACACCGACAAATAAAGGATAATGAAAAAAGAAAAAATAGATGACGAATATTAATAATTCTATTATACTTTTGTAAATCGATAGTATTGAACATATGTTATTTATATAATGAAATTGAATTAAAAAACATTTTATATAAAATATTATATTGTATAAGACAAAAAGCTTATTTTAAAAATATTTGATACTTATTTCAAATAATTATTTAATCTCGATTATCATTTTATATTTAATTAAAAGACTATTTTAAAAATATTGATTCGATATTAGATTATTTAAAAAATTATTAATAAAAAAATCTCAATTGTTTTTTTTGAAAATTCTATACATACTTATATTATTATTAAATTTATAGAAGATAAATTATACTAACTTTTAGATTTATAATCTTGAAACTCGTAAGTGCATTTGTTATGTTGTTAAAGAGATAATTAACGATTGGGAAAAAAATAGCTAACGTCATATTTTGTAAAAATGGCGACGACGGGGAAAGCGAGGAAAAGGAAGCCGGGCCGGGCGAAAAAGACAATGCCTCAGCCGCCTTTTCCTAGTGTGCAAGTGTATCCATGTATTGCTCTGAAGCTGACTTCTGTTATGGAAGCAGTCACAGCTAGCAAGCATCCTGTTTCATTTGTGAAAGATAGCAAGGTTTTGACGGAAATCCCAAATCTGACTGAGACCCTAATTTCCAAACTGACTGAAGACAGGAAATTGTGGGTTGACGTCCTTAATGAGAATCGAAATCCAGCTAAGGGTAGAGCTATGAAGTATATTGCTCCTCACATCATTGATGGAAAAATTGAAGTTCTGATAGAACAGGAAGATGTAATTGATGAAGTTAAGTTCTGGCAATCTTCTCTCATCTTATACGCTCTAGGCAGAGAATTGAGTATGAATGGAGTTAAGAACTTTATGATGAAGAATTGGAACTTTGTCCAGCTCCCAGATATGTACTATAACGAAGAGGGTTTCTTCATTCTTTAATTCAAATCTTTCAGAGAAAGAGATGAAGTCTTAATGAGGGGTCCCTACATGGTAAGGAACATGCCTTTGCTGATTAGGGAGTGGAGACCTGATTTCAGCTTAAAAGATGACCTCCTGCGAACTCTTCCACTATGGGTAAAGTTGCCACAACTTCCTCTTTACCTATGGGGAGATGTTAGCCTCAATAAAATTGGGAGTACCCTAGGCATCCCTATTGTAACTGATGAATGCACAGCAAATTGTCTACGTGCCACCTATGCAAGAATTCTAGTTGAGATGGATATTACCAAGGAACTTCCTAGAACTGTGTCTATTCGTGATAAAGATGGATAAAATATTGAACAACCAATTGAATATGAGTGGCGTCCAATGTTCTGCAACAAATGCCAAAAGATTAGGCATAACTGTGATAAGGTTCAAACTCAGGGGAAACAATGGAAACCAAAAATACAGACTCCACATGTTCATAACACTATGGTTCCCACAAGTGCAGTCTAGAACTCAATTGGTCCAAGTAATTCCTTTAATGGAGAATCTGCTGCTGGTAAACTCGTTGATACTATCAATGGAACAGTTTCTACACCTGTCACGATTGTTGAAGGATATGGAAACTGGACTACTGCTAAGAGTAGTAAGGATAGGGGAAAGAAGCATATAGTTGATAGCCCTCCTGACAAGATTCTTTGTGAAACGATTTTGATGCTTTAGAGATTTTGAACGATCTTCTAGAGATTCAAAACTCTGATCCATGTTAGTTGCTTGGAATGTAAGGGGGCTTAATAAAATAGCAAAGCTTAGGGAGATTAGCTCCCGTCTCCTGGAGCTTCATGCTGACATCTATATTCTGATTGAAAATAGGGTCAAAGCCAATCAAGCTAATAAAATCAGAAGTCTCTTAAATTTGGGTGATTGTTATGTTGATAACTATGCTTGCCACGATAATGGCAGGATCTGGATTAACTGGAACCATAATAAAGTTCATGTGGAGCCTATTAATTCAACTAGCCAAATGCTCCAATGTGGCATTTATGATACTCATGGTAGATTTAAATTCTGGATGACATGTATTTATGCTTTGAACAGACTTGACCAAAGGAAAACCCTCTGGAAAGACTTGGAGAAGCTGACTCTGCAGGGTCCTTGGTGTCTTGCTGGTGACTTTAACAATATTTTGAAGAGTCAAGATAGGGTTGGTAGAAATATTGTCACAGAAGCTGAATATTGCGACTTAATTGACTTAATGGCCAAAAAAGATCTTGCTGAGATGGATACTAATGGTGATTACTTTACCTGGTCTAATAAACATTGTTTTAACATTATATATTCCAGGATAGACAGGATTTTGGCCAATCCATAATGGTTTCAGAAGCATCTGAACTTCAGATTGAGGATTATGGAACCACATGTTTCTGACCATGGCTTGCTCTATCTGAAGGATCAAGTTTACTCCATTATGCCTAGGAAAAGATTCAAATTCATCAACTGTGTTATTGAATCTGCAGGTTATAACGAGGCTGTCTGGTCTAACTGGTCTGGTCTCCTGGCAGGGAGCCCAAGTTACATATTGTGGCATAAGCTTAAACGCTTGAAGCATGTTTCGCTGAAACTGAATAAACCCCTCATTTTTGCTAAGTTCTACATTGATAAGGCTAGAGAGAACCTTCAGAAAGCCTAAGAAGATCTTGCTGTGGACAGGTTCAACAGTGACAAAGTTATGGCTATTAAATCCTGTACTTATGATCTTCTTAAATGGAATGCCATTAACGATTCCATCCTGAAACAGCGTGCCAAAATCAACTGGATCAGAGACGGGGATGCTAACACTGCCTTCTTCCATGCCACTATCAAATCCAAGCAGAATTATAAAGCTCTGGACTTGCTGCTGACTGAGGAAGGTACTGCCTTGACTTCTCAGAATCTGATTGAGGAAGAAATACTAAAGTTTTATGGCAACCTTATGGGAAAGAGAGATGATAGCCTGCATTGTGTTGATATTCGAGCTTTGAGGAATGACCCTCAACTTACTGTGGATCAGAGGAACCTGCTGACTGCTCATGTTTCTACTGAGGAAATTCTGTTTGCTCTCAAGGGAATTAAAGATAACTCTGCTCCTGGTTTGGATGGATATAATGCAAAAAATTTCAAACATAGCTGGGATATCATTCGTACAGATCTGGTGGTTGCTATCCATGAATTTTTTTATAAAGGCAAACTGTATAGAGCCTTTAACTGTACTCTTGTATCCCTTATTCCTAAATCTAAGGTTGCAGTCTCTGTCAAGGACTTTAGACCTATTGCTCTTTGTTCTACATTTTACAAGATCATCTCTAGGATCCTGACTATCAGATTGAGTAGAGTTATTGGAAGTCTTATTAGTCATAATCAGGCTGCTTTCATTCCTGGCTAGCAACTTCATAACCATATTCTTCTTGCCTCTGAATTAATCAAAGGTTACAGTAGGAAAGGGGGGCCTCCTCGTTGTATGATTCAGTTTGATATGCAAAAAGCATATGATATGGTGAGTTGGACAATATTGGAGCAGATTATGCAGGAGATGGGTATTCCTTCAAAATTCATCAGTTGGGTAATGGCTGCCGTATCTACTGTCTCGTACAGGTTCTGTATTAATGGTTCCATTTTCGCGCTTTTGGTTGCTAACAGGGGCATTAGGCAAGGGAATCCAATTTCTCCTTACCTTTTTGCTTTTATAATGGAGTATCTTCATCGGTGCCTTTATCAAATGCAGTTAAATCCCAATTTCAATCACCATTCGAAATGCGAGAGCTTGAAGCTTACTAACCTCATGTTTGCAGATGATGTCCTTCTTTTTTCCTGGGGTGATTATACTTTGGTGGAGCTCTTGTTGTCCGCGTTCTGCAGGTTTTCCTCTTCCACCGGTATGATTATGAATCCTAACAAGAGTAAGATCTTTTTTGGTGCAGTTGATGAATCAGTTAAATAGCTAATTTTGTCGAGGTTCTAGTTCAGAGAAGGAATTCTGCCTTTCAAATACCTTGGAATGCCAGTTACTTCAAAAAAACTTGGTATCAATCATTATGCACCTCTTGTAGAGAAGATTACGACAAGAATTAATCATTGGTCAGCCAAGTTTCTGAGTTATGCTGGTCGTATTCAGTTGGTTAAGTCCATTTCTTTTGCTACATCAAACTTTTGGCTCCTCTGTTTTCCCCTTCCCAAGGAGGTGATTCGTAAGATTAATGCTTATTGTCGTTCTTTTATCTAGACAGGTAAGGATGTAGTGAGTAGAAAGAGTCTTGTCTCATGGTCCAAAGTGTGTAAACCGTTAAAACAATGTGGACTCAGTGTTATTGACTTGGTTATTTGGAACAAATGTACTATGATTAAGCTTCTCTGGAATATTAGTAACAAACAGGACAACCTTTGGGTTAAGTGGGTCCATGCCTATTACTTGAGGAATCAGCATATTAGGGACGTGAAGATAACGCCAAATTGTTCCTGGATCATGAGGAAGATTCTTGATCAACAGGATTTCCTTCACCTCTATCCTCACATTTGGCAAGACATGTGTGATAATAAGAAGTTTAGTTTGAAGCTTTGTCATCTGGCGTTGATTGGCAATCAAGTAGTGAATTGGAGTAAGCTCATTATTCATAATCCTGCTAGACCAAGAGCTACTTTGATTATTTGGTTAGCTTGCCATCAGAAGCTTGCTACCAAGAGCAGATTATGTCGTTTCGGTTTTATTGATAATAGCTGTTGTGTTTTTTGTGATAAGGAGGAAACTATTTCCCATATATTTTTTGAATGTGAGAATTTCAAGAAGATTTGGCAGGATGTTCTTTTGTGGTTGCAAATTCAGCACACTCCCGTCAACTGGAACAATGAATTGCTTTGGATGATCAAGCATGGTAAAGGTAAAGGTTGGAGAGCTTGTCTTCTTCGTCTTGCATTTTCTAAGACGGTTTATGGTTCTTGGATGTACCGCAATGAGATTAGTTTTGGAGGCGTTAAAGATTACAAATGTGTAGTTAAAGAAATTATTGACAACATAGTTTTTAGAGGTTGCCATTGTATTAAACTTAAGGATAGAATAGTTAACCTCATGCTTCTCCTCTAGTGGGTTTCTCTTGTATCTCTAGTTCTTGGTATGTGGCTGGATCCGTGTGATCGCTCTGTTTGTAATTGTTTTTTGGATTAATATAAAGTATCTTTTTTCCAAAAAAAAAGAAGAGATAATTAACAAACTAATATAAACTAATATATATATATATATATATATATATATATATATATATATATATATATATATATATATATATATATATATATATATATATAGAGAGAGAGAGAGAGAGAGAGAGAGAGACTAGTGTTTAGACCCGTGTGAGGCACGGGTAAAATCGTGTATAAGAATAACAAATTTATTAAAATTATTGATAAATTACAAAAATAATTTACGATAAAATGAAAATATATTTAAAGACATTTTTAATTGTTAATAATAAACCTATGAAGAAATATATTTGTACCTCTTAAAATTTAAGCAATCTATTTAAAATTAATATTTAAAATAATCATAAATTATATTAATTTAAATAATTTTATAATTTTCATATATAATAAATTGTTAGTCATAAAATTAGTTACTTAAATTATTATGTTAAAAAGTATTAAAATTATTATAATTTATGATAAAGTATTAGCCAAAAAGTGAATTATGTCAAAAATTATTAACTATTAATATTGACAGTAATAATAAAAAATTATATGACAATAAAATTAATTACATTAGATGACATACAATAGTTAGCATAAAATAATAGAATCAAAATAGGAATATGAATAGAATTAGAAAGATTTGATGTATCGTCATATAAAAACTATTAAAAGGTAAAGTTAATTTTATAAGAATATAATAATGTTTAGAGTTAAAAAAAAATAAACATGGAAGTTGTAGCATAAAATAAGCAATATGTGTAAATTCCCAATGAAATGGGTTTCGTACAACATGGCAGACTGAAAAAGGAAGTTTCTATAACTATTATATTTTCAATAAACCCTTCATAAGTTGGGTCTCTTTCAGAAGCTCTTTCTTCAGAAGTTCCACCTTCAGAATCATGATCATCATTAGAGGTTGGACTACTTTTAGAAGCTCCTCCTTTAGAGGATCCACCTTTAGAGTCATGATTACCACCAAAAATTTGACCATCTTCAAAATTTGGATCAGAATCAGATTCACCATCTGACTCATCTTTAGAGTCTCTAGAAGATTCATCATCTTCTAACTCTAACTCTTCTTCAGAACTTTAAAGTTCTGACTCATCTTTAGAACCTTCATGTTCTGACTCATCTTCAGAAGCAGAATCTCCTTGAGATTCTAACTCATCTTCTGATTCTTCTTCAGACTCAGAATCACCTTCAGATTCTAACTTGTCTTCAGCTTCAGAGTTATCTTCTAACTCTGACTCTTCTTCAGAAGTTTCAACTTCTGACTTCTCTTCAGAAGTTACTACTTCTGACTTCTCTTCAAAAGTTACAACTTCTGACTCCTCTTCAGAAGTTTCAACTTCTGACTCCTCTTTAGAAGTTGCAACTTCTGACTCCTCTTCAAAAGTTTCAACTTCTGACTCTTCTTCAGAAGTTTCAACTTTTGACTCTTCTTCAGAAGTCAGAACATAAAGTACAAAGTCTACAGTAGAAAGAGATTACAACTTAAATCAGAATAGTGAACACTATGAAAGTTAATTTCGGATACACATAATAGAAGTCATCATGAAATGCATTATATAATTTGGAAATTACCAATGAAAACATAAGATAGAAATTTATTACAAAAACTTGGGCAAAACAAATGCCCCCATGAACCAAAATTCTGAAATTGTAGATAACTAAAAGATAAGCTTAAGCGAAATAGACGAATAAATTATTCATTCCTTCTCAATCTTGATAGTTTTCAGAATCCTTGCACCTGCCTCATCATCATCTCCAACAACTTTTATAATTCCTCCCTTAACAGGAGTGCAATCTGCTGAATGACATAGTATTTTTGCTTGGAATTCATGCCTGGAACAAACCATAACCGAATCACACGACCAACAACATCCCATGATTCCTCATCTTCAGAATATTCAATGTCATTTTCTAACTCTTCTTCAGAAGTTTCAACATCTGAATCTTCTTCAAAAGTTTCAACTTCTGACTCTTCTTCAGAAGTTTCAACTTCCGACTCGTTTTCAAAAGTAATCTCTACATCGGAAGTTGGTTGGGACTTACTCAAATCCCAAACTTCTGACTCTTTCACAAATATTTAAAAAAAAATTATTTTCACTTTTTTTTTCAAGAATATAATTTTTTTTCCAAAAAAAAAATGTAGCAGTACATTTATTTATAAGAAACATTTATTTACATTAACAAACATTAATTTACCGAAATTTAATTTCTTAAACCTCAGATTCTGACTCATCTTCATCTTCAGAATCTTCAATGTCATTTTCTGACTCTTCAGAAGTTTCAATTTCTGACTCTTCTTCAGACTTCAGAAGTTTCAACTTCTGACTCTTCTTCAGAAGTTTCAACTTCTGACTCGTCTTCAGAAGTAATCTCTACATCAGAAGTTGGTTGAGACTTACTCCAATCCCAAACTTCTGACTCTTTCACAAATATTTTAAAAAAAATTATTTTCACCTTTTTTTTTCGAGAATATAATTTTTTTTCCAAATAAAAAATGTTTCAGTACATTTATTTATAAGAAACATATATTTACATTAACAAACATTAATTTACAGAAACTTAATTTCTTAAACATCATTATCTGACTCTTCAGAAGTTTCAACTTCTGACTCTTCTTCAGAAGTTTCAACTTCTGACTCTTCTTCAGAAGTTCTCTGCATCAGAAGTTGGTTAGGACTTACTCCAATCCCAAACTTTTGACTCTTTCACAAATATTATAAAATAAAATTATTTTCACTTTGTTTTTTCAGGAATATAATTTTTTTTCCAAAAAAAAAAAAATGTTTTAGTATATTTATTTATGAGAAATATTTATTTACATTAACAAACATTAATTTACAGAAACTTAATTTCTTAAACATTCTTAAACCTCATATTCTGACTCATCTTCAGAATCTTCAATGTCATTTTCTGACTCTTCAGAAGTTTCAACTTCTGACTCTTCTTCAGAAGTTTCAACTTCTGACTTGTCTTCAAAAGTAATCTCTACATCAGAAGTTGGTTGGGACTTAATCCAATCCCAAACTTCTGACTATTTCACAAATATTATAAAAAAAAAATTCACTTTTGTTTTTCAAGAATATAATTTTTTTTCCAAAAAAGAAATGTTTTAGTACTTTTATTTATAAGAAACATTTATTTACATTAACAAACATTAATTTTCAGAAACTTAATTTCTTAAACATTCTTAAATCTTAGATTCACACTCATCTTCAGAATCTTCAATGTCATTTTCTGACTCTTCAGAAGTTTCAACTTCTGACTCTTCTTCAAAAGTTTCAACTTCTGACTCTTCTTCAGAAGTCTCAACTTCTGACTCTTCTTCAAAAGTTCTCTGCATCAGAAGTTGGTTGGGACTTACTCCAATCCCAAACTTCCGACTCTTTCACAAATATTATAAAATAAAATTATTTTCACTTTGATTTTTCACGAATATAATTTTTTTTCAAAAAAAAAAAAAATGTTTCAGTACATTTATTTATGAGAAATATTTATTTACATTAACAAACATTAATTTACAGAAACTTAATTTCTTAAACATTCTTAAACCTCATATTCTGACTCATCTTCAGAATCTTCAATGTCATTTTCTGACTCTTCAGAAGTTTCAACTTCTGACTCTTCTTCAGAAGTTTCAACTTCTGACTCGTCTTCAAAAGTAATCTCTACATCAGAAGTTGGTTGGTACTTAATCCAATCCCAAACTTCTGACTCTTTCACAAATATTATAAAAAAAAAAAATTCACTTTTGTTTTTCAAGAATATAATATTTTTTCCAAAAAAGAAATGTTTTAGTACTTTTATTTATAAGAAACATTTATTTACATTAACAAACATTAATTTTCAGAAACTTAATTTCTTAAACATTCTTAAACCTTAGATTCACACTCATCTTCAGAATCTTCAATGTCATTTTCTGACTCTTCAGAAGTTTCAAATTCTGACTCTTCTTCAGAAGTTTCAACTTCTGACTCGTCTTCAGAAGTTATCTCTACATCAGAAGTTGGTTGGGACTTACTCAAATCCTAAACTTCTGACTCTTTCAAGATCAAATTTTTACTCACCCCATTATGAAGCCATGAATATGCATCATGTAACTCAATGGAACATATGTTACTGCAGAGCTATGGCAATCCTGCAAGATAGGAAAACTGAATTACATTAATTCTTCCTACAATAACCACTAATCAAATTATTAAAAGTAAAAACACCAAGCTTAACTCTATCCCTAACCAACTCATTGTAAAACTCAAAAGCTCTATCAAATCTCCCAGATTTAACAAACCCATGAATCGAAATCTATACAAAATTTTGATTCAAGCCAGAAGACAACATGAAGATCAAGATGGTTATGCATCAAGAAGTAAGTATTAACAATAGTGATTGCACATCTCATGAGGAAGTTTATCAGCAAGTTCAAATAAATAAATAAAGTTAAATATCAACTCTAATAAAAATATAGTTTTATTTCTATTACATTCGTGAGAAGCACGGGCGTAAAAACTCACATTGTGACTTGTGAGTGTCACATTATTCAAATTTTGGTGTTCGGGTTCAATCTAACTCTCTTGACTGAATATAATATTTGGTGAGTTGAATTAAAATTTATGGAGAATTAAAGAGTCGTTGACTATACATTAATTAACTCTTGTGAAACCGTTCAAGATAATTCCCACTATTTTATTTAAGTGCTACAATAATAAATATAAAAGAAAAACTTGAAATATAAGGTCTTAGAGAAACTATAGCCTCACAAATTGGAGTACCATGTCATTCCTCATTTTCATTAGTGGAGTTATAACTCTTTTCCCACAGAATTTACTATAAAAATCAATAGTTGTATGTTTGTAATGGTATTGAAAGTGAGATAAATTATTTGGTGTTGAAAACATTTATATGTTGAATGAAGAGAGAGTGAAGTACTATAAAATACTTTATAAAATTTTATTGGTTATTGTGAATATTTTTTTAATATATTGTGAATGATGGTGGGATAAAATGTTAAATTTTATTAAACAAAACTATTGTAATTAATAAAAATTGAATGTGTTTTAAATTATTAAATAAAAAAAAGAGAAGATGATGTGCAGAATAAAAAGAAGAGTGTCGAATAATGAATCATTTTGCATAGCCTAAATGTTAATATTGGAACCTATATGTGAGAAGGTTAAGCAATATATGAAGCGTGTACTATGCTGCAACTGAAAGCTTTCTAAAAGATTATTTCAGTGCTTGTTTGCACGCAAAAGACATTCTATCTTGTTTACATGTTGCAAGTTTTTAACTTTCTTTGTCACAATGATTCCACATAAGTCATATCATAACCGAAAAACTAACAAAATATGTTTAAGTTTTTTTAAAAGAACTTATAAAACAAGTTATGAAAGTATTGTACATGCATATATAATCCACCAGTTAGTTGTTACTAAAAATCGAAAATAATACATTAAATTTAATATTTTTAACATTTCATTAATCATCATCTGTTAAATATTGTAGAAGATGAAAATGTTTATATGGAAAATCATTTGATTATATACTTGTTGATTAGTATAATCGTATAAACTTTGCATAACATAAGTCAAGCAAATGTTTTTTTAGTTTGTGATAAAAATTAACATCCATCAAAATTAAGTTCCAGCCTTTAAGGTAGGTATATATAACCATTTGTGACCTACTAAAATTTGCACAGTCTTTAGGCTACATTCTCAAATTTGACTCACAAGACCCTACTCCATTGGAGAATTTGTTGGATGATTCATCACAAAGAATATAGCAAAATATGGTGAGATGACCTAAATGCCAAAATATGTGTTCATATCATCAGGTTCATTTAAGTATTTCTCGAACATGTTAATACTGTTAATATTGATGTTTCAATATCAAAACAATGTCAAGATAGATGTTGTGATATCTGTCGACAGACAAAATAACATATATCAAAATTGTAACTTATGCAGAAATAAATTGTAGAATGATAAATAATACAAATAATTGTTAATCTAGTTCGGTGCAATGTCACCTATACTGGAGGCTACCAAGCCAGGAATAAATCACTCTATGACAAAATTAGTTCAAAGTCTAAACAATCGCAGTTTACAACTTCTCGCCTAATCATTACCTTGTGCAACTACTACCTAAAAATCTTCTAGATATGAGACCACCCTCCTACTTCCTATCAATCACCTCAGTAATAAAATACACTCACAAACATTGTTACTAGAATCAAAACCTGAAGATTACACGTCAAATAAATAATACTCAGTTTTGCTTAAAAGTCTCAACCAAGAAAAATGAACAATACTTAACTATATGCTTAAAAACATACGAGTGAGAATAATAACTTGATAAACAATCAAGTAACAATCAGTCTACCTCATTGTATCAAAAGATACGAGTGACTTACAAAAACACAAGAGACTCACAAAACCTAAGACTTTTGACTTCCCCTAATTTTACAATTTGTAAAAGTTAAATTACATTAGATTTAGGTTTCTCTTTAAATATACCTCAGTAGTCCACGGTCTTTGAAATCTTCACCCAAATATTTCTTGATCCACAAGCTGAGGGCTGCACCAATTATACATAAAAATCTCCTTAAATCTTGAAACAAAATATCAAGTTTCCTAAATTGTCTCAACATCCAATTTTAGAAACTTATGTATAGCTGGAGATTAAATCACTTGTTCCAGATTAAATTTTCTTGACCTGTGCAAATTATTGAGATATATCCTAAAGAAATATCACAAAATCAAATCAAATCTCTCAAGATTTGAAAACAGCATGTACCGATGTTCCAGTACAACATGTCACAACATCTGCCATAACATATGTATTCAATGTAAGCTCACACTCTGATGTATTAGTTTTGTCAAGATGTGATGACATCTGGCTCAACATCTGTCAAGAACCATGTTTTAGAAAAATTGTTGTCAATCCTAAAATCATAGATCTAACAATCTTCCCCTTTGTCAAATTTTGGCTAAAACAACCTTAGCACAATTAAAATGGAGAGAAGAATAAAACCACATCAATAAAACACGAGCTACATGCAAACATATAAGCTTTGTACAAACTGCAAACATAAAAAATATCAAATATTACATCAGTTACATTAATGTCTTCAAAAACTTCAGAAGACATATGTCAAGACATGAGGTCTGACATTACACAACACAACTCTAAGTTTATACGGGATCAGTACTTCCCTTGTCACACATAATCAATTCTCTCGCACAAGTGAAAAACCGCAAGCACAAGAAAACCAACCTTAAACTTCTATGGAAAAACCCAAAGCACAATAAAACCAACCTTGAACTTAACTTTGAACTATCCAATTCCACACATTAAAAGAACATGCAACAGAAGCAACACACATAACTCAGAGCACTAGAGTCTTAGACTACCATAAGGTAACCAAGATTCTCCATAAAACACAATAGACATGATGTTTTAACATCTGGTAAGACATCCAACACACAACCACGTTAGAAGTAACAACAATAGAAACATCAAACAAGAATGAAAGACAATCATGCTCCCCTTAAATAGTTGCATACAACAAGCAACATAATCACTACCATCCCCTTAGAAGTAGAACAGTCTTATCAACATATGTTAATCTATATGTCAAGACATGTTGAAGGCTTGGAAAAACACTTAGAAGGGGGGGGGGGGTTGAATAAGTTTTTCTTACTTCTTAAATCTTTTACCCAAACAACAAACTAAATACTCAAGGATTTTTATCCTGGTTCATTTGAAACTCAAACTACTCCAGTTCACCTGTCAAGGTGATTTCGCCTCTCTATACGAGGACTTAATCCACTATAATCAACGATTACAGAGTGCACTATCCAACTGATGTGACTAACTTCCTCTAAGACTCACTAGTCCTAGCCCTCTCAAGAATACTTACCCAACTAGTCTTCTCAAGGAACAAACTGCACAACCAACCGTTGTGACTAACACCTCTAAGACTCAACTAGTCCTAGCCCTCTCAAGAATTCTGACCCAACTGGTCTTCTCAAGGAACAACTATCAGAAAGTTAATTCTGGCTGACTGTGTACAATATTGCTTCTAGAAAAGCCATTCTTCATAAAGTGAAGTTTACACAAAACTGAAGATCAAATGAATAGTAAACTAATTTACAAAAATGATTCTTTGTACTTGCAGCGTAAGTTTACTTGAAATGATTTTTTGTAAGTTGTTAGAAGATGTTGTTGAAAGTTGTTGTTCTACTGTATCGTTGTTATCTTTCTCCTTTGAATTTGAATCCCTTAAATAGTGCTTCCAAAATCTGTCCGTTGCTAGTAGCGTGTCTTGGATAATGGAAAGTGTAATTATGACTTTGCTTTAGCTTCACGTGATTTTCTTGCTAAATAATCCTTGGAAGTTGAACCACTCAAGTATTTCTTTTCTTCGCTCAGTGGGTTTACGTTACTGTTGGCAGGTTTTATCTATTAGAAGATAACGTACGTATTTATAATGATCTTCTGTAAGCCTTGTTAGAATATCTTCTCATCAGAACATTCTATTGGTGCTTCTATCAGAAGTTGTGCTTATCTGCTTCTATCAGAAGTTGAGTTTAGTTTGCTTCTATCAGAAGTTCTGTCTTTATTACAACTTCTAATACTTCATGATCTTCTGTAAGCCTTGTTAACATCTTCTATTCAGAACATATTTTTGGTGCTTCTTATCAGAGGTTGAGCTTTGCTTGCTTCTATCAGAAGTTGCTTCCTAGCTTGCGTGACCAGAAGTTCTGTCTTCATTAGAACTTCTAATACTTCATGATCTTCTGTAAGCCTTGTTAACATCTTCTATTCAGAACATATTTTTGGTGCTTCTTATCAGAGGTTACGCTTTGCTTGCTTCAATCAGAAGTTGTATTTCATTCTTCACTTCAGAAGCTTTCTTTTCAGTGTGTCTTCCAGAAGTTCTCACTCAGAACTTCTAAAGCTCGTTTCTGTCAGCAGTTGCTTTGAGGGTGCTTGATCAGAAGTTCTGTCTCATTCAAACTTCTAAAGCGTGTTTCTATCAGCAGTTGCTTTGAGCGTGCTTTGTCCAGAATTTCTGCTCTCATTAGAACTTCTAAAGCGTGTTTCTACCAACAGTTGCTTTGAGCGTGCTTTATCCAAAAGTTCTGCTCTCATTAGAACTTCTAACTTCATCTTCTGCTCAGCATGATATATATTCTCCATTTTGCGCTAGAGTCAGAACATCTTCTGAAATGAAACATGTACAAGTTAGAAAATCATGTTTATTCATACAAAATTTATGATGCTTGTTATCATCAAAACTTTAATATATTATTAGAAACAAATTTTGTTCTAAAAATCTCCCCCTTTTTGATGATGACAAAAACTATCTAGATTTTGATTTAAGAAATTTTGTTTAAAAAAAAAATCCCCCCCTGAGATTAATAATCTCCCCCTGAAATTAATAGTCTCCCCATGAACTAAATATTCAAAAGAAAAAGTTGCAAGGTAGAACTTTCCTGAGTTTTTCTTTTCTTCCAGAGTTTACTTTTCAGAGTTTGCTTTCAGCACTTGGTCTTTTGAGCTTCCAAAGTTTACTTTTTCAGAGTTTGCTTTCAGCACTTGGTCTTTTGAGCTTCCAAAGTTTACTTTTTCAGAGTTTGCTTTCAGCACTTGGTCTTTTGAGCTTCTGCTTAATTCTTTTCATCCTAAGTTTACTTTTTAGAGTTTGCATAATTCTTTTCATCCAGAGTTTTCAGAATATTGATTTTCAGCACTTGGTCTTTTCTTCTCAGCTTGTTCTTTCAGAGCTTGTGTATATCTGTATCACTTAGAAGCAAAAATGTACACTTGTATATTTTGTTAGAAATGTTTGACATTTTGTTCCAGCAACATGTTATAATGAATCAGGTCAAAATCCCAATTTTCTCCCCCTTTTTGTCATAATCAAAAATTCATTTTAAATAAAATAAATGTAAAGTGAAACGAAGTTCTGATGACTAAAAGTATAGTTACTGAAGGTTTGTCACAAATCAAAATATTAAAAGATTAAGAGCAAAGCAGTCATCACACATAAGTAGCGTCTAACACTGGAGAGATTTCTTGAGATTTGAAAAGATATCAACAATTACTAAGAAATTTCTTGTCAATAGGTAACACGCATGTTAAGTAACCTATCAGAAGTTTCTGAACACGTGTTCAGCTTCTGGGTTACAACTGTTTTACTTTAATGAACTTCTGACCATAATCAGAACTTGAAATGTTTGAAGGTTTCAGAGCTTCTAGATATGGTTTCTAACTTAACTTCTCTTCTCACTTTTGAAGAGTTAATTAATTAGAGGTTCATTTAACACAGAACTTCTGACTAAATTGATATTGAACAAAATTTCATTCAGGGCAATTTTCCATACTTAAATTTTTCAAAATAAATTTAAACCTATCTTTAGAAAGTGGTTTTGTGAAAATATCATCCCATTGATGGTCTGTATCAACAAAATTTAAGTTTAAAATTCCTTTCTGAATATAGTCCCTAATAAAATGATGTTTAATTTCAATATGTTTTTCCTTTGAGTGTAAAATAGGATTTTTAGAAAGGTAAATAGCAGAAGTACTGTCACAGAAGATAGGGATCTTACTCTCATACAGATGATAATCTTCTAATTGACTCTTCATCTAGAGTATCTGGGTACTACAGCCAGCAACAACAATGTATTCTACTTCTGTTGTTGAGAGTGCTATAGTGGCTTGATTCTTTTTGTACCATGATATCAAGTTGTTGCCCAGAAATTGACAACTTCCAGAAGTACTTTTACGTTCCACTCTATCTCCAGCAAAGTCAGCATCACAAAATCCTACTAGATTGAAATCTTTGGATTTTCTGTAACATAGACCAACATTAATAGTACCTTTCAGATACCTTAGAATTCTCTTAATAGCAGTTAAGTGAGATTCTCTAGGATCTGATTGGAATCTAGCACATAAACATACACTGAATAATATATTTGGCCTAGATGCAACTAGATATAGAAGAGAGCCAATCATACCTTTGTAGAGCTTCTGATCTACCTTCTTACTTACCTCATCTTTTCCCAAGATGCATGTGGGATGCATTGGAGTCTTGGCTTCTTTACTTTCTGATAACTGGAATTTCTTCAGAAGTTATTTCACATACTTCGTTTGATGTATATAGGTACCTTTTGAGCATTGATTGATTTGAATTCACAGAAAGAATTTCAGCTCCCCCATCATGCTCAGTCAAATTCTGCCTGCATAGACTTAGCAAATTCTCTTCCAAGAGAGACATTAGAAGTTCCAAAAATAATATCATCCACATATATCTGACAGATTAAAATGTCATTTTTAAAAGTTTTTCTAAATAAGGTTGTGGCCACTTTCCCTTTGGTGAAGTCTTTTTCTAAAAGAAAATTACTAAGGCGCTCATACCAAGCTTTGGGAGCTTGTTTTAAACCATAAATAGATTTTTTCAATTTAAACACATGTTCTGGAAATTTTGAGTCTTCAAAACCAAGAGGTTGACGGATATAAACTTCTTCTTCTATATACCCATTTAAAAATGCACTTTTAACATCCATTTAATATAGTGTAATATTGTTTTGTACATCAAAAGAAATTAACAATCTAATGGATTCTAACCTGGAAATTGGAGAAAAGGTTTCATTATAATCAATACCTTATTGCTGACTATACCCTTGTGCAACTAGTCGTGCTTTGTTTCTGACAACTTCTCCTTGCTCATTTAGCTTGTTTCTGAACACCCACTTTGTTCCAATGATGTTAAATCCTTTTGGTCTTGGAACTAAATCCCATACGTCATTTTTGGAGAATTGGTTTAGTTCTTCTTCCATAGCTATAATCCAATCATTATCTTTCAGAGCTTCATCTACAGAAGTTGGTTCAATCATAGAGACTTGTCCAAACAAAGATTCTTCATTTATTTTTAGGGTGGACCTAGTTCTGATAGGGTCATCTTTCTTTCCTATAATGACATCTTCTAGATGAGCTGAGGTAATTCTTGGATATTTTTTGTGGAAAGCTTCTTTAGAGGTTCAGACGTTGTTTAGATTTTCTTCAGTAGCCAGAACTTCTGAGTGGTTCTTCTGTTCTGAATCTTCAAAAGTTGGCATGTGAACTTCTGAGTTTTCCTTCTGTGTTGTTCCGTCAGAGCTTGGCAATAGAACTTCTGTACCTGCATTATTTTAATCTTTCTTTGGCATTTGCTGGCCAAGCTTATCATCAAATCTTACTTTGATTTATTCCTCCACAATATGAGTTTCTGTGTTGTACACTCTATAGCCTTTTGAGCGTTCAGAGTATCCAAGCAGAATACACTTACGTGCTTTAGAATCAAACTTGTTCAGATGATCTTTTGTGTTAAGAATATAACACGTGCATCCAAATGGATGAATGTATGAAATGTTGGGCTTTATGTTCTTCCAAAATTCATAAGGAGTCTTTACAAGAATAGGTCTAATAGAAACTCTATTCTGAATGTAACACGCTGTGTTCACAGCTTCTGCCCAAAAATGTTTAGCCAAATTAGTTTCATTGATCATGGTTCTGGCCATTTCTTGTAAAGTCCTATTCTTTCGTTCTATAACTCCATTTTGTTGGGGAGTTCTAGGACAAGAGAAATCATGTGAAATTCCATTTTCTTTAAAATATTTTTCAAAAAATTGGTTTTCAAACTCACCACCATAATCACTTCTAACTTTTATGATTTTAAATTCTTTTTCATTTTGAATTTGATTGCAGAAGTTAAAGAACACAGAATGTGACTCATCCTTGTGTTTCAAGAATTTTACCCATGTCCATGTGCTGTAGTCATCTATAATGACCAATCCATACTTCTTGACTCTGATGGATGCAATTTTTACTGGTCCAAATAAATCAATGTGCAGGAGTTCTAATGGCCTAGAGGAAGAGACAACATTTTTTGATTTAACATATGGTTTTGAAAATTTTCCTTCCGAAGCTTCACACGAACTTGACTTGAACTTCAAATTAGGAAGTCCTCTGACCAGATTGAGTTTGTTAATTTGAGAAATTTTTCTCATGCTAACATGTCCCAATCTTCTGTGCCAGACCCATTGTTCATCGTGAACAGTCAGAAGGAATTTTACATTTTGGGACTTTAAATCTGAAAGATTGATTTTATAAATGTTGTTCTTTCTCTTTCCAGAAAATAGGATTGATCCATCCTTCTGACTAACAACCTTACATGACTTTTGATTAAAGATTATGTCATAACCATTGTCACTTAATTGACTTATGGACAATAAATTATGAGCTAATCCTTCTTCTAATAAAACATTATATATGGGAGGGAGGTTATCATTAAAACTTTTAATATATTATTAGAAATAAATTTTGTTCTAACAAATATCATATTCATTCATACAAAATTTATTTTGCTTGTTATCATCGAAACTTTTAATATATTATTAGGAATAAATTTTGTTCTAACAAATATCATATTCATTCATACAAAATTTATTTCATTCATACAAAACTTATTATGCTTGTTATCATCAAAACATTGATATATTATTAGAAAAAAACTTTGTTTTAACAATCTCCCCCTTTTTGATGATGACAAAACTATCTAGATTTTGATTTAAGAAATTTTCTATATGTAACAAAAATATCTCTCCCTGAGATTAATAATCTCCCCCTGAAATTAATAGTCTCCCCCTGAACTAAATATTGAAAAGAAAAAGTTGCAAGGTAGAACTTCCCTGAGTTTTTCTTTTCTTCCAGAGTTTACTTTTCAGAGTTTGCTTTCAGCACTTGAGCTTTTGAGCTTCCAGAGTTTGCTTTTTTAGAGTTTGCTTTCAACACTTGGTCTTCTGAGCTTCCAGAGTATTCTTTCAGAGCTTGTGTATATTTGTATCACTTAGAAACAAAAATGTACACTTGTATATTTTGTCAGAAATGTTTGACATTTTGTTCCAGCAACATGTTATAATGAATCATGTCAAAATCTCAATTTCTCCCCCTTTTTGTCATAATCAAAAATTCATTTTTTAAAAAAAAAATGTAGAGTGAAACGAAATTCTGATGACTTTAAAAAATATAGTTACTGAAGGTTTGTTACAAACCAAAATTTTAAAAAATTTAAGTTCAAAGTAGTCATCACACATAAGTAGCTTCTGACACTGGAGGGATTTCTTGAGATTTGAAAAAAATATCAACAGTTACTAAGAAACTTCTTGTCAATAGATAACACGCATGTTAAGTAACCTATCAGAAGCTTCTGAACACGTGTTCAAATTCTGGGTTACAGCGTTACAACTGTTTTACTATAATGAATTTCTGACCATAATCAGAACTTGAAACATTTGAAGGTTTCAGAACTAGATATGGTTTCTAACTTAACTTCTCTTCTCACTTCTAAAGAGTTAATTAATTAGATGTTCATTTAACACAGAACTTCTGACTAAAATTAATATTGAACAGAATTTCATTCAAGGCAATTTTCCATACTTAAATTTTTCAAAATAAATTTAAACCTATCTTAAGAAAGTGGTTTTGTGAATATATCAGCCCATTGATGGTCTGTATCAACAAAATTTAAATTTAAAATTCCTTTCTGAATATAGTCCCTAATGAAATGATGTTTAATTTCAATATGTTTTGCCTTTGAGTGTAAAATAGGATTTTTAGAAAGGCAAATAGCGTACAGTCACAGAAGATAGGGATCTTACTCTCATACAGATGATAATCTTCTAATTGACTCTTCATCCAGAGCATCTGGGTACTACATCCAGCAGTAACAACATATTCTGCTTCTGTTGTTGATAGTGTTATAGTGGCTTGCTTCTTGCTGTACCATGATATCAAGTTGTTGCCCAGAAATTGTCAACTTCCAGAAGTGCTTTTACGTTCCACTCTCATCTTTTCCCAAGATGCATGTGGGATGCATTAGAGTCTTGGCTTCTTTACTTTCTGACAACTGGAATTTCTTCAGAAGTTCGTAAGTTGTTCATATTTTCTTCAATACCCAGAACTTCTGACTGGTCCTTCTGTTCTGAATCTTCAGAAGTTGGCATGTGAACTTATGAGTTTGTACTCTATGCTGTTTCGTCAGAGTTTGGCAATGGAACTTTTGTACCTGCATTATTTTCAACTTGCTTTGGCATTTGCTGGCCAAGTTTATCATCAAATCGTACTTTGATTGATTCCTCCACAATCAGTGTTTATGTGTTGTACACTCTATAGCCGTTTGAGAGTTCAGAGTATCCAAGCAGAATACACTTCTGTGCTTTAGAGTCAAACTTTGTTGTAACAATTCTTCTAACTTCTGAAGAGATGTTAATTTGAACACTCATATAAAACAGATGTATTGTAACAGAAGATAGGGAAAAAGGTTTATCTGCAACATAGATAATTTTTTCTTAGAACTTCTAACCCGAAAGGACCCAGAACTTCTGCAACATAGATAATTTTTTCTTTTGGTACCCATATCCTTCTGGGTCCTTTCGGGTTAGAGGTTCTAAGATTCTGTTTGAACCTTGGTTTAACATAAAACCTTTCAGAGTGTGACGTGTATTTAATGTCATGTGTGTGACCAAACTCAAATTGTTTGTGTAATGGTTTATACATGATTTTCATTTCATCAATAGATTTTGGTTTATATATTTCTTTCCCTCTGGAGGCTTTATATCCTAAACCTTTTCTGTTGTTTCTAGAAACTCCATAGATCATGGAAGCCATCTTGCTTCTGTCTATGCTACTAGCTAGAAACTTCTGAAAATTGTAGTCATATTCTTTCAAAATACTTTTAGAACTTGAAGCATCTATTGAGCTGGAAAATAGTTTAACATTTTGAAAATCATTTTTAAGCTTAATATTATTTTCTTTAAGCTCAGAGTTTTCTGCCTTAAGTTGCTCAATTTCAAATACAAGATTCTTTCTGAGTTTCTTGTATTTGATTTTGATTTGACTATAATTTTCCAGAAGTTCTGATAGACTATCTTCTAGTTTAGTTCTAGTTAGATTAGAAAATACCTCTTCTATCTCAGATTCAGAAGCAGAGTCATCTGCTGGAGTTGCCTTAAACGCTAGATTTGCATGTTCAGCTTCTGAATCAGTTTCAGCATTAAAAGATTATGAGTCGTCCCATGTGGCCAGAGCTTTAGCTTCTTTTACTTGGGAATTTCCTTCATAAGACATTTTGAGAGACTCAAAAATGTCACATGATGTATCTCTCTTTGTGATCTTCTCATACTCCATTTTTGAAATGGCGTTCAGCAGGATGTTTCTTGTTTTGTGATGATTTTTATATTCTATTTTTTGTGCCTTATCCATTTCTTTCCTTTCAACCTTGTTTCCATCTCCATCTTCTGGATGTTTGTAACCATCCAACACCATATCCCAAAGATTAGGATCATATCCTGAAATAAAACTTTCCAGTCTATCCTTCCAATATGCAAAATCTTCTCCATCAAACATTGGAGGTTTAATATTGTTGTTATCTGTTGCTATCTTGTGTTCTTCCCTTCTAGATCTTTATCTGACACTGTTAAGTGTTTGCACCCAGAACCAAGAGCTCTGATGCTAATTGAAGGCTTGGAAAAACACTTAGAAGGCGGGGTTGAATAAGTTTTTCTTACTTTTTACTCTTTTACCCAAAACATCAAATAAAATACTCAAGTATTTTTATCCTGGTTCGTTTGACACTCAAACTACTCCAGTCCACCCGCCAAGTTGATTTCGCCTCTCCCAACGAGGACTTAATCCACTATAATCAACGATTACAGAATGCACTACCCAACAAGTGTGAGTAACTTCCTCTAAGACTCACTAGTCCTAGCCCTCTCAAGAATTCTGACCCAAATGGTTTCTCAAGTAACAAACTGCACAACCAACCATTGTGACTAACACCTCTAAGACTCAACTAGTCCTAGCCCTCTCAAGAATTCTGACCCAAACTGGCCTTCTCAAGGAACAACTATCAGAATGATAAATTCAGACTGACTGTGTACAAAAGTGCTTCTAGAAAAGCTATTCTTCACTAAGTGAAGTTTACACAAAAATTAAGCTCAAGAAATAGTAAACTAATTTACAAAAATAGTTCTTTGTACTTTGCAGCAAGTTTACTTTCGGAATGGATTTTTCAAGTTTCTAGAAGATGTTGTTCGTACGGAACGCTTCTTGTGAAAGTTGTTGAATAATTATTTCGTTGAATGTTGTAGTATTCTTCTTTGAATTTGAATCCTTAAATAATGCTTCCAGATTCTGTCAGTTGCAAGTAGCGTGTCTTGAAGAATGGAAAAGGTAATTATTACTTGCTTAGCTTCACGTGACTTGCTTAGCCTTTGACGTAAACAACTTGCTAAATATTTCTTGGAAGTTGAACCACTCAAGTATTTCTTCTCTTCGCTCAGTGGGTCAATGTTACTATTTGAAGATTTTGTCTTTTGGAAGATAACGTTCATATTCGAAAGATCTTCTAAATATTTGCTCATCAGAACTTCTGTTGGTGCTTCCATCAGAAGATTACTTTGCCTGCTTATGTTAGAGTTTACTTCTATCAAAAGTTGTGTTGTTCTTGCTTCATCAAGTTGTTTGCTTCTACGAGTTACGATGTGCTTTCTTCATCGGTCGATGTGCTTGCTTCTACTAAAGCTGTGCTGCTATCATCGGTTGCGTTTGCTTCTATCGGGTTGTGCTTGCTTCTGAGTTGTGCTTGCTTCTGCGTTGTGCTTGCTTCTGTGTTGTGCTTGCTTCTGCGTTGTGCTTGCTTGACCAGAAGTTCTATTCTCATTAGAATTTCTAATACTTCATCTTCTGGAAGCCTTGTTATACATCTTCTATTCAGAACATATTGTTGGTGCTTTTCCTTAGAGGTTGCGCTTTGCTAGCTTCCATCAGAAGTTGTATTTTACTCTTTACTTCAGAAGCTTTCTTTGTAGCGTATCTTCTAGAAGTTCTCGCTCAGAACTTCTAAGGTGTGTTTTTGTCAGCAACATGTTTTTTCTTATTCAAACTTCTACAACGTGTTTCTTTCAGCACTTGTTATGGGCGTGGTTTGTCTTATTCAAACTTCCACAGCGTGTTTCTTTCAGCAGTTCTTTTTAGCGTGCTTTTTCCAGAAGTTCTTTTCTCATTATAACTTCTAACTTCAACTTTTGTTTAGTATGATATATTCCATTTTTGCACTAGAGTCAGAACACCTTCTGAAATAAAACATGTACACGTCAGAGTATCATATTCAATCATACAAAATTTATTTTGCTTGTTATCATCAAAACTTTTAATATATTATTAGAAATAAATTTTGTTCTAACAAATATCATATTCATTCATGCAAAATTTATTTTGCTTGTTATCATCAAAACTTTTAATATATTATTAGGAATAAATTTTGTTCTAACAAATATCATATTCATTCATACAAATTTTATTTCATTCATACAAAATTTATTATGCTTGTTATCATCAAAACATTGACACATTATTAGAAACAAACTTGGTTCTAACAGAATTCTCTAGACTACTTGGCATACCCATCCTTGATCAAATACCATTCATCGATTCAGAAAAAATTCCAAACTTTGAAGACATTGCATCAGCTTTACACCTAAAGCGGTCAGACATTGAAGCTAATTGGGAAACAAGACGTGGAGTTAAGGGTTTGCTTTCTAAGTTTCTAAAAAAGAAGGCTCGAGAATTCTTAAAGGCTATGAGTTTCCACGCTTTCGAAGACATTTTGGCTTTTCTAATCTATGGTTTGGTTCTATTTCCTAATCCGGGTCAATTCATAGATGTAAACACCATCAAGATTTTCCTCACTCCTAATCTAGTGCCTACTTTGCTCAGAGATATTTTGCATTCTCTCCACACTCGTACTATGAAAAGACAAGGAACTCTCATGTGTTGTATACCGTTATTATCCAGTTGGTTTATTTCTCACCTTCCTCGATCAATAATGAAGAATGAACAAGGTTTCAAGTGGTCTCAAAGGTTGATGTCACTTTCTCATTCAAATATCCGTTGGTGTATCTACTCTAAAAAAGACTTCACTTTCATTGAGCGTTATGGGGAATTCCCCAATGTACCACTCCTTGGCATAAGGGGAGGTATCACTTACAACCCCTGCTTAGTGCTACGTCAGTTTGGTCCTCATAACATGTTTATCCAAGGCATTGTGTTTGACTACGACAATAATCTCCATGGTTATCGCCGAAAATTTGTACACGCTTAGGACATGGTAAAGAAGACGGATACCAAGACCTTGGGGCATAAAAATTCCATTCCTTGGGAACCTTACCTTAAATGGGTGCGGGCTCGCGCTCAAAATCTCATGATGCCATATGTCGCTATGCTACCAGTGATTGTGGAACCTGTTACCGAAGGTGATGAGTCTTATACCATTCTACACCCAGACATGCCTAATGATTTTGAAGAATTGAAGAGATCCTAGATTTAACTCAAAGAATAAAGGGATACATTTGAGGCTCAGTGCTATGCAAACAAGAAAAGAGTATTGGAGCTGACGAAGCTACTTCACGAAGAACAGAGCATTAACACCTATGTCAACACAAAGAGGAAATGTCCATGGGAGGCCTAAGCACTAGGAATTTTTATTTTTGTACTTGAACTTTCTTTTGTATTTACTAATTAGAATAATAAAAGTTTTTTCGTGCTTGTTTACCAAATTTAAATTCCTAAGGTCCTTGAAAAAATTCCATCACATAACATTGCATATCATAGAATATCATTTCATATCAAGTACTCTGAAGACCGGTTTTCTTATTCTCTCGCTATTTATTTCAGCAAAAAATGGTTCTCGAACAAATAATGCTCAATTCCAAGAGATGTTCACCAACTTGGCCCAAGGAAAGAAGGATCTGAAAGAGCTCATTGTCAAAAAGAAAAAGAAGAAGACCTTTGGTATTCTCAACATGGGGAAAAGGTACAGAGGTCCAGTAAGGGTAGTCAGACAACTTAAATTCTCAGAAAAGAGCGGCAAAACTGAAGGAAGTATCAAGGCCAATGAGGGAAGCCATCATGAGTCTCAAGAAGAAGAAGGAGAAGACTATATGAGTGAGTAGTATCCTCCTGATGACGAGAAGTATAAGTAACTTGAAGATCGTCTGAATGCTGTGGAAAATCTGAAAATGCCAGGATTGAATTTTGATGATTTAATCCTGGTTCCTGGAGTGGTCATTCCCCGCAAGTTCAAAGTTCATACTTTTTCTAAGTACGATGGCATTTCTTGTCTGAAGCTTCATCTGAAGTCCTATATTCAGAAAATTCAACCACACACTGCTGACAAGAAACTATGGATGCATTTCTTTCAAGAGAGTCTGTCCGAAGCACAATTAGAATGGTATTATCAGCTAGAGAATACACACATTCATACCTGGAATGATTTGGCAGATGCTTTCTACAAATAGTACCAGTACAATGCTGAATTTGCACCAATCCGCATGTGTCATACCCCAAAATTTGCCCTCCTATTCCTCAAGACATTTCATACATCCATACTCAAGGATTCCTCAAAGGTTGATCAGACAAACCCTCTCCTAGACAATCAACCCAAACTAGGGTTTGGCAATTGTCAGATCAAGATGGACTTCCAACCTCTCCAATGGTCATCATGCCTCCTCATATGCTTCAAAGATTCTCCATGTCAAGTTTCAAGCCTCACAAGTCAAGTTTCCTCAGACAATTGCTCAGATGGTTGAAAATCAGTTGATTGGACAAAAGTCAATCGTGGTCAACATACATCAAACTTCCGATTTTTGGTCAACATCCTCATTTTGAAGTCACATTCATCATTTGATCAAGGTTTGATCATGATTCATCAAGAAAACTCAAGATTTGCTCAAAAGTCAAACTTTCCAAATTAGGGTTTTTCAATGAAAAGTCAACTAAACTTTGGCTGAGCATAACTTCTTCATACTTTCTCAAAAATTTTTCCACCACCTCTCATTTTGAAGGAAGTTCAATTCTCTACAACTTCATGTCTCACAAGAATGTTCAAAAAATGCTTCATTTGGAAGGTATGGATCAAAACATTACAGGTCCTTTTCAAAGTCAACAAAAAGTCAACTTTTTGTTTTGAAGATTTATTGAGCATGGAAACTCCAATTGAGATGAAACCAAAGAGTTTGGTTAGAGGACACTTAGAGATTTCTAAAAAGTCCAAGAAAACCCCCAAATGTGGAAAATTGAGCAAAATACACCATTCAGAAGTTGGGCATTTTTGAACAATTGCACAAAAGAAGATATTTGTCAAAATCCAATTTTTTCCAAATGGGCCTATAATTTTATGATCCAAACTTGATCATAATATTATTTGTGACCTATTGATGCCTTGCCATGAAAACTTTCTATTTTATTGATTTATTTTTGAATTTAAAACCATTTAATTCAAATTTAAATTATATAAAATATGAAAATAAGATATATTTTCAAAAGGAGTGGATTTTTATGAAACTTGAGGTCCAATATAGCCCACAATACTTGCCAATTTCGTGATAGCTTGCATATGGAAGAGAAAATCAAATTTTCTCTAAAATTTGATTTTATTTGAAAGGAATTTATTTCACATTCAATATCCAATCTTTTTTCCTTCTTTTTGCTCCAGCATTACACTCTATAAATACCTAGTACATTGCCAAGAACAAGGGACGAAACCCTAGCCTCTACAACAACCCTTATTTTGCTAAAATTTTTCTCAAAGTTGCAATTTTCGAATTCTAAGTTCCAGTCACTTTCAGCCATCCAAAACCACTCCATTGTGTTCCTGAGGTAATTTGGAGTAAGTATACATCATTCTCCATGGTTGAAACAGCCTGAATCGTGCCATATACATTCATACATATTCATATTTTTCTTGATTTTGCATTTTATTTATCTATGTGTTTTAATCGATTCTAATGGTTTTAATGTGTTCATGAGGTTCTATATGATTGATCTTGGCCATCGTTCTCAAGCTTGAACGTCAGAATCTCGATTTGCCATACTTAGGGTTTTTAGAACTGTTAGCTTCGAATCTCTAATTGCAGGACGATTCAGTGAAAATGAACACCACCATTGGATTCGCAGACCCCGATTTAGGGGGGGGGGGTAGCCTTCACCTCAGCCTTCGATTTCCATTATTTTGCAGGTTTGATGATTTTGCTCGCCGAAGAAGACGACCGGAGCTAGTGCTCCAGCGTTGTGGACCAGTTGACTCAGGCGAGGGCATGCGTGGCAAGTTCGCGTTCTCTGATTCGTCCATTCATAAGTGACTGGGCCCGACTTGCTGACTGTGCTTTGAATTTCAAAATCTCTTGACACGTTATCACTTATATTCACACCCTTGTAATTCCATGACACGAAGTGCACTCTGGCCCAGTGGTTAAGGCGTTGGTATGTGAAGATGCTCTCCATGGTCCTTGGTTCGAACCTGGTCAGGACCAAGTGTTTTTCTCTTTTTACAAACTAACTCTTTTTTCATATTTTCTTATTTTTATTTAATATTTTCCATGCATTTTATTTTATCTTCTAATATTTTTATCATGCATCTAAAAAACACCAAAAATATTTATTTTTTGCATACTCATCAGAAAAATGCTTATTTAATTTTTAAAATTAAAATTATTATTTTTGTATGCATATTTAACTTAATTTCTAATTAATCATTTAAATGACTTTTAATTGTTTTTAAATTATCAAATCAACTCCAAAAATTCCCAAAAATTTATTTTATCATATTAATGTCATTATTAACACAAAAACTTTTTCTCATTCAAAAATGCTTATTTTTACTAACATTTTCCTCTTATGCAATTTTCTTCCGTTTTCCGATTTTGCATCTGTTCACAGGTTATACCGTTTCAGACGATTTTTAATGCTTTTATTTTCCAATTATGTAATTGCCTATGGGATGTAATAGTTTATTTAGGACTTTTATTTTCCGCACTTTCAATTATGTATCTGCCCCAAAGCCATGTAATAGCGTAGGATTTTATCTTTCCGCAATTTAATTTCCGCACCCTATAAACTACTAGTAATTAGGCGTGTATGGCAAGATAAAATTGGACATAGATCACACATAACTCCAAGATAAAATACCTGAAATCAACACACTCTTTTCACACATGCACCCCTTAGGGTAATTCTCTCTCGTTGCCTTACGAATTCAAATGGTCAAGTCCCTCGAACGTAGAGGTATTCTAGCACCGTTGCCTTCAAAACAAATCATCATAGTCCCTTCGATACAAAGATCATAGACCCACGATGTCGCCTACGAATACATGATCTTGACCTCGATTGTCGCCACGAAAATGATGATAGTCCTTCGAATGTGCCGATACTTCCTACAAGTTGCTTTCTATGACCATCCGATGTCCCTTCGAATGTCCCGCTTACATCCAACGAATAGGGTTACCTACCAACTAATGGTATGGATAACACTATTCTAAAGGAAAGTAAAACAACACAAAAACGACCAATTCTGAGTAGGTAATAAGACTTTTAGTTGCTTGCTCTATCAAAATACTTTTCACACCTCACACTTTTTGTCAAAGTTCAAACTCTTTTCAAAAACGAAACATTTCCGAACACTTTGTATACATTCCTACATGAATCATTACAAAGTCAAAGCGAAATTCCTTTTCAAAACATTTTTGTCAAACACACAGAAAGCACAATTTTTAAAGTGATCTAAGAGCAACTAAGAGCCCGTAGATAACTACGGATGAAAAGGGGTGCTAATACCTTCCCTTTTCATAACCTTCTCCCTTACTCAGAATCTAACGAAGGTCTTTTCCTGTTCTTTTCACCTTCCCTTAATTGGATAAAAGAAAAGTCGATGGCGACTCTTGCTATCCGCACATTTGCGATACAAAAATCTCAAAGTCAGTTCACCGTGTTACAGCATGCAACCACAAAATATGTCTATGGGTCGTGATGAGAAGTTCCAAGATTACGCTAAAAAATGGAGAGATCTAGCATGTTCATAGGAACACTGACATGTCCATTCTTCAATCATCTGATTGGAAATTCCTCAGTCGGATTCACCAAGCTGATACTGACATGATTAAGAGTGGAAAGAATCAACTTGAAACATCTTCAAATGCTGCGAAGAGATCTTTTGGTGGGAAGGAAGAAGCCAATGTTGTGTATGGTCAGAAGATCCGTGATAAAGCTGACCTCCATCAATTTATGGGGTAAGTCCTGATTTCCAATCCCACACCAGTGCAACCTCAACAAGACAACGCGCGTAGGTAGAACGCGCCAAGAAGACAGTTTACGAATATCAACATGCCACTATCTCAAGCACTACAACACATGTTGAAAGCAGAGTTGATTATTTGAGAGACCTCCTCAGCATGTCAACACATCCTCTCTAAAGTACAATCCCAATGCAAGGTGTTCATACCACTCCAATAGCCCATGGCACGACACCAACAACTGCTAGGCCCTGAAGAACAAGATCCAAGACATGATTGAAGCTCGGGAAATTGATTTCGACCCTCTTATCGAAACCCCGAATGTGATCAATGCAATAATTCCCGATCATGGAAAGAGTACCAACGCCATTAATAATGACTCATGTGTCTTTGCTGTGAATGACTTAACTACTCCCTTGATGACTATTAAGAAGAATTTGCTACAAGCTGATTTGTTTCCAAGATATTTTGACGACTGCCGTTACTACGCCTCTGAACCCAATGGATGTGTCTGGTTGAAGAGAGGTGTTCAACGCCTGATAGACAACCGAGAAGTGTTATTCATGAAGACATCATCCGTAGAGAGTTTGTGCGAGGATGTTTCCAAAATCTTCAAGATCGAAGACGTAAGCGATGCCGTACCAGAAGTCTGGGATACCTTGGGGCAACCAAGTGGGAAATTTGATTTCATGGTGAAATATACCGCCCCTGAAAGCTACAAGATTGCAATGGAAGACATCAAAGAAACCCGGATGGGAAGATGATGACTATCCCGAAGAATATGCTGATGTGAACACAATAAGGGTCACTTCTACCGACCCTGCACCTAGAGTTGCACCTCCGATTATTACCTCGCCCAGACCAATTCCATATTCCTCTAAAAAATCTATACCTTGGAATTATGGAGTCGAAGTTTATTATTATGGCGTCAAGCAAAAACCATTGGCCATCGAAGACAATACGATTGAAGCCATTAGTCATAATGTCGAAAATATCACCGGATCAAGAAAAGTAACCAGAACCAGAAGAGTGTTTTCTCCAGATATCTCTCCTCCAAAGGACACTACTACACTAGTTCGCATTCCAGCAGTTGAACCAACTCCCGAGGCTCGGGGAAAAGAGAAAGTGACTCAACCTGCTCAGACGGAAGTACCAAAGGGAGTTGCTGAAGATACCTCGAAACAAGAGATGGACTGAATCCTGAAGATCATTAATAAAAGTGATTGTAATGTTGTGGAGCATTTGGGACAAACCCCATCCAAGATTTTCATGATAGAACTATTGTTGTGCTCTAAGGCTCATGCTAAAGCCTTGGTGAAGTTTATGAAGAATGCTCATATACCGCAAGATACTTCTACTGACCAATTCGAGAGTTGTATTGCTAGCATGACCGCAGACAATGGTTTGGGATTTTCTGATGCTGATCTAACCCCTGTCGGAAGGAAACACAACAAAGCTTTACATATTTCTAGAGGGTGTAAGGGAAACACATTGTCTTATGTGTTGGTGGATATTGGCTCCGCTCTGAATGTCCTACCGAAGAGTGCTCTCGACCGACTTGATGCTGAAGAAGTGGTCATGAAACCCAGTGACATAATCGTAAGAGCTTTTGATGGTTTGAAGAAAACAATACTTGGAGAGCTCAACCTATCGATCAAAGTATGTTCCTAGACTTTTGATTCTACTTTCTTTGTGATAGACATTCGTCCAGCCTATTCTTGCCTGCTCAGACGCCCTTGGATACACGGGGCAGGCGTTGTTACCTCTACCCTGCATCAGAAGTTGAAGTATCCAATGAAGGGGAAGATTGTTACACTATATGGAGAAGAAGAGTATATGGTAACCCATCTGCAGTCATTTTGATACATTGAGATGGAAGGCAAATTTTTCAAAACTCCCTGTCAAGCTTTTGAAGTAGTCCCACGAGTCATGCCTATTAATGCTCCTGTCACTCTTGAGATTACTAGAATTCCACCAAAGATGGCCTCGCTAAAGCACGCCAGAGCTGTGGTTAAAGAAGGAGGTTGTACTATTTGGGGTCAGTTACCCGATTTTCTGTTCAAATATGACAAGACTGGTTTAGGCTTCACTTCCAAACGTCAGTCCCCGACCAGTGATCGTCTCAACTTATCACGTTAGTCCCCATGCAATGATTATCTATGTATATTATTATTACATTAGTTCCCGAGCGGTAGCAAGACAATTTCAAGCTTATCACGTTAGTCCCCGAGCAGTGGTCATATCAACACATCACGTTAGTCCCAGAGCAGTTATCATCTATAATTCATCACGTTAATCCCCAAGCAGTGATCATCTACATTGTCATGTCAGTCCCTGAGCAGTGATCCCATCAACTCATCACGTTAGTCCCCGAGTAGTGATCCTATCAACTCATCACGTTAGTCCCCAAGCAGTGATCATCCATATTATCACGTCAGTCCCCACGCAATGAACGTCAACTTTGTTACATTGGTCCCCGAGCAGTAACAAATCATCAATCAGTTTATTATGTTAGTCTCTGAGCAGTAATAGGTTATTCGAAATCACATCATTCCCCAACAAGGTTTATACATATTCATCCCCAGCTGAGTATCACAAGGATTATCATTCCCCAACAACATCAATATCCAGACCTGAAACTTGGTTAGATAATGAATCGGAGGAATTCACATCTATCTTATTCCTCAGTTAGGGTCTCCAACAACTACATCCCCAAGGAGAAGTCGAAGATCTCCAGCAAAAAATTCCTATCTTCTTCAAGATGGATACATTTTGAAATACCGCAACATCTACATTCATACATCATTCATGAAAAATCATAACATGTGCATATATCATTCTCGAGCATTATTACATACTCACATGCATTCTAATATGCATAAAACTAACCTCGTTCTTTGAGGTTAAATTCTCAAACAGGCGAAAAATTATTCACAAATTCTTAGATAGAAGGTCAAAGATTAATGCCCGAAACAAGACGGGAAAACTATCTCAACGACCCGATGGGTTCACCAACAGACAACAGGATACAAATTAATACCCGAAACAAGACGGGAAAACTATCTACATCCTGAAGAATACTTATTTCAAATAAAGCCAAGATAAATGTTTATTCTGACTTTCTCTTATCATCAACTACCCCGGGTGGCATCTTTAAGCCCATCTCCGACTACACGTGGTTATCTTACCACCTACAGAATGTTGCATATCAGGTTAAAAATCAATGCATGCAAATAACTTCATTCAAAGACGAGCATGAAGTCTAACGTACGACTCATTCCCCAGCATCAGATTCTCCAAATGGCATCTATAAGCCCATTCTCGTACATCATCAGTCGACGGTCTCTTTCCATACACTAGTGAGTGCAAATTTCAGGGACACTCGAGTGTTCAATCATCTTCTACCTTCAGGTCACGAAAGGCAAGCATACCAATCTTACCTCTCAGGTACAAGAAGATTGAACATGGGAAACTATTATACCCCAAAATTTTCCCTCCTATTTTTGAAGTCAATACACATCTCCACACTCAAGAATTACTCAAGGGTTGATCAGACAAACCCTATCCTAAGCAATCAACCCACAACTAAAGTCTTGCTTTTCTCAAGTAAAATTAGGTTTCTAAAGCCACAAGTGATCATCATGTCTCCTCATATGTCTCAAGTTTTCACCATGTCAAGTTTCAAGCCTCACAGCTCAAGTTTGCTCAGTCAGTTGCTCAGATGGTTGAAAATCAGTTGTATTGGAAAAAAAGCCAATTATGGTCAACATACAGCCAAAATTCATCATTTTTGGTCAACATCAAGATTTTGAAGTTACATTCATCATTTGATCAAGGTTTGATCATGATTCATCTAGAAAATCAAAAATTTGATCAAAAGTCAAAGTTTCTAAATTAGGGTTTCTTAAGGGGAAAATCAACAGAACTTTGACCAGGCATAACTTTCACATACTTCATCAGAATTTTTTCCACAAAAGATCATTTTGAAGGGAATTCAATTATCTACAACTTTGTGAGTCACAAGCTTTGGCCAAAAATGCTTCATTTGAGAGTTATGGATCAAGACATTACAGGTCCTTCTAGAAGTTGTTCACGGTAAAAAGTGACGAACGAGGGAATCGAATCAGAATTCGAACCTCAGGCTCAAAACGATTTACTCTTTTGATTTTTTTTGTTTTAAAATATTCCGCGAGCACCAAGCTTTATTTTTTCCAAACAAGAAAGTAGATGGAAAAGGGGAAAGTTGAAATACCCTAAATATGATATACGATGCGACTAGCGTGAACTAGACGCAACGCATTAGGGGAGAGACCAGGGTAAGGGGGTTGGTTATATAAAGGGAAGGTATTAGCACCTTATACATCTATAGTTTTCTATAGGAACTTTTTTATGCATATTTTGTATGTTTATATGTTTTATTTTCTACGTTATTTCATGAATGTTTCTCCTTTGGGATTTAAGAAAGTTAGGTTGGCAGGAACCTAAGTTTTCTTATAATTATTATGCTGTCAAAATTCATCATTTTTGGTGAACATCAAGATTTTGAAGTTACATTCATCATTTGATCAAGGGTTGATCATGATTCATCAAGAAAATAAAAAATTTGATCAAAAGTCAAAGTTTCTAAATTAGGGTTTCTTAAGGGGAAAATCAACAGAACTTTGACCAGTCATAACTTTCGCATACTTCATCAGAAATTTTTCCACAAAAGATCATTTTGAAGGAAATTCAATTATCTACAACTTTGTGAGTCACAAGCTTTGGCCAAAAATGCTTTATTTGAGAGTTATGAATCAAGACATTACAGGTCCTTCTAGAAGTTGTTCGCGGTAAAAAGTGACGAACGAGGGAATCGAATCGGAATTCAAATCTCAGGCTCAAAATGATTTACTCTTTTGATTTTTTTTGTTTTAAAAGATTCCGCGAGCACCAAGCTTTATTTTTTCCAAACAAGAAAGTAGATGGAAAAGGGGAAAGTTGAAATACCCTAAATATGATATGCGATGCGACTAGCGTGAACTAGACGCAACGCATTAGGGGAGAGATCAGGGTAAGGGGGTTGGTTATATAAAGGTAAGGTATTAGCACCCTATACATCTATAGTTTTCTATAGGAACTTTTTTATGCATATTTTGTATGTTTGTGTGTTTTATATTCTATGTTATTTCATGAAAGTTTCTCCTTTGAGATTTAAGAAAGGTAGGTTGGCAGGAACCTAAGTTTTGTTATAATTATTATGCTCGCAAAGATCACTGGGATCCTCTACATACATATCCTCTAGTGGGAATTAGAGAATCTGTAGCTCAGATCTATGGGAACTAGGGTTTGTTTGGTTTGAGGGAGAAAAAAGTATGTTCGCCAAGGGTGAGACCTTGTGCCTACGTATTCTCAAAGGGAGGTTGAGAAAGTCAGAGCAATCGTAGTTCCCACTTATATGATAGTGGAAGAAATGATTTTGTTAAGAGACACAGACAAATGTCATCTTAATGAAAAATGTATATAATTTATTTTATCACATACATTTTTGAAGATTTGATTGTTTAAATCTTTCATTGTAAGCATTAGGTGTTTTGCTTGAGTGTACAAGTGTTACCGCTTACAAGTTAAGAAAGATGTTTGAAAAATGTTTGAATCATTCATTGTAAGCATTGGGTGTTTTGCTTGAGTGTACAAGCGTTGCTAGTTACAAGTTAAAGATATTTTGTTTGAAAGTGTTTGCTTTGAAAATAGTTTGATTTGTATGTGACGCTATAGATGAGATACTTCTTCCATAGAGATGATACATATCTAAATATCTAGGAGAAATTAACTATTGATTAGGGGGATGCTTTTAGAAGCTCGTGGGTCCTTGTATTGTAAGCCCAAAAGGAGGCATTCTGAGGGACATCGAGGGTCCTTGTATTGTGAGCCCAAGAGAAAGCTATAGGGTATGGCTGGCTTGGATTTAAGAGAGATTTCATCGGGAAACCATCCTCTTAGGATTCAAGAGTGATTTCACCAGGAAATCATACACTTAGGGTTCTATCCTAGCGAAGACTATTCTTTGTATTGGAAGCCCAATAGGAGGCTGTTAGAGATTTCCAAATCTCTTTCTTGTATGATGCCCAAGAGAAGGCTAAACTCAACGAGGGATTTCTTTTGTACGAAGCCTAAGAGGAGGCTAACTCAACAGGGGAGTTCTTTTGTACGAACCCCAAGAGGAGGCTAACTCAACAATTGAGTCATCTTGTAGAAAGCCCAAGAGGAGGCTATGGGGAACCTAGTTGTTATACTAGTTGTAATGACATAAATAAAAATGAACAAGTATATGAACAAGTATATATTTGACAACGTGTGTGGTGTGCATTCATAGAAGTTTATGAAGGAAATATATAAAAAGTGTATAAAACAAGCGATTAAAGCTAGTGTAAGTTGAATATACACAAAGGAGTGTGAAAATATAAAAAAGTGTTTAAAACAAGTGGATAAGCTAGTATACTTGGATATATACAAAGGAGTGGGACTTACACCTTAAGGGAGGCCCATTGGTTTAAGAGCAGTTTCACCGGGAATAATGCTTCTCTTAATACCAATGGAATCGGTGTATAAACAAGCGAATAAAAATTAGCGGTACGAAGCTAATTATACTTGAATATTTGCAAGGATGATTAAATATGTACAAGGAATTGAATATGTACACAAACGGTTGAATATGTACAAGTAAATAAATATGTACATAGGAGGGTTGAGACTTACATAGTGAGGGAGGCCCATGATCAATTTGATCTTGAATTCGAAATATTTTCGAGGAAAAACCTAGTTCGGTTTGTATTTTCAAAGATTAATCAAATCGATCATGGAAAAGAGGTGTGTAAGTTTAAAATGTTTTTGAAAGTTTTGGAATAATTTTGAAAATTAAAAATATTCACAAGAAGTTTTGAAAAAGATTAGGTTTGAAAATCGGAAAGAAAATATTTTTTGAAAGTATTTAAAATACTTAAAAACGTCTATTTTAAACCTACAAAAAATATATCAAAAGAAAATATTTTTTGGCATATTTTGACATAATCATAAAATAGATATATTAAATGACAAGTGTGCAAAAAATCATCTCAAAATGAGATGTTTTGATTGGTTTTTGAAAATGTTGAAGTTTGTTAGCAAAAACTTAAGAAAATAAGTGATAAAAATAATGTTTTGGTCCTAAGGAGGTTTGAACTCAGAACCTGGCTTTCAAAGGTGAAAAGATTATCCACTGGGCCACATGTGTGGCTTGTCAAAACATGGCTTTCATTTAGTTATATTTGAAAATCATTTATGAAAATGGTTTGAAAATTAGTTTAAAATGTGAAAAGAAGTGAAAACTGAAAATAAAAAGGTCTCAGGGGGATTCGAACCCTAGACCTACGGCATGGCAAAGGACTAAGAGGCGTGCTGACTACCACTGGGGTATCTATACATCTGTGAATTAAAATACAAGGATATGTATATATTATAAACTGAAAATTTGAAATTTTGGAAAATCAGAAAACGCGCGCAATGTTCATTTTCTTCCTCAATCTTCATTGATTCCTAGCTCACTTATTTCTTGATGAAATTGAATGATGTAAACATCAAACTTGATCGTTTTGAACCCAGGAACATGATGGTGATGATTAATTACATTTATTTTAAGAATAAAATGATTAATTTTGTATGAACACGAAGAACCCTAATTCTGAATTTTGATCATGAAATAGTGTTTGTGCAACAAATTAAGCAATTGATTGAGGGTTTATAATCCTCATAGGTGCATAAACAAGATGGCATAGCAATTTTTGAACTTGAATTCAGAAATCAAAGAGTTCAAAGTTCAAGCTCTTACCTCTTCAAATTTAAATCTGATTCTTCAAAGGAGTGTTTCCAGAAGTTGTTTGATGATTGCTACAACATCACTAGACCTTATGGAAGATGTATGGATGCTTGGCTTGCTTAGAGATAGCATGGATCAGTCTGCCCAAGTCCAACTGCAGTTGCTTCGAGTTTGCTTCGATTTTTATGTTTATGAGGTTAGAACATTGATTCAAGGGTTTGGATCACTTCTATTGAGTGTATGGATGATGTTTGAAGTGAAAAATTGGAAGATGCACGAGGGGATGTAGAGATGTATGGTTAAGGCTCAATTTGTGCATATATGGTGGTTGATGAGTGATTATGAGTTTGGCTTTTTTTTTTTTGATGGATTGAAGTTTCAAACAACTTCTAAATGATGTTTAGAAAGTGTTTGAAGCATTAGTTTTCTTAGAAATTGCAAGATTTGAGAGTTGATATTCTTGCCTCTTTGAAAATCAATTACTTACAATTCAAGAAATAAAGAGAAAACATGTACTTTGAGATGTTTTGATGTAATTTTGAATGGAATAATGACCTCTATTTATAGGCCAAGAGTTCTGAATGGCAAGGCAAGGATTGGCTTGAAATAATTTGCAAGTTTTCTTAAAGGGTAAGAAAGGTATTTTTGCATTTAATGCACATGGTTAACTTCTTTAACCATGGTTAAAAATCTCACTTGAGCTAATCATTTTCTCAATAATTACCATCCGATATTTACAAGTTATAACTTATTTCTCAATGGTGACAAGGCTTCTAGAAGAGAATTTGCAAGAATGACTTGAAATTTTGGTGAAAAATGACCTAAATCATGGTTATGGACCATTACGTTTCAATTTCAAAACCCTAGCTACACAAAATGTTTTTCCAAGTTCTTGGAAATTAGGGAAATCTTGGAATAATATCTACAACTTTCATGTTTTGAGTTTCTCTTGAATCAAAGTGGATCTAGGTCAAAAATGGCCATGAAAATGGTGAAAAATCATGTTTTTAACACTTGAAAAATTTTCTTAGTGTTAGAAAAATTTCAGATCTTGACTTTTTGTTGACTCTTTCACACATTTTGATTTTTTATGATCATGATGGATAATTTGAAATTATTTTATGATTGAAAAAATTTGGACTTCAAAAAGTTGACCAAAAGTCAAAGTTTCACTTTTCTGAACAGTTGAATTTTCGTCAGATGATTCAAAATTTCTCTGATGATCAATCTTGACATTTAGAATGTTTTGAACCAATAAATTAGGTCAAGATATTGAATTTATGATTTTAAGATCAATCTCCAAGCAATTAGGTCATTCATTGAGCAAAAAGTCAATGATACACCATCCTCGATCAAAACCCTAATTGGTCGATTCAAGATAGATCTTTAGGAAATGATGGGAATTTGAAGATCACATGTTGATGATTGATGAATATAGATCAATTAATGTGAGTGGATACTCAAACCCTAATTGATCATATCTTAAACAGATGAAAATTTTGATAAAAACCCTAATTTGGCTCAAGGAGCACACCCACGATCTATCCTGTGCTGGAATTGTTAGTGATTCAATGATGCATATGTGGTGATACGAAATGGTATCTTAGGTAAAACAAATTGGGGTATGACAGATGCCCCTATTTAATTTTCTTCAACCTGAGATATGAAGATGAAAATCTTCGTCTCGAGAGGTGTGAAGAGACTTAAATATCAGAATACACAAATTTTGGACCTAAGATACCAAAAAATGTGAATGATGCAAAGTGATTGCAGAAATTTACCCAAAAAGTACCGTTGGAGAAAAACATTTGTGAGGATGTCTCAATATGTTTAAGAAAGGAGAATCCTGTTTGTTGGGAAACAAGTATATGTTTCACTGGGAAAATAGATTCACAAAGGAAGTGAATATTTGTTTGCTTTTAAGAAACGAGGAGATTACCTTCTGTCAGCCTTGTGACAATGTTTAAGGTAATTAAAGATGACATTACCAATTATCAGCCTAGTGATAGTTTATGGTAATTTGGAATGAAGACTCATTTACCAATTATCAGCCTTGTGATGGTAAATGATATGAGTTCTGAAGATATTACCATTTATCAGCAAAGTGATAACCATAACAAGGTAATTCTTGAGAAATTTTTACTGATTATTCAACCTTACGAATAACAAATAGTCATTGAAACAAATCTCAAATGATCTTCTATTTTCCCAATTACAATCGTGTCGGGGATCTTTTTGAGAAGATGCGGGCATTTTGATTTCAAAGATACAGGTTTCTCAGAGAGAAATACAATTGTGGGAATTTCTTGAACTTTCATAATTGGACTTGTTAAGAAGAACAATCTTTTTATGATAAGTTCAAAGATGAAAAATGGAATAAGCGGCTCGGATGACGAGGCTATTACTTATTGTTTACAGGTAGTTTTTTTTCCTGAAATCTAAACCTGAATTGATTGGAGACAAGGTTCTATCCAGGAATGAACTGGAAAGAAACGTTCCATCAAGATTTTGTACCCAATGAGGAACGAACTCGATTGGGGAACTGGAGAATGAATGTGTTCTTTTTGCTTTAGGGATGACAGTCTACTGGAGAGATGACACACCCTTACTTGTTTTCGGGAATAAATGCAACCTAAACAAGTGATATTGAAGCAAACATTGAGAAAATGCAAGAATGCATTAATGATGCAATTATGTATGAATAATGAATGTCATGAATGTCATATGTATGCTGACGACCCTTGACAAGACAACAAAGCATATTTGCAAAAAGGACTACGTCGCAGTTCAATCAAATACTCAGCAAAATCTTCAGCAATGTGTAGATATTATTGGTGATGAATCTGAGTTGCATGCTTTAGACTTCTCTGGGGAGAAAAAACATTTTTACTAGCAACCCTGTTGGGGATTCTTTTTTTGGATAATAATATCGTCTTTGATGATCTCTTTTGGGGAAGAGAGAACTTCTCAGTAGTTATTTACCTTTTAGAGGTCGAAACACTCATGCAGATAACTATTGATATTCCTTTTGTGTTCACTACTCGAAGGAAGATTTCGCTTTTATTTCCAAATTTTTGAAGTAAAAATTCATTTAAAACTTTTTTTTTTAGTTTAAAAAGTGATTTTCACAAGAAAAAAGCGCTATTTTGCAAAACAGAATAAAGCAAGAATTGCAAACAAATGGTCATAAAGCTTAAATTTTATTGATATAATGGTAATCATCCAAAGGCGTGATTCCATGGACTATTTACAAAAGTTGGAAATGGTAATATATTAGGAAAAGGTTACATTGAAAATAATAATCACTATTCTCCCTAACAACTTTGGTTCCAATTGTGCTTGTTGCTTCAGAAGATTTGATTGAAGATCCATTGATGGAAGATTCTTCAGATTGACGAAGTACGGACTGATGCAGTTACTTTGTCATTTTGATCCATAATTTTTTCCTAGATTGCCTTTTTAGGTTTTCAATCTACCAGGATAAATTTCCGTTTATTTTTTCTAATTTTTGCATAGACCGCCTTTTCAGGTTTTCAGTCCACCGAGACACTCATTTTTGCCTAAGACGCCCTTTTTACGTTTTCGACTTACCGAGCTGTTCTTTTGTCTTTTTTAGACAAAGTATTTCTTGACTGCATCAACATTTACAAGATGCGGGAGTTCATCACCGTCCATGGTCGTGAGAGTCATAGCACCACCAGAAAAGCTTCTTTTGACGATGTATGGGCCTTCATAATTAGGACTCTATTTCCCCCTAGAATCTGGTTGAAAAGACAATATCTTTTTAAGCACAAGGTCGCCTTCTTGAAATTCACGAGGTCGAACCTTTTTGTCGAAGGATTTCTTCATCCTTCTTTGATATAGTTGTCCATGACACAAAGCAGTCATACGTTTTTCTTCGAATACATTTAACTGATAGTATCTTCTTTGACACCATTCAGCCTCAGATAACTTAGCCTCCATGAGGACTCTCATTGATGGAATTTTAACTTCCACGGGGAGCACTGCTTCCATGCCATACAGTAAAGAGAAAGGGGTTGCCCCTATTGAAGTGCGTACTGAATTGCGATACCAATGTAAAGCAAATGGCAACATTTCATGCAGTCTTTGTAAGTGATAACCATTTTTTGGATGATCTTCTTGATGTTCTTGTTGGCAGATTCCACATCGTCGTTCATCTTTGGTCGGTAAGGAGACGAGTTATGATGCTCAATCTTGAATTTCTCACACAGTTCTTTCATCATTTTGTTGTTCAAGTTGAATCCATTATTTGTAATGATCTTGCTTGGAACTCCATATCAGCAAATGAGGTTGTTCTTGATGAACCTCACAACCACTTGTCTTGTAATGTTGGCGTAAGATACTGCTTCAACCCATTTGGTGAAGTAATCAACGGCCACTAAGATGAAGCGATGACTGTTCGAAGATTTTGGTTCAATCATTCCAATCATGTTGATACCCCACATGGAGAAAGGCCACAGATAGGAGAGAACATTGAGTAGAGTTGGTGGCACATGGATCTTATCTACGTAAATATGACACTTTTGACGTCTCTTAACATGTTTACAGCAATCAGATTCCATTGTTATCCAATAGTAACCTGCTCTTAAGATTTTTCTAGACATTGCATGCCCATTTGAATGGGTTCCAAAGAATCCTTCATGCACTTCATGTACTAACATATCTGCTTCGTGTCTGTCCACGCATCTGAGCAAGATCATGTCGATGTTTCTTTTGTATAGCACATCTCCGTTTAGGAAGAAATTTCCAGAAAGCCTCCTTAGAGTTTTCTTATCTTTGTGCGATGCCCCAAGTGGGTACTCTTGAGTTTGAAGGAAGCGTTTGATGTCGTGAAACCACAGTTTATCATCGATGTTTGATTCATTTGCAAACACATAGGCGGGTCTTTCAAGACGTCTAATGATGATCTTAGGCATATCGCTCCAATGGTTGACTTTGAACATGATAGAGTAGCCAAGGCGTCTTCCATTCGATTTTGATCTCGAGGAATATGATGCAACTCAACTTTGTTGAAGAAAGTCAACAAACGTCTTGCATGATCTCGGTAGGGAATCAAACCAAGGTGATGAGTTTCACACTTGTATTTTATTTGATTGATCACAAGGGCTAAATCTCCATATATGTCAAGGATCTTAATCCTTAAGTCGATGGCTTCTTCGATACCCATGATACAAGCTTCGTATTCTGCGATGTTGTTAGTGCAATCAAATAGTAATCTGGCAGAAAACAGGATATGAGTACTGTTATACCCCAAAATTTTCCCTCCCACTTCTCAAGACAATCAACCATTCCATACTGAAAGGTTCCACAAGGGTGATCAGACAAACCCTCTCCTAAGCAATCAACCCAAACTAGGGTTTTGCTCCTCTCAAGTCAAGATGGACTTCCAATGCTCCAAGTGATCATCATACCTCATTCTATGTTCCAAGGGATCACCATGTCAAGTTTCAAGCCTTACAAGCCAAATTTTCTCAGTCAGTTGCTCAGATGGTTGAAAATCAACTATATTGGACAAAAAGTTAATTGTGGTCAACATACGGTCAAACTTCATAATTTTTTGTCAACACCAACATTTTGAAGTAATATTTAGCATTTGATCAAGGTTCGATCATGATTCCTCAAGAAAAGTTAAGATTTGATCAAAAGTCAAAGTTTCTAAATTAGAGTTTTTCAGACAACAGCCAACAGAACTTTGACCAGGCATAACTTTCACATACTTTCTCAGAAATTTTTTCACCAAAGCTCATTTTGAAGAGAATTCAATTCTCTACAACTTCATGTCTCACAAGCTTGGGCTAGAAATGCTTCATTTGGAAGTTATGGATCAAAACATTACAGGTTTTTTTAAAAGTCAACAAAAAGTCATCTTTTTGCAAAGAAGTGTTCATGAGCATGGAAACTTCAATGAAGATGAAACCAAAAGGGCTGTTTAGAAGACATCTTGAGCTTTCAAAAAGTCCAAGAACACCCAAAAATGTTATAAATTGAGAAAGATACAAATTGTGCAAGTTGAGCATTTTTGAGGAGGTGCATAAAGAGAAATACTTGAGAAAATAAAATTTTTTCCAAATGGGCCTAACTTTTCTTGATTCAAACTTGTTTCTAATCCCAATTGGAATCTCTAAGCCCAAGGCCACGTTTTTTATCTTTTATTTTTATTTATTTTGCATTTTTATTCATTTAAAACCAATTTAATTAAAATAAAAGATATAAAATAAAATTTTAAATACAAGAGTGATTTTCTCTCATTCTTGAGGTCCAAGCAAGCCATACAAGTTGTCATTTTCGAAATTATTGAGATTGGCAAGAGATTTGATTGAAATTGGCTCAAAAAGGCAATATTTGGTTTTATTCCAAATCAAAATTTTTCTCATTGATTGGCATGTGATTTCTTCATAATTCTTGACCTAATTCACTCTAGTATATATACACACTGATTGCAGATGCCACAAAGACGAATTTGATGCCTCAAGAACCCTAAACCAAGTGCAAAAAACAGTGTGTTCCAAGCTACATAGCAGCCATAGTCTTGCACCAATTCAAGGCATTCCAAGCATTCCAACATGTTCCTGGAGGTCCTCTGAATCGATCTAGATACTCACAAGCCAACAAAACATCCAGAAACACGAAATCAAGAACACGGTTTGCATCCTTTTATGTCAAATTCGATTTCTATTATTTATGCATCATAAACATGATTTGACTGTATATTCTTGAACGTGATGATGTTTGCAAGCTTTCGGGTTTTGTTAATTTTATTTTAGACGCATGTACAAGCTTATGCCATTGTTAGGGTTTCTGGACCTCAAATTAGGGTTTCTTATAATAGGTAAAATTAGGAACGGCCAGTGGTACTATCACACTCAGGAGGTCAAACCGGGTCGATCCATGCCCTCACCATGAATTTATATTGCTTGTGTTGAATTTTTTAAACTTGCAGGTCCTATAGCTACAGAAGATCTGTAGATAAAAGCTTTTGCTATGGATGAAAACCGTAGTTAAAAGTCTGGAAATTCAAATGGGGAAGAAGACCCCCTGCGCGCGTTTTTTGATTCAATTAATTTCCAGAAAATTATTTCCTTTATGTTTATTTTGTTTTAGTATTCAAACACCAAAGCATTCTAGCTCAGTTGGCCAAGGGACGCGCGTGTGAGGGAGAGGAGTAGGGTTCGATCCCTGGCTCCAGCATTATTTTTTAACACTTGTTCAAACTAACATATGTCCTTATTTTCTTCATATTTTCTTTTTCTAATTTAATTTCTTTTCAAATATTTTTCTAACACATTAAAAAATCACAAAAAATATTTTCTTTTTAGATTTAGGTCAGAAAAATGCTTATTTAATTTTTAACATAAAAAAATAATATTTTTCATTCATATTCTAATTAATTGTTAATTAATCAAAAAATTAACTTTTAATTGTTTTTCCATACTAAAATTAATTCGGAAAATTCCCAAAAAAATATTTTCTCATCTAGTTAGGTTTGCTAACCCTAAAACTTTTTCCTAACTCAAAAATCTTTTTTTTCACTAACACTATTTTCTCTTATTTGCAATTCGATTCTTTTTCCGATTATTGTAACTGCTTCCAGGTTGTAATAGTTAGGACTATTTTCTCGCATTTTCTTTTCCAATATTATGTAACTGCTCATGGGATGTAATAGTTTAATTAGGTTTACTTTCCGCACTCTTATATTATGTATCTGCCCCAAAGCCATGTAATAGCGTAGGATTTACTTTCCGCATTTTCCATTCCCGCAATTTACTTTCCGCACTTATAAACAGCAAGTAACTAGGCGTGTATGGCAAGATAAAATCAACATAGCTAACTCTAATCACAAGATAAATTATCTGAATTCAACACACTCTCTTCACACATGCACCCCTAGGGTATTCTCTCTCGTTGTCTTTCGAATAAATGGTCAAGTCCCTCGAACGTAGGGGTATCTTAGCGCAGTTGCCTACAAACATATCATCATAGTCCCTTAAAATCAAAGATCATAGTCCCTCGATGACCCTCGATGTTGCCTACGAATACATGATCTAGTCCCTCGATTGTTGCCTACGAAAAGTGATGATCGTCCCTACGAATGTGCTAGGATACTCCTATAAGTTGTGTTCTATAACCATCCGATGTCCCTTCGAACGTCCCTCTACATCCAAAGAATAGGGTTACCTACCAATTATGGTATGGATAGCGCTATTCTAAAGGAAAGTAAAATAATACAGAAACGACCATTCTGAGTAGGTAATAGACTCTTAATTGCTTGCTCTATCAAAATACTTTCCACACCTCACACTTTTTTCAAACATTTTCAAAAAACACTTTGTATACATTCCAGCGTGAATCATTACAAAGTTCCTTTTCCAAAACGAAACATTTACAAACACTTCGTATACATTCCAGCATGAATCATTACAAAGTCAAAGTGAAATGCCTTTTGAAAAACATTTTCAAACACACAGAAAGAAAATTTCAAAGTGAGCTAAAGCAATTAAGAGCCCGTAGATAACTATGGATGGAAAGGGGTGCTAATACCTTCTCTTTTCATAACCAACTCCCTTACTCAGATTCTAAACGAAGGTATTTTCCTGTTCTTTTCACCTTCCCTTAATTGGATAAAAGAAAAGTCGATGGCGACTCTTGCTATCCGCAACATTTGCGATCAAACGCAAAATAAAACAAGTCAATTCTCCCACCGTGTTACAGAATTGGCGACTCTGCTGGGGAAAATAAAGAGAGTTTACCTTAGGGTCTTTAGAGCACTCAAAATTGTTTGATTTGCTTGCTTTACTTTTAAGGGTTGCTTAGGTATTATATTTGTGGGGGATCCTACACCCGGATCCAGGTTTCCTTAGGTAAGTAGCAATAAATCGTCGCAACCGTTAGGCGTATACCAAAACGGTCAACATGATGGCTACGTTAGTGTGACACTTTGGATGTCCCGATGCTCCTAATGTCCAGTTAAGGAAAGTATTTGGCGTCTGTGTGGTGTCATCAGCACTAACTCAACTTCTAGAACCCTAATTGACCCATCTTGGCCATTAGAAGGTAGTGAGATGGTCGGCTTTGGTGTAGACTAAAGTTGGTTGATACTCGATGCTATGCTCATTAAGAACCGACTTTCGGGATGTTTCGGTCGACCAGTTGGTAGTCGTATTGAAATAAAGCCTACGAGAAAGATCAATGATATGAGATTCCTAGAACCCGATTACTATTATAGGACAGGATGAACCCACTCAAACTTTGGTAGGGTAGACACCTATACCGCATGCAAACCTTAAACCTAGGGCTATTGTGTGAATTGCTTGTGCTTGCTATTTTCTTAATCATGACATCATGACATCATAACATCATAAACATCAAATTATTTCTAACCATTTCAAGGATCTTTGCTCTGTTTTGTAGGATCATGGCTTCCAGAAAGACTATCCGAATCAACTTTATGGGCATACCTTCTCAACTCAAAGAATTGGTTTCAAAAATTCCCGATCATGCTCAGTTCATAAAAATACATGGTTATCTGCTTGACTTGGTTATCTCCAGTTTTGAAGAAGATATGATGCACGTCGTATTCCAGTTCTTCGACCCGAAACATCACTGTTTTACATTCCCAAATTATCAATTGGTACCTACATTGGAAGAATTCTCTAAGATACATGGGATACCCATCCTTGATCAGATACCATTCACTGGTTCAGGAAAAGCTCCGAAGTACGAAGACATCGCATCAGCGTTACATCTAAAGCGGTCAGACATTGAAGCCAATTGGGAAACAAGAAGCGGAGTTAAGGGTTTACTTGCCAAATTTCTGATACAGAAAGCTCGAGAAATCCTAAAAGCTATGAGTTTCCATGCATTCGAAGACATTTTGGCCTTGCTAATCTATGACTTGGTGCTATTTCCTAATCCAGGTTAGTTCATAGACGTGAACGCCACCAAGATATTCCTTACTCGTAATCCTGTGCCTACCTTACTTGGAGACATTCTGCATTCTCTCCACACTCATACTATCAAAAGACAAGGAACTCTCATGTGTTGCATACCGTTACTTTCCAGGTGGTTTATTTCGCACCTTCCTCAATCAGTGATGAAGAACGAGCAAAGATTGAAATGGTCTCAAAGGCTGATGTCACTCTCTCATTCAGATATCCGTTGGTGTCTTTTTTCTCAAAAGGACTTCACGTTCATTGAGCGTTATGGGGAATTCCCTAATGTACCACTCCTTGGCATAAAGGGAGGTATCACTTACAACCCTTCTCTAGCCCTACGTCAGTTTGGTTATGCTCGAAGAGATGGTCCTCATGATATGCTTCTTCAAGACATTATGTTTGACTACAACAACGATCTCCAGAATTATCGTCGAATATTTGTGCACGCTTGGGGCATGGTAAAGAAGACTGATACCAAGACGTTGGGACACAAAAATTCCATTCCTTGGGAACCTTACCTTAGATGGGTGTGAGCTCGAGCTCAAAACCTCATGATGTCGTTTACACCTGTGCTACCAGTGATTATGGAACCTGTCGCTATAGATGACGAACCCTATACCGTTCTCCATCCAGACATGCCTACTGATCATGAAGACTTGAAGAGATCCTGGATTCAACTTAAAGAAGAAAGGGATACGTTCGAAGCTTAGTGATACGCAAGCGAGAAGAAAGTATTAGAGTTAACAAAGCTACTTCACGAGGAACGAAACATCAACACCTACTTCAACACAAAGAGGAAGCGCCCATGGGAGACTTAAAACTCTAGGAATTTGTTCTTTTATTTTTCCAAGCTATCTTTTGTACTTAAAAAGAAAAAAAGAGAAACTAATAAAAAGTTTGTCCATGCTTGTTTAAAAAATTTAAATTCCTAAGGTCCTTGAAAACATTGCATTGCATAAGCATCGCATATCATGGCATAACATTTCATAGCAGGTACATTGAAGACCGGTTTTCTTATTCTCTCGGCGTTTATTTCAGCAGAAATGGCTCTTGAACAGACTGTCAAAGATTGCCAGGCTCAAAATGCTCAATTCCAGGAAATGTTCACCAACTTGGTCCAAGGCCAGAAAGACTTGAAGAAGCTCATCACCAGAAAGAAGAAGACCATTGGTATCCTCAACATGGGAAGAAATCACAAGGGTGCAGCTAGGGTGGTCAGCCAATTCGAATTCTCAGACAAAAGCGATGAAACTGAGGGAAGTGTCAAGAACAGTGAAGGAAGCCATCATGGGTCTGAAAACGAAGATGAAGACTATGTGAACGAGCAGTATCCTCTTGACAACGACAAGTACAAGCAACTTGAAGACCGTCTGAATGTTGTAAAATATCTGAAATGTCCGGGCTGGACTTCGATGATTTGAGTCTTGTCCCTGGCGTGGTAATTCCCCGCAAGTTCAAAGTTCCTACTTTTTCCAAGTATGATGGAATCTCTTTCCCGAAGTTGCACTTGAAGTCCTATGTTCAGAAAATTCATCCTCATACTGAAGACAGGAAACTATGGATCCATTTTTTTTAAGAGAGTTTATCCGGAACTCAGTTGGAGTGGTATTATCAGCTAGAGAATACCCACATTCATACCTGGAATGACTTAGCAGATGCTTTCTACAAGCAGTACCAGTACAATGCTGAATTAGCACCCACTCGCATGCAACTACAGAGCATGTCTATGGGTCGTGAGGAGAAGTTCAAAGAATATACTCAGAAATGGAGAGATCTAGCAGGCAGAGTTCAACCACCCTTGTCCAATAGGGAGTTGGTTGATATGTTTATGGGAACACTGACAGGCCCATTCTTCAATCATCTGATTGGAAACTCTTCAGTCGGATTCACTGAGCTGATATTGATAGGAGAACATATTGAAGCTGGAATCAAGAGCGGAAAGATTCAGGTAGAGTCATCTTCAAATGTTGCGAAGAGATCTTTTGGTGGTAAGAAAGAAGCCAGTGCTGTATATGGTCAGAAAAGCCGCGTCAAAACCGATCGTACTCAATCTGTGGGGGCAGTTGTGATCTCCAATCCTACACCAGCGCAACCTCAACGAGACAACGCCCGTAGCCAGAACGCGCCACAGAGACAGTTTACAAAGATCAACATGCCATTGTCGCAAGCATTGCAACACATGATGAAAGTAGAGCTGATTACTTTGAGGGATCCTCCTCAACACGTCAACACTTCCTCTCCAAAATACAATCCTAATGCAAGGTGTGCATACCACTCCAACAGCCCAGGGCACGACACCGACAACTGTTGGGCTCTGAAGAACAAGATTCAAGACATGATTGAAGCCAGGGAAATTGAGTTTGACCCTCTTGTCGAAACTCCAAATGTGATCAACGCGCCAATGCCTGACCATGGTAAAAGTCCCAATGCTATTGACAAAGACTCCTATGTTTATGATGTGAGCAAGCTGACGATTCCTCTGATGACTGTTAAGAAAGATCTGCTGTAAGCCGGTGTATTTCCAAGATGCCCGGATGATTGTCGTTGGTGTGCATCTGAATCAGAAGGATGTGCTTGGTTGAAAAGGCGTATTCAACGCATAATGGACAACTGAGAAGTGCTATTTTTGAAACCTCCCTCTGTGGAGAACATGTGCGAAGACATTTCTAAGAATTTGAAGATCGAAGATATTGACAAAGCCTTACCAGAAGTCTGGGATACCTTGGGGCAGCCAAGTGGAAAGTTTGATTTCATGGTTAAGTATACCGCTCCTGAAAGTTACAAAATCCTTGTTGAAGATTTCAAGGCAACCGGATGGGGAGACGATTTCCCAAAAGACTATGCTGATGTAAACACAATAAGGATCTCCTCTGTCGATCCTGCGCCTAGAGTGACACCTCTCATCATTACTTCTCCCGGACCAATTCCATATTCCTCTGACAAAGCTATACCGTGGAATTATGGAGCCGAAGTTTACTACCATGGCGTCAAGCAAGAACCTTTGACCATTGAAGATATTGCAATTGAAACTTCCGATACTGACATCGACAACATCACCGGATCAAGCAAGGTAACCAGAACCTGAAGAGTATTTTCTCTAGAGATCTCTCCACCAAAAGACATTGCGACTCCATCTCGCATTCCAGCTACTGAACCAATTGATGAAGCTAGAGGAAAAGAACAAGTAACTCATCCTGCTCATACAGAAGTACCAAAGGAAGTTGCCGAGGACACCTCCAAGCAAGAAACGGAGGAAATTCTGAAGATCATCAAGAAAATCGACTACAATGTTGTGGAACAATTGGGACAAACTCCGCCCAAGATATCCATGTTAGCTCTGTTGTTGTGCTCTGAGGCTCATGCTAAAGCCTTAGTGATGTTTTTGAAGAATGCTCACATACCGCAAGACACTACTGCTGATCAATTCGAAGGTTGTATTGCTAGCCTGACCGTTAATAATGGCTTAAGCTTCTCTGATGCTGATTTGATTCATGCCGGAAAGAAACACAACAAAGCCTTGCACATCTCCATTGAATGCAAGAACATTACATTGTCTCACGTATTGGTGGATACTGGTTCTGCTCTAAATATCCTACCAAAAAGTGATTTCGACCGACTTGATGTTAAAGGATTGGTCTTGAAGCCCAACGACATAATTGTCAGAGCTTTTGGTGGTTCTAAACGAACAGTACTTGGAGAGCTCATCCTGCTAGTTAAAGTCAGTTCCCAGACTTTTGACTCTACTTTCTTCGTCATGGACATTCGTCCAGCTTACTCTTGCCTACTGGGATGCTCTTGGATACATGGGGCAGGCGCTGTTACCTCTACCCTACATCAGAAACAGAAGTACCCAATGAAGGGGAAGATTGTTACAGTATGTGGTGAGGAAGAATATATGGTAAACCATCTGCAGTCGTTCCGATACCTTGAAATGGAAGGTGAATTCATTGAAACTCCCTATCAAGATTTCGAAGCAGTTCCACGAGTCATGCCTGTTGACTCTCCTGTCACTACTGAAGTTACTAAAGTTCCGCCTAGAATGACTTTACTGAAGGGCGCCCAAGCCGCAATTGAAGAAGGAGGTCGTACTGTTTGGGGTCAGCTCCTTGATCTTCCTTTCAAATTTGACAAGACTGGTTTAGGCTTCACCACAAAAGGTCAGAAGATGATACGTCGCGAACGTGCTGGCAAACTTCCCTTCCACATCAGCAAGAATGGAGTCCATGCTATAGAAGACGACGAAAACAACTTCGACATCAACAACTGGATCTTCCCAACTCCAAACAAAGGACTCAGCAATTGGAAGACCGAAGACGTCATACCAATCTCCTTTAGACAGGAGTAATTGCTTTTTGTTTTCTGTTATGCTTTTCATTCTGTAGTTACGTTCAGACAATAAACTTAAAAGTCTAGTGCCTTGCCCGGGGCATCACGACTCGTTTGTGAGGGATATTATTTATCATTTGCATATTTTCATTCAATAAAATCATTGGACTTTTGCATTCAAATACTATTTTCTTTCCTTTCTTTTACTTTATTACCCCCTCAAAAAGCTATGTGTTCTTACACACACCCACGTCATACACTGCAGATTCACTCCGAATCTCGTTGATAACAGCTTTGCTATTGCTAAATATGACTTCGATAATCCGATCTACCAAGCCGAAGACGAAGGTGAGGAAGATTGTGAAGTGCCAGGAGACCTTGTTAGACTACTACAGCAAGAAGAAAGGGTTATAAAGCCGCACGAAGAGCCAGTCGAGGTTGTGAATCTAGGCACTGGCGAAGACAGAAAAGAAATCAAGATAGGAGCAGGTCTTGAGAATAGTATCAAGGAAATATTGGTCCAGATGTTGTGAGACTATATCGAGATTTTTGCTTGGTCCTACGAAGACATGCCAGGTCTGGATATTGACATTGTGGTACACCGACTACCAACAAAAGAAGGTTTTCTCCCTGTGGAGCAGAAGGTTCGTCGTATGCGTCCTGAGATGTCAGAGAAAATCAAAGCCGAAGTTATGAAACAGTTCAACGCCGATTTCCTAGCCGTTACTTCTTATCCACAGTGGGTTGCAAATGTGGTTCCTATACCTAAGAAAGATGGCAAAGTACGGATGTGTGTGGATTACAGAGATCTGGACAGAGCAAGTCCGAAAGACGATTTTCCACTTCCTCATATTTATGTTCTAGTCGATAACACCGCTCAACATAAGGGATTCTCCTTTATGGGTGGCTTCTCCGGTTACAATCAGATCAAAATGGCTCCTGAAGACATGGAAAAGACTACTTTCGTTACACAGTGGGGCACATTCTGCTACAAGGTCATGCCGTTCGGTCTGAAGAACATTGGCGCCACATATCAACGTGCCATGGTGGCATTTTTTCATGACATGATTCATCACGAGATAGAGGTCTACGTCGACGACATGATAGCTCGATCACAAACTGAAGAAGAATATCTTGATCATTTGCGAAAGCTGTTTGATGGACTGAAGAAATACAGACTGAGAGTTAATCCTAACAAATGCACCTTCGGAGTCAGATCCGGTAAACTCTCGGGATTTGTTGTCAGTGGTAAAGGTATTGAAGTTGACCCCGCCAAGGTCAAAGCTATCCAAGAAATGCCAGCTCCCCGCACTGAGAAAGAAGTCAGAGGTTTCTTGGGACGATTGAACTACATTGCCAGATTTGTTGTACATCTAACTGCTACTTGTGAGCCAATCTTCAAGTTACTGAAGAAAGATCAAGTAGTGGAATGGAACGAAGATTGCCAAACAGCTTTTGACAAAATCAAGGAATATCTACAAAATCCTCATATCCTGATGCCGCCTGCCAAAGGAAGACCTCTTATCATGTACTTAACAGTATTAGAGAACTCAATGGGGTGTGTGTTAGGGAAACATGACGAGTCTGGTCGAAAAGAGTATGCAATATACTACCTTAGCAAAAAGTTTACCGATTGTGAAACAAGATACTCACAGCTCGAGAAAACTTGCAGCGCTTTGGCCTAGGCTGATCGTCGACTAAGACAGTATATGTTGACTCACACTACCTTGTTGATCTCCAAGATGGATCCGATAAAATACATATTCGAGAAACCTGCTCTCTCCGGAAGAATAGCAAGATGGCAAATCATCTTGACCGAATATGACATCCAGTATACTACTCAGAAAGCGATCAAAAGAAGCGTAGTAGCCAATCATTTGGATCATCAAGCCATAGATGACTATCAGTCTATGCAGTTTGAGTTTCTAGACGAATATGTTTTGCTAGTTACTGATTGCGAAGAACCAGGACCAGACGAAGGACCTGAACCGGGATCCCGATGGACCATAGTCTTTGATGGAGCCTCAAATGCACTCGGCAACGGCATTGGCACCATCATTACGTCTCCTACAGGCAGACACACGCCTTTTACCGCCAGATTATGTTTCAGTTACTCCAACAACATAGCCGAATACGAAGCGTGCATCATGGGTATCAAAATTGCTATTGACTTAAGAATCAAATTCTTGCAAGTGTATGGAGACTCAGCTTTAGTGATCAGTCAAATTAAAGGCGATTGAGGTACGAAACATCCGAATCTCATCCCATATCGAGAGCATATTTTAAGTCTGATCCCTAACTTCGAAGAAATCACTTTCAATCATATTCCACACGAAGAGAATCAGTTGGCGGACGCATTAGCTACCATGTCATCTATGTTCAAAGTCAGATGGGACAACGAAGCTCCCCAAATCATCACCAAAAAGTTTGACGAACCAGCATACTGTTGTGAACTTGATACAGAAGAGAAACCTTGGTTCTACGAAGTGAAGAGGTATCTTGAGACTCAGGAATATCCCGCAGGGGCATCTGTCAATGACAATAAATTCTTAAGAAGATTCGCATCCAAATTCTTTCTCAGTAACGACATCTTATACAAGCGCAATCACGACTTGTGCTTACTCCATGTAGATCGAGCAGTGACGGATCATGGAAGAATTACATGAAGGCGCATTTGGTACCCACTCCAGTGGACATACAATGGCTAAGAAGATTCTAAGAGCAGGTTACTATTGGTCCACCATGGAAGCTGATTGTCACCGCCATGCTCGGTCTTGTCACAAATGCCAGATATATGCAGATAGAGTACACGTACCTCCAGTGCCGCTGAATGTTTTGACCGCTCCTTGGACTTTCCCAATGTGGGACATTTCCATGATTGGAGAGATCAAACCTACCGCTTCCAATGGACATCGTTTCATCCTTGTCGCAATTGACTACTTCACCAAGTGGATAGAAGCAGCTTCATTTGCATCTGTTACCAAGAATGTGGTGGCTTGATTTATCAAGCATAATCTCATGTGCCTGTACGGAGTTCCCGAAAGGATTATCACAGACAATGGTACCAATCTCAACAACAAAATGATCACCGAAGCATCACAACTCTTCTCCATATCGGCCAAAAATGAACGGCGCAGTGGAAGCCGCCAACAAAAATCTCAAGAAGATCATACAGAAGATGACTATGACTTACAAATATTGGCACGAGATGTTACCATTTGCTCTCCACGGTTACTACACTACAGTGCGAACATCTACAGGGGCAACCCCCTTCTCTCTTGTATACGGTATGGAAGCAGTCCTGCCAATCAAGGTTGAGATACCCTCAACCAGAGGCCTCCAGGACGCAGAGCTAGGTGAAGACGAATGGGTCCAGACTCGCCTTGACCAGATTAACTTGATCGATGAAAAATGGCTCGCATCCATCTGCCATGGACAGATCTACCAGAAGCGAATGATCAGAGCATTCAACAAGAAAGTCAAGCACCGAGTCTACCAAGTCGGTGATCTAGTAGTCAAGCGCATCATCCTCCCACAAGGTGACCCCAGGGGCAAATGGACTCCCACCTACGAGGGATCATTTGTAGTTAAAACAGTATTTTTTGGCGGAGCTATGATACTTAGCACCATGGATGGAGAAGATTTTCCACACCCTGCGAATGCAGACATAGTCAAAAAATACTATGCATGAACGAGACCGCTAGGTGACTGGCCTAGGAAAAAATAAGGGCATCCTTGCGAACCAAAAGGTTCAGGAAAAAGTTAAGGATATATACAAAAAAATCATGTACACCCGGCAAGTCGAAAACCTGCAAAGGCGGCTTGGGCAAAAAAGGGCATCCCGATAGATTGAAAACCCGAAAGGGCGGTCTAGGCAAAAGTTAGGGATTTAAGCGTACAACTATGTCTCGTCCATGTCACCTGCTTACAGACCATGCTACTATCAACATTCAAGATTTAAATGGCGAAAATCAATTCACTCACTTTCTACTGACAGCAAAGAGATGAGATAGTCAAAATATATGAGCAATAACATAGTTGAAACACGACGAAATTATTTCCACATAGCTTTTTACTATTCTGACAATTTCCTCTTACTAGGATATTTGTCTCTTGTATACAAACTTCTTGGCCATATGCCACTTTCCAAAATTAATGTAAATTCCCTTTTTATAGTGTTAATTTTTATTGTTTTTTGCATAAAGTCCAATGTTTTCTTTGAATGATTATATGCAACTGACAATAAACATCTGTTCACAAACATATGAAAAGCGAACGAACGAAAGTAATTACTACAAGCTCTAGGAATTGAGATGACGACTAAAGTCATCAATACATCCCCCACAGAGTTACTTTCACAAGAAATGCATCCACATGATCATCAATCCCCACGAAGCCATCGCTCTCCTTACAAAGACAAATCTTCTCCGACGAAATACTAATCTCCTCCCAGCAAGTATTCCAATACTTCAAGCTTCATCACGTTAGTCCCCGAGCAGTGATCTTATCAGCTTCATCACGTTAGTCCCTGAGCAGTGATCTTATCAGCTTCATCACGTTAGTCCCCGAGCAGTGATCCTAACAGCTTCATCAAGCTTCAGCTCTATCACATTAGTCCCCGAGCAGTGATCTTATCAGCTTCATCATGTTAGTCCCCAAGCAGTGATCTTATCAGCTTCATCACGTTAGTCCCCGAGCAGTGATCTTATCAGTTTCATCACATTAGTCCCTGAGCAGTGATCCTAACAGCTTCAACAAACTTCAGACTCATCACCTCAAGTGATCCCTACAAGCCTCATCAACTTTAATGACCCTATCAGCTTTGCCATGATTACATCAGTTTCCGAGCAGTAACCGGTTATTTCATATTACATCATTCCCCAACAAGATCTATGGACAAGATCCCCATCCGAGTATCTCTTGATCGCTGCTATTCTTCCAACAGCGTTAATATCCAGACTCGAGATTTGGCCAGATAGTGCATCGGAGGAATCAGAAGCTTCTATTTTTCTCTCCAAGTTAGGGTTCGCAACAACCTTATCCCCTTGCAAACATCAGAAATCCCCAGCAGGACGTTCCCATCTTCTTCAAGATGGATATGATTTGAAATACATCTGCATTCATACATCTACATTCATACATCTACATAAAAGTCATAACATATGCATACATGATAGTAATATTGTCATACACTCGCATGCATCATAATCTGCATAAAGCTAATCATATCCTTTCAAGTTAAAATTCCCCAACAGGTAACAACTATTTTCCAAACAGAAGGTCAGAGATTAATACCCAAAACAAGACAGGAAATCCATCTGAAAGACCACACAAATTATTTCCAGGCAACAGATTATGGATTAACACCCGAAGCAAGACGGGAAAGCTGTCCACATCCTACCAAATATTCACCTCAGGAATAGCCAAGACAAAGGTTCATCCTGACTCTCTCTTATTATTATCAACAGCCCCGGATGGCATCCTTAAGCCCATTTCCGATTACACGTCTTCATCTCTCCAGATGGCATCTTAAGCCCATCTCCGTTGTCTCTTTTACTCAAAGACAAATCTGAGTCTAGCGACTCTCTTCTCCGGATGGCGTCTTTCGGTCTCAAAAGACAACTACGTCTGTCTCTTCTTCTCTAAATGGCATCTATAAGCCCATTCAAGCATCATTCATTAGTCATCAACAATAAGTGCAAATTTTCGGTGTACTCAGTGTTCAATCATCTTCTACCTTCAGGACACGAAAGGCAAGCATGCCAATCTAACCCTTCTAGTACAAGAATATTGAACAGGGGAAACTGTTATACCCCAAAATTTTCCCTCCCATTTCTCAAGACAATCCACCATTCCATACTCAAAGATTCCACAAGGGTGATCAGACAAATCCTCTCCTAAGCAATCAACCCAAACTAGGGTTTGGCTCCTCTCAAGTCAAGATGGACTTCCAATGCTCCAAGTGATCATCATACCTCATTATATGTTCCAAGGGATCACCATGTCAAGTTTCAAGCCTTACAAGCCAAATTTGCTTAGTCAATTGCTCAGATGGTTGAAAATCAACTTTATTGGACAAAAAGTCAATTGTGGTCAACATACGGTCGAACTTCATAATTTTTGGACAACACCAACATTTTGATGTAATATTCATCATTTGATCAAGGTTTGATCATGATTCCTCAAGAAAAGTCAAGATTTGATCAAAAGTCAAAGTTTCTAAATTAGGGTTTTTTAGACAAAAGTCAATAGAACTTTGACCAGGCATAACTTTCACATAATTTATCAAAAAAATTTCCACCAAAGCTCATTTTAAAGAGAATTTAATTCTCTACAACTTTATGTCTCACAAGCTTGGGCTAGAAATGCTTCATTTGGAAGTTATGGATCAAAACATTATAGGTCTTTTTAAAAGTCAACAAAAAGTCATGGAAACTTCAATGAATATGAAACCAAAAGGGATGTTTAGAAGACATCTTGACCTTTCTAAAAATACCAAGAACATCCAAAAATGTTAAAAATTGAGCAAGATACAAGTTATGCAAGTTGAGCATTTTTGAGGAGGTGCATAAAGAGAAATACTTGAGAAAATAAAATTTTTTCCAAATGGGCCTAACTTCTCTTGATTCAAACATGTTTCTAATCCCAATTGGAACCTCCAAGCCCAAGGCCACGTTTTTTATCTTTTATTTTTATTTATTTTGGATTTTTATTCATTTAAAACCAATTTAATTAAAATGGGTTAATAGTTATTTACCCCCTGCAATTTAAAAGATATAAATCAAATTTTAAATACAAGAGTGATTTTCTCTCATTCTTGTTGTCCAAGCAAGCCATACAAGCTGTCATTTTCGAAATTATTAAGATTGGCAAGAGATTTGATTGAAATTGGCTCAAAAAGGAAATATTTGGTTTTATTCCAAATCAAATATTTTCTCATTGATTGGCATGTGATTTCTTCATAATTCTTGACCTAATTCACTCTAGTATATATACACGATGATTCCAGATGCCACAAAGACGAATTTGATGCCTCAAGAACCCTAAACCAAGTGCAAAAAACCGTGTGTTCCAAGCTACATAGAAGCCATAGTTTTGCACCAATTCAAGGAATTCCAAGTATTCCAACACGTTCCTGGAGGTCCTCTGAATCGATCCAGATACTCACAAGCCAACAAAACATCCAGAAACACGAAATCAAGAACATGGTTTGCATCTAGTGTACCCCAAAATTTACCCTCTTCCTTTCTGCACTTTTGGCTTATAATCCGACTGCACAAACATACATGTAACCGCATGCATACCATTCATCATGAGGTTACCATGCTCAAGGTATCCTGAACGACAAGAGTTTACTCGCCTTTTCCTCAATAAAGTAGATTTTGGATTTTCAGTGCGTTCTGGCACTCCCTAAGGCATATCTCTCGTCTCCTTGGGTATTTTCTATTGGTTTTTGGCAAGCCCCTCCCTCTCATTATTATCTACAACTTTTGTTTGAAGGCCGAGAGTAGATTTTGCAAGGAAGGTCCTCAGAGAGACAGTTTTCCTAGTGGATCATGCTGAATTTTAGTGCTGAACCGTGCATTTTGGCTCACTAAAATGCCTTTATCTCCTAGCTGGAAGCTCGGAATTGAGCGGGACTGATATCTAAAATTCTGCATTAAAGTCCTCTACAACTTTCATTTACAACTCTAGGGCTGATTCTTCACCAATCAGTACCAGAATTTTGTTCTTTCAAGTTGATTTTTGGAGCTGAGCTGAGCAATTTTCACCTGATACATGAGGTTCGGTAGGTCGTATCTCATTCGATTTTCATTAAAACGAGATGGTACTAGTGCCAAAAGTTCGTAAAGTGTGTTATCTTCGTTTGTCTCACAAATGCTCATTTGCAAATTTCGATCAGAGGGTCCTCGTTCGAGGCACTTTCTCCACAGAGTGCAAATAAAATTTTGCACGTGTCAGTGGTCAAAAATTGATGCTGAAACTTTAAAAATTCTTATTTCCTTGACCGTTCACTGGATCAAGTCGGGATTTTGATGTGCGCAGGCAAAATCGAATTCCGGTCACTTTTCGTTCAAGCTCTGATTCCGAATTCCGCACGGATTTGGCTGTTTTGAGTTAATTACGAAAATTATTTGGATAATTATGATTTAGGCTTGATTATGGTTCTTAGGCCCAATTCCTAGAAACTATAAATAGATTTTCTCACCACAAATCAAGGGGGACCTCATCATTTGCTTAATTTTCACTATCAAATCAGACTTTAATTCTCTCAACACACACAAGGCAAAATTCAGAGAAAGTTTCAAATTACATCTTTCCCTCCAAGCAACCACCACAGGCCGCCACCAGACCTCCGTCCAACACTTGCTTCAGCCACAGACCGCGCTAAGCACGCTGCCCACGCTAAGCACGACCTGCGAATTCTGGTTTTCTTCCTCGCAGCACTTCTCTCTTCAACCTATATCATCCTCTACTCCTTCTGCACGCATCTGATATGGAAGGAACGATTTCATCTTGATTTCTTCTCCAATTGCAAGATCCAAGGGTTTCTCTTTCTTCTTCTTCAATCCTCCATTGAAATTCAAGTTTTCTTCAAGAATTCAAGGCTAATTCTGAAGATTATCATCATTTCACCACTGATTTGGTATTTTCTTTGAAGAGCTCAAGGAATTCCTCTTCAATTTGACTCAAGCCTCAAGTTCAAGTAAATGTTAGGTTCAAATAAGCACTTATTTTAAGCTATTTCTGACTTTCAGCTTTTCTTGAAATTGAATACTGAAATTGCATGCAAATTCAATGTAGATTCTGAATCTAGAATTTGTACTCTTGAATTCTTTGATTTGAATTGAATCTTGCCGCCTTATTCGTGTCGGAGTGAGGATTTTGTACATAGCATGCATATATCTTTGTGCATTTGTATTTCCCCTGCACATAAGCCACAAATTCATGCACATTGCATCCTCCATCACATGCTCGCGCATTAGAGAACGTTTAACTTGTTTTATTTGCATCGATTAATGATGATTTGAAGCGTAATTTGCATTCGACATGTAGATATCCAAGCATTTCGTTCATTATGCTCCGCATGCACTGTACATAAGTCCACGGCATATGCATTCCAAGTGTTTGTGTTAATGCATGACTTAGATTCTTTGAAAGAAAACCTCTAAATGTCATGACTAGCTTGCATCACCATACACATAAACGTTGGAATTATCAATTTGATTTGCATTCCTTTCATGTTCATGCATTTAATCTCACAATTGAACATTGGAATTATCAATTTGATTTGCATTCCTTGCATGTTCATGCATTTAATCTCACAATTGAACATTGGAATTATCAATTGGATTTGCATTCCTTGCATGTTTATGCATTTAATCTCACAATTGAACATTGGTTTTATCGATTCGATTTGCATTCCTCGCATGTTCATGCATTGTTACATGTATGTGAACATTGGTTTTATCGTTCGATTTGCATCCCTCGCATGTTCATTCATTATTTTGCTATGAACATTGGTTTTATCGTTCGATTTGCATTCCTCGCATGTTCATGCATTGCTACATGTATATGAACATTGGTTTTATCGATTCGATTTGCATTTCTCACATGTTCATGCATTGCTACATGTATATGAACATTGGTTTTATCGATTCAATTCGCATTCCTCGCATGTTCATGCATTGCTACATGTATATGAACATTGGTTTTATCGACTCGATTTGCATTCCTCGCATGTTCATGTATTGCTACATGTATATGAACATTGGTTTTATCGTTCGATTCGCATTCCTCACATGTTCATTCATTACATTGCTATGAACATTGGTTTTGTCATTCAATTTACATTCCTCGCATGTTCATTCGATTTTCACTCGCTATGTGACTGTGGCCTAACAGCATAGATCATATTATTGCATGAGAGCATCACAAACAGGTGGTCCAGACAAAAAATGACATTTTTGCAGGTTGCAGGTCGCGCTTAGCGCCACAAGGAGCACGCTAAGCGCCAAACTCACTGACTTTTGTTTTGCAGGTCGCGCTTAGCGCGGTCCAGAGCATGCTAAGTACGTTGGCTTCTGTTTGGGCCACGCTCAGCACGATATACCGGGCTTAGCGCGGTCTACTGGTGCATTTTTTCTGTTTTTCTCGATTCTAATGGCAAACAGTAGTCACCCTAGCTATGCCTAGCTAATGTTTATGCTCTATTTCGTGTAGGGACTTGTGTTGCATATACATTCGGCACATTTCTCCGATATTTGTGTACATACGTATGCATTCTTGTACTTGCTTCTTGGGTCTAACTCCCTTCTTGCATGTGTTGCTTGAGCTTGTACACCCACGTGTAAACCCATCCTATCTTGATTTGCTTGCTCTAATCTTGTTCTTGCAGGCATTATTGCTTCGGATGCGTATCGACACGTATTCCGCTTGTTTTGATGCTTTGAACAATTCTCACCGGTTTGCTCTTATTGCATGGCTGCAGTACTTGAAGTTTTCCGGATTATTTCTATAGCTTGCAGTGCTCTTCGGATTCTATATCTGTTTGGTAGTTTCCACACCGTTTATTGCATTCTCTTACAGCTTTCCTAGATATCATGAGAAGTAGGGCTTTACAGCTTTCTTTTGCCATGAGAAGTAGGAATAGAGATGCATGATGGGGCTTTCGTAGTTGGAGCATGTTCAGGAACCCCTCTGGTTTATTTAAAGACCCGTTTAGGGAAATTCTACTTGTGATTTCTGCATATTTGCTTGTTTGTCTGTTTTTCCCAGGAGCTTGGTTAGGATTGGTTCTTTAGCCTAGACATTAGGATCCTCATCCTTTGCATGTCAACATAGGTAGATATTTCCCTTGCATCTTAAACCATAGGTCCAACGTTTGCATGACAACATTAGGGTAGTTCTTAGCTAGTCTCCCTTTTGTTTTGTTAGTTTCTTTCTGCATCTTGCATGTAATAAAACTAAAATTTGCCTTTCTTTTCTTCCAAACTTAAAACACATAATAATGGTTTAAATTCCTTTCTCAAGGTAAAAAACAACCAACCAATACAAACTCTTTTCGCCTCTGCGCATTTTCTTTTCTTTTTGTGTTCAAAACCTTTTTCACAAGTAAAAAACACAAAACCCACCAAAACAAGTGAGTCGAACTACGGCGCTCTGACTTTCCCATTGCATGCGGGAATATGTAGGCATCTTGTCACAGGGCTCGATCGAGCAAACTTTGTAAATACTTCTTTCTTTTCCCCGTGGTTTCTTATTTTCTCTTTTCTTTCGCATGTATGGTAGTGATTAAGCATAGATAGACATAACACACCCTTTAGCTAGAAATAGAAAGTGGATACCGTAGAGTACTACGGGCGCGTGGGGTGCTAATCCCTTCCCCTCGCGTAACTAACTCCCTTACCTAGATTCTCTTGATTTCTCGGTCATAGGACCGCGATTTCTCCCCTCAGGTTTACTCTATGTTTTACTTTCTCCCTCGTGAGATAAAAGACGTTCGATGGCGACTCTATTGATACCAATTACCAGTCGGAGGTTCAACAGGGTGATTTCAACATCCTTTTATGTCAAATTCGATTTCTATTATTTATGCATCATAAACATAATTTGACTGTATATTCTTGATCGTGATGATGTTTGCAAGCTTTCTGGTTTGGTTAATTTAATTTTAGACGCAGGTACAAGCTTATGCCATTGTTAGGGTTTGTGGACCTCAAATTAGGGTTTCTCATAATAGGTAAAATTAGGAACGGCTAGTGGTACTATCACACTCAGGAGGTCAAATTGGATCGATCCATGCCCTCACCATGAATTTATATTGCTTGTGTTGAATTTTTGAAACTTGCAGGTCCTATAGCTACAGACGATATTTAGGTAAAAGCTTTTGCTACGGATGAAAACCGTAGCTAAAAGTCTGGAAATTCAAATGGGGACGAAGACCCCCTTCGCACGTTTTTTGATTCAATTAATTTCCGGAAAATTATTTCCTTTATGTTTATTTTGTTTCAGTATTCAAACACCAAAGCATGCTAGCTCAGTTGGCCAAGGGACGCGCGTGTGAGGGAGAGGAGCAGGGTTCGATCCCTGGCTCCAACATTATTTTTTAACACTTATTCAAACTAACATATTTCCTTATTTTCTTCATATTTTCTTTTTCTAATTTAATTTCTTTTCAAATATTTTTCTAACACATTAAAAAATCACAAAAAATATTTTCTTTTTAGATTTAGGTCAGAAAAATGCTTATTTAATTTTTAACATAAAAAAATAATATTTTTCATTCATATTCTAATTAATTGTTAATTAATCAAAAAATTAACTTTTAATTGTTTTTCCATACTAAAATTAATTCGGAAAATTCCCAAAAAAATATTTTCTCATCTAGTTAGGTTTGCTAACCCTAAAACTTTTTCCTAACTCAAAAATCTTTTTTTTCACTAACATTATTTTCTCTTATTTGCAATTCGATTCTTTTTCCGATAATTGTAACTGCTTCCAGGTTGTAATAGTTAGGACTATTTTCTCGCATTTTCTTTTCCAATATTATGTAACTGCTCATGGGATGTAATAGTTTAATTAGGTTTACTTTCTGCACTCCTATATTATGTATCTGCCCCAAAGCCATGTAATAGCGTAGGATTTACTTTTCGCATTTTACATTCCCGCAATTTACTTTCCGCACTTATAAACTGCAAGTAACTAGGCGTGTATGGCAAGATAAAATCAACATAGCTAACTCTAATCACAAGATAAATTATCTGAATTCAGCACACTCTCTCCACACATGCACCCCCTAGGGTATTCTCTCTCGTTGTCTTTCGAATAAATGGTCAAGTCCCTCGAACGTAGGGGTATCTTAGCGCAGTTGCCTACAAACATATCATCATAGTCCCTTCGAATCAAAGATCATAGTCCCTCGATGTTGCCTACGAATACATGATCTAGTCCCTCGATTGTTGCCTACGAAAAGTGATGATCTTCCCTACGAATGTGCTAGGATACTCCTATAAGTTGCCTTCTATAACCATCTGATGTCCCTTCGAACGTCCCTCTACATCCAATGAATAGGGTTACCTGCCAACTAATGGTATGGATAGCGCTATTCTAAAGGAAAGTAAAATAACACGGAAACGACCGTTCTGAGTAGGTAATAGACTCTTAATTGCTTGCTCTATCAAAATACTTTTCACAACTCGCACTTTTTTCAAACATTTTCAAAAAACACTTTGTATACATTCCAGCGTGAATCATTACAAAGTTCCTTTTCCAAAATGAAACATTTCCAAACACTTCGTATACATTCCAGCGTGAATCATTACAAAGTCAAAGTGAAATGCCTTTTCAAAAATATTTTCAAACACACAGAAAGCAAATTTCAATGTGAGCTAAAGCAATTAAGAGCCCGTAGATAACTACGGATGGAAAGGGGTTCTTGCCATACCCCAATTTTTGACCTAATATACCACCTCACATTTGCATCATTGCATCACTAACAGTTCAGAACAGGATTAATCGGGTGTAGCATTCACAGGTCAAATTTAGGGTTTCATCAAATTTTCATCTAATTCAAGAGGTAACCAATTAGGGTTTGAGTTTTACTTACTTCATTTTACCTATCTTGATCAAAACATCAACCTATGATCCTCAGATATCCAACTTTTCTCATTGATCAATCAAGGATCGACCAATTAGGGTTTTGGTCGAGCATGAGTATTCTCTGATTTTTTGAGCAATGAATGACTTTTTTGGTTAGAGATTGGTCATTATATCTTAGATACAACATCTTGACCTAATTTCTGAACTCAAAACATCACAAAAGTTCACAGACTTCATCAGTCAATTTCTGAAACATCTGATGAAATTTCATCTGCACTGAAAAGTCAAACTTTGACTTTTGGTCAACTTTTTCAAGACAAAACCTTTTCCAACATCAAAATACTTCAAATGATCCATCTTGATCATAAAAAATCAAAGAATTTGGAAAAGTCAACAAAAAGTCAAAATTTCTAACACTTAGAAAAATGTTCAAGTGTAAAAATTTTGTACTTTTTCCAAACTTCATGGCATTTTTTCACATAGTTCCACTTTGATTTAGAAAAAAACTCAAAACATGAAAGTTGTAGCTCTTGAAACAAGCTTTCCAAAATGTCCAAGAACTCTCAAATCCATGGAGTCTAGCTATACTTTTGAAATTGAAACATAAGGCTCCATAACCATGGATTTCAAGGTCAAAACTTCAAGATTATAGGTCATTTTTGAATTTCTTCATCTAGAAGCAATGCCACCTTGCCAAGATAAGTTTAGAACTGATAAATATCAGTTGAAAGTAATAATTGAAGGATAGGATCAAGATTGGATTTTCACACATGGTTAAAAAAGGAAGTTTCCTTTTAAGGCAAAATGACTTTCTTGCCCTCTAAGGCAAGTTTGATTTACCAAAAGCCAATCCTTGTTGCCTAACATTTCAGAATTCATGGCCTATAAATAGAGGCATCATTTTCAAGTTGAAACTACACCAAAGCCATGCAAGTACATGCTTTCACTATTCATCTTTGAAAATTCATGAATCATAGTTCAATTTGTGAAAACTTGCAATTTTGAAAACTAATGAAAAACTCTGATCAAATTGGTGTCTAATATGTTTTAATGTCCATTTGAAACTTGTTTGAAGCTTAAGATTAACACAAATCAAGCTAAAACTCAGAATTACACTTCATGTCACATGAGCTTGCAAAACTGCCTTAAAACTCAAATCCATAGCTTGGCTCGAGCAAGTGATGTTCTGATCATCCAAACACCATCCACAAACATCATAGAGATGATGCAGACCCTCAGCAACAATCTGTAACAACTCTAACATCGATTTCCAGTTTCCGTTTTAAGCTTATGCAGGTTGACTTGGTTGGATTGATCCAGGGTGATTCGAAGCAAGCAGACCACTCATACATGATCCATAGAGGCCGTTGATGCTAAAACAGTCATTAGAACTCAACTGGAAGCACTCCTTCATTGAAATCGATTCCAGCTTCAACAGGTAAGAACTTGAAACTCGAACTCTATGATTTCTTGCATCTAAACAAAAAATCTCTTGGCCATTTGTTTTCTACACCACTCACGATCATTAACCCTCAACCAATTGAAAAAATCATCCATCATACGCCATTTCAATTAGAATTTTCAGTTCTAGGGTTCTTCGTGATTTCTGGAAATTCAACCATGTTAAACCAAAAATAAATGAAATTAACAACAACCATCATGTTCCTTGTCAAAATTCGTGCAAGTTTGATGTTTACATCATCCATTTTCATTGAGAAACAAAGAATCTAGGTTTGAACAAGGATTGAAGAGGACGATGATGGAGTTCGCGCGTGTTCTAGTTTTTCAAATTCAAAATTTCCAATATAATATTAACACGTGGTTTGACTTCAATACACAAATGCATTGTTGCCCCAGCGGTTGCCAGCTCACTTTTAAGTCACTATGCCACGTATCCACCCATCAGGTCCTGGGTTCAAGCCTCCCATGGACCAATTTTTTTCAAACTTTTCATTTTTTCTTCATGTTTTTTACAAACTTTAACATTTTTTTTAACTAATCAAAACTCCTCATTTTGAGGTGATTTTTTGTACACTTGTCAATAAATGTATCTATTTTATGATAGTGCAAAAAGTTTCAGAAAAAACTTTCATCCGATTATGTTTTAATCGAGCCGAAAACGACACTTTGTGCACTTTTCAAAACACCTTAAAAGGTGATTTTTTCAAACTTTCGAATCCCGATTCTTTTCAAAACTTTTCATAAATGAATTTTACATTTCAAAAACATTTTAAAATAACATTCTTCAAAACTTTTCATCAAACTTGCATCTTTTTTCCATGATCGATCCGATTAAACGATAAAACAAATTCGTTTTCTCTCGTTTTTCTTAACCGATCATGGGCCTCCCTCACGGTGTAAGTCCTAAAAGCATTCTTTTTATGTACCGTTATTTCTTTGTGCATATCCATTTCTTTTATGTATACGTCTTTTTACCTGTACATAAATACAGACAAACTTCTTCCGTTTGTTTTCATTTTACACTGAAAACCATTGGTATTGAAAGGAGCATTATTCCCTGTGAAACTGCTTTTAAACCAATGGGTTTCCCTCACGGTGTAAGTCCCAAACCAACATTCTTTATGTACATACATATTTTCTTTGTACATATCAAATTCTTTTCATATACATACAAATTTTTACCTGTACATAATACAAACATCTTTTGTAAAGTGCAGACAAACTTCGATCGTTTGTTTCCGTTTCGTCTGTATATACACTGAATCCCATTGGTATTGAAAGGAGCATTATTCCCGGTGAAACTGCTTTTAAACCAATGGGCCACCCTTATGGTGTAAGTCCCAACCCTCCTATGTACATCCACATCCTCTTGTACATAACTACTCGTTCGTGTACATATTTACTTCCTTGTACACATTCAAACTTGTAAGTAATCAAGTTGCGCTCGTTTTAAACGTTCGTTTCACCTACACTTGTTTATATTTCACAAATCATAAACTCTTGTAAAATAAACATCATGCATTGTTTATATTTCCTTCATAAACTCCTGTGAATACATATCACACACACACACTTGTTTATACAACTGTCTAGTTATAACATAACGACTAGTCTAACCAATAGGTTCCCCATAGTTATTAGCCTCCTCTTGGGCTTTATACAAGATAACTCTCCCCACAGATTTAGCCTCCTCTTGGGCTTTGTACAAGGTAACTCATTTCATCTGAGTTCAGCCTCCTCTTAGGCTTCATATAAGAAAACTCATTCATCTGAGTTTAGCCTCCGCTTAGGCTTCATATAAGACAAGCACTCCCCTGTTGAGTCAGCCTCCTCTTGGGCTTCGTTCAAAAGAACTCCTCATTGAGTTTAGCCTTCTCTTGGGCATCATACAATGAAAGAGACAGGAAATCTCTTAACAGCCTCCTATTGGGCTTCCAATACAAAGAATCACCCGCGTTAGGATAGAACCCTGATAGTATAATTTCCCGGTGAAATTGCTCTAATTCCAAAAGGATGGTTTCCCGGTGAAATCCCTTTTAAAGCCAATGCCAGCCATACCCTATAGCTTCCTCTTAAGCTTCATACAAGGACCCTCGATGACCCTTGATGACCCTCGATGACCCTCAGAATGCCTCCTCTTGGGCTTACAATAGAAGGACCCACGGGCTTCTTAAAAGCATCCCTTTAATCCAATCAATTTCTCCTCAAGATTTAGACATCTATCATCTCTATGGAAGAAGTATCTCATCTATCACATCACATACAATCAAAAACTTTTCAAACTCTTTTCAAACAAAAAAACATCTCTTAATCGTAAGTGGTAACACTTGTACACTCAAGCAAAACACCCAATACTTACAGTTAAAAGGTTCAATCATCTTTTTCAAACATCTTTCTTAAACATGTAAGTGGTAACGCTTGTACACTCAAGCAAAACACCTATAACTTACGACGAAAGATTTTAATCAATCAAACTTTTCAAAAATGTATGTGATGAAATAGATTAGATACATTTTTCATTAAGATGACATTTGTCTGTCTCTTACTAACATCCTGTTGCTTTCCACTAAGCATAAGTGAGAACTACGATTGCTCTGACTTTCTCAACATCCTTTTGAGAATACGTAGGCACAAGGTCTCATCCTTGCCGAGCAAATTTCTTTCTCCCTCAGACCAAACAAACCATAGATCCCTGTAGATCCGAGCTACAAATGCTCTGATTCCCACTAGGGGATATGTATGCAGAAGATCCACAGATCTTTGCGAGCACAATAATAACAAACACTAGGATCCCACATAACCTTATCTTTCTTAAAATCCCAAAGGAGAAACTTTCCCAATCATAGAAATAGCAATTAAAACACACAAACATATCAAACATATTCATATATAAAGCTATAGATAACTATATATATTTAGGGTGCTCCATCTATTCCCTTTATATAACAAACCCCCTTACTCAGAATCTCCCCAATGCGTTGCGTCTAGTTTGCGCTAGTCGTTACGCATATCAAAATCAATTGAGGGTATTAACAGCTTTCCCCTTTTTCATAATCATTAAATCATCTTTTCTTGTGTTGAAAATAATAAAGCTTGATGCTCGCGGCATCTTTATAAACAAATCAAAAGAGTAAATCGTTTCGAGTTAGAGAATCTGAATTCATATTCGATTCGCTAGCGCGTCACTTTTTAACGCGAACAGTTCTAATACCTTCTTTTTTCATAACCAACTCCCTTACTCAGAATCTAAACGAAGGTCTTTTCCTGTTCTATTCACCTTCCCTTAATTGGATACAAGAAAAGTCGGTGGCGACTCTTGCTATTCGCAACATTTGCGATCAAACGCAAAACAAAACAAGTCAGTTCTTCCACCGTGTTACAAGTACCCTCGAGAGTAATGATGACTACCCCAATTCCATTGCCAAAAACGTTAACTACTCCATCAAAAATTAGGCCCCATCTTGATTTAGGATCAGGACTTCTTCAGGTAATGGTTCACACAATCTTTCATCTTTAAGTACATAACATCCTCGTTAGGGAAGTCAAACTTGAGAGATTGGTATTCGTTGATTGGTTGATAAGCCAAGTGATCGGCGAGAATGCTTCCTTTAACCTCTTTTCGTGCGCGGTACTCGAAGTCATATTCAGATAATAGCATCTGCCATCAGGCAATTCTCCCTGTTAAGGCAGGCTTTTCAAAGACGTACTTGATTGGATCCATTTTGGAGATTAAGCAAGTCGTGTGGTTGATCATGTACTGGCGGAGATGTTTCGAAGCCCATACCAAAGCACAACAGGTTTTCTCGAGCATGGAGGAACGAGTTTCACAATCAGTGAAATTTTTACTCAAGTAATAGATGGCATGCTCCTTCTTACCGGTTTCATCTTGTTGTCCAAGCACGCAGCCCATGGAATTTTCCAACACGGTAAGGTACATCATTAGAGGTCTTCCTTCGATTGGAGGAATCAATATTGGAGGTTCTGACAGGTATTCCTTGATACTGTCAAATGCTTTTTGGCAATCTTTTGTCCACACAACCTGTTGATTTTTGCGGAGAAGCTTGAATATTGGTCCACAAGTAGCATTCATTTGAGAGATAAATCTGGAGATGTAATTCAATCGTCCTAGAAATCATCTTACTTGCTTTTCCATTTATGGTGCATGCATTTCTTGAATAGCCTTAACTTTGTCAGGATCAACTTCAATACCTCTTTGGCTGACAATGAAACCTAGGAGTTTTCCTGATCTCACCCCAAAGGTGCATTTGTTAGGATTCAAGCGAAGCTGATATTTCCTTAGTCCTTGAAACAACTTCAAGAGATATTCTATATACTCTTCTTCAGTGTTAGACTTTTCTATCATGTCATCCATGTAGACTTCGATCTCTTTGTGCATCATGTCATGAAAGAGAGTAGTCATTTCCCTTTGGTAAGTTGCGCCTGCATTCTTTAATCCAAACGGAATTACTTTGTAGAAAAAAGTGCCCCATGGCGTGGTAAAAGATGTCTTCTCCATGTCTTCGGGAGCCATTTTGATCTGATTCTAACCAGAGAAACCGTCCATGAAGGTAAAGACGTTGAACTTAGCAGTGCTATCAACCAGCATGTCAATATGCGGTAATGGGAAATCATCTTTTGGACTAGATTTGTTCAAGTCCCGGTAGTCAACACACATCCTGACCCTTCCATCTTTCTTTGGAACATGCACTATGTTAGCTAACCATTGAGGATATTCGGAGGTGACGAGAAAACCTGCGTCGAGTATCTTTTGAACCTCTTTTTTGATCTTATCAGCCATGTTTGGGTGAGTCCTCCTCAGTCATTGTTTAACTGGCGAACATTCCGGAATTAATGGCAAGTGATGCTCTACGATGTTGGTATCCAACCCTGGCATGTCTCGGTAGGACCAAGCAAACACATGGACATATGTTTTTAGAAGATCTATCAGTTTGCTCTTGACATTGTCATCGAGTAGAGCTCCGATGTTCACTTCTTTTCTGTTTTCCTCAGAACCCAAGTTGATCGTTTCTAAAGGCTCTTCGTGGGGCTGAATGATTCTTTCCTCATGCTTAAGTAATTGGGAAATCTCATCAGGGATCCCATCTTCATCCTCTTCTTCGACGTCGAACACAGGGAATTCAAAGTTGAAAGAGGTCATAGAGTTATTGCGTTCAATGGGTTTATTCATTGTTAATCTGCACATATGATTTATGTTCGATTTTTAAATAAATAAAAAAAGCAAATGCAAAAGTGTATGCAGATTATTTTTGAAAATGTTTTTTTTATTGGGTTTTTTAGGATTACCATTTCCAGAAAAAAGGCAAAAAAACGAAAAATAAACACAAAATGTGGGAATCAAAACAACGCTTTATTTATGATTCACATATGAAACAAGCCCTAAATACAAACTCTTATGTCTTGGGCAAGACAAAGAGAAAATTATTTAAAAACTAGACCTATAAAACACCTCTCTGCCTTGGACGGGGTGAGAGTTCAAAATAAAAGCGAGATAACTACTTAGAACGGTGAACAACAGTCTGAACCTCAACGACTTTCCAAAAGTGACGAACTCCTTGGTAGACTATGTATTCCGAAAGTTTTCCCTTAGGGTCATCTTTAGTGATGACGTTGACCATTGGTCGAGCATGATTTAAAGGCTCTAGTTTCTTAACCTTGTCCTTTGTACTGCTAAGGCGATCTTCCTCTTCTTGTTTGACAGGTCGAGGAGTATAAAGTGAAGTACATGTGTCTTCAGGCGACATGTATTCTGGACTTTTAGAATGTAATTCCCAATCTTCTGGATGAAGAGACTCGTTATCAGAGACACTTTGCAAGTCATTTTCAGGATCATCTTCCTAATCGTTTCCAAAAATTGCATTTATCTGGGAATAAGAAAATTCAAGTTCAACAACCTTCGCAGGTGTATTGAAGCAAAGATCTTCAGTCGTAATCTCAAATGGATGATGAGATTGGGAGGGCATGTATGCCTCTTCTGGTTGATTGAGATATTCAAGAGGATCTTCCCATCTAGTTGGTTGGATGTCTTCAATTTAAATTCTTGAACTTTCAGGGGAGGTATATTTTACCATGAAGTCAAATTTTCCACTTGGCTGCCCCATGGTATCCCAAACCTTAGGTGGGATAGGTGGAATTTATTCTTTATCGTCTTGCTGGAACATAATTTTGAACTATTCTGAAGGAGAATAGAACGAAGTATGCGGTTCTTCCTAAGAGATGTATCCAGGATCGTTGAGAAAAGTTTTCCATTCTTCAGAACCAGAGAGATTTTCTTCAGTTTCTTCATTAATAAGGACGTTAACCTCTTGAGGAACAGGGTTAAGGAAACCTCCGATGTGGAATACTTCTTTGATTAGACGAAGAGTTTCGTCCTCCTCATTGGCTTTTGAGATTACCAAAGTAAATCTGAGTCCCATTTTGGTTTCATTGTTGATAGGAATCACAACTTATCCCCAACCGGCGGCAGTACCGTCTTTCACTATCTGCATTGTTTCTTTGTAAGAGGAGATAGATGATCTATTTCTTTTGGTAGATTCATCTTCTAACGAGAGGCCTTGGAACTGTGTTTCTTCTACATCCTCAGCAGAGATGAAAGAGAAAGTGGATAAGTGGCTTACTAACAAGGCTTGCTCCCCACTTATGGTTACCAACTTTTTGTTTGTTACGAATTTCAATTTTTGGTGGAGCGTAGATGTTACGGCTCCAGCTTCATGTATCCATTGTCGACCTAACAAACAGCTGTAGGCGGCTTGAACGTCCATAACTTGGAACGTGACTTGAAAATTATGTGGACCAATTGTCATCGAAAGGTTAATTTCTCCAATAACAGATTTTCTTGATCCATCAAAAGCTTTGACTACCACACCACTGAATTTCATAGGTGTTCCTTTGTAAGACAAATGAGCGAGAGTCGTTTTTGGCATTACGTTCACGGAAGATCTAGTGTCCACTAGCACATTGGACAGAGAGTCTGATTGACAGTTCATAGAGACATGCATAGCAAAATTATGATCTCTACCCTCTTCAGGGAGTTCTTCATAATTGAAGCTCAGATTGTTGCAAGCCGTTATATTGGCTACAATTCCACCAAATTGATCGGTAGTTACGTCATGATCTATGAAGGCTAAATCCAAAACCCTCATCAGGGCCTCTCGATGGGCTTCAGAGTTTAAAAGCAAAGAGAGTATTGAGATTTTGGAAGGAGTTTTCATCATTTGATCCACAACTTTGTACTCACTCTTCTTAATCAGCTTTAGAATTTCATCAAAGTCTGGATTGATATTGGTTCCATCAGACGGACCAATGTTTAAGTCTAGATTACCAACGGGAATTCCTACAGGATTTGCAACGGGTACATAAATAGGACTTTGTCTTGTTGTAGGAGCGATAGGCGACTTCGATGGCAACGAGATATGCACACGCCCACTCTGAGTTACTCGACTTACTTTGGCAATGTTAACCACAGATGAAAGAGTAGGTATGGGTACTTCATTCTCATTTTCCATCATCATTGCATTGTATTGATATAGAACTGCTTTGTTAGAGTCGTAAGGAACAGGTCCAGGTAGACAAATGATCAAAGGAGAAACAAGAACCCTTGGATTGTTGTATTTGACATCTATGCGGTCAGGAATATTAAAATGACGAATGATAGCATTTGCTTCAGGAGTTACTAAGTTGATATCTGAGACTAAAGGCTCATGCGGATAATATTCTATCATATTCACATCAATCTCATTCCTATCTTTGAAAATTCAAATGTCACCATTGTCAATTAACTGTTGAAGATCTATTTTTATAGTAGAACATCCATGAGAGTCTTCAGAACAAATTCTACAAGATCTGTAGTTATGCCGAGCAAAACCCCCCATTATGCAGAATGTGGTGTGCATTTGCACTAAATCTGCTCTTACCAAGTTTACATCGGAGACTTGGTATCGATCTGAATATCTAGATATTATGTTCACAGCGTGCCCTCCATGATTAGGCAGCGGATTTACTTGCACATTTGGATTTGTATTTCTGAAAGAAAGAAGGTTAGCCCTAACCAGTCTTTGAACTTTAGATTTCAAGGCTATATGGTGCTCAAGATCATGACCAGGTGCCCCTTGATGAAAAGAGTAAGACACATCAGCTTTGTACATCCAACGTAATTTATTAGGTACTAGAGGTGGTGCTCTTGTTTGAACAAGATTTCTCTCAACCAAGGCAGGATATAATTCCATGTAAGACATCAGAATTGGATCATACTGCAAAATTCTAGGAGCACGAATCTGATTGTTGTTTAATAGCTGAGCCTGTTGTCGAGGCTGTTGATTTTGTTGAAATTGTGGGGTAGTTCCCATGTTTGAAGTTGTACTAACAACTGGTGTGACAGCGGCTACCTGTTGTCGGTGATTGACATTTCTCCTAGGTCGCCCTTGGGATACCATTCCAACGTCTTGTTCTTTCTTCTTTGGGAAACCACTTCCAAATTTCTTGGTTCCGCTTGAAGATCCAAGTTCTCTAGTTAAGCGTCCTACTTGGACTCCTTCTTCTAATCGCATCCCCATGTTTACCATTTCGGTAAAACCACTTGGAGCACTAGAGATCATGCGTTCGTAGTAGAAAGGACCAAGAGTATTCAAAAAGATCTTGGTCATCTCTTTCTCTTCCAATGGTGGATTGACTTGGGCAGCAATTTTCCTCCAACGTTGGGCATACTCTTTGAAAGTCTCTTTATCCTTCTAAGACATTGATCTGAGCTGATATTGATCTGGAGCCATGTCCAAGTTGAATTTATATTGTTGAACAAGAGCTTCTCCTAGTTTGTTGAAAGTTCGAATGTTCGCACTATCGAATCCCATATACCACTTTAGAGCGGCGCCAGTAAGACTGTCTTGGAAGTAGTGAATGAGTAATTGATGATTATCGTTATGAGTAGACATCTTCCTAGCATACATCTTTGAACTTGGCTGGTATTCTCACTCTAGGAACCAGACACAGATCGTGGGCATTTTTCCCAAACAAATCCTTTCCCCGAATTATTTTGATCTCTAACTGCATTATGTTAAACTGTTCTTGGAGATCTTCCATACGGCCACGAGAATCTGTGTTGTCGCCAAGATCATGATAAACTTCGTTGTTCTCAATAGCGTGAAACACAGAATCTGAATTTGTCATAATCGGTTGAGAAACTGACATAGTGACTTGAGGAAAGGTTACTCCGGGCTGCGGAGTGAACGCTGAATTCTGCAAAGTGGGAACCTCAATTGTGGTTTCCGGTATTTCAGAAGTATTTTGACGAAAAACTACGTTGAAATTGAAAGGCATTCCCCAAGGGTAACCCCCTGGCATAGTGAAAAGCGGATTACTAACTGCAACAGCAGAAACTGGAGTAGTAGTGACTTCTGAAATCATCGTCGCTTGAATTTGACTGTTAGGTGTCGATTGCTGATTCCGAGCAGCTACCAACGAGCTTACCAAAGCAGTGATTCTTTCCACTTCCTCTTGAAGTGTGGTTACTGTACCACGAAGCTCAATATTCTCTTCTTCGAAAACTTCCATTGTTTTCCTTCTATTTGCACGAGTATTGTATCTGCGAGTTGACTGTGAACGTAGTCGAGAAACTCTAAGATGCGACAGCTTGACGATCTCTGGAGAAAATTCCAAAAGATAAGGTTCTAAATAACAAACTCGAAATGCACAAAATGATGCATGATTATGGATGCAAAGAGAACAGAATTTCCAAAGAATTTACGCTTAAAAGAGAAATTTCTTGCAAACATTTGGATGGAAAAACTCTCATTTTATTAATATTCGAAAGAAGATTACAACAATAAAGCAAATGATAAATAAAATCTAAACTATACAAATTAAGCGTCTTCGTTTGATGAAGAACCAAATGCTTGATACAACTTCAACTTCAGGATCTCTTTCCCATAGTAAGCTTTCAATTCAGCTTTCTCGACTTTTAGCTTGTTAACGACTTTTTTCCACTCGTCTGGAGCAGGATTGCCATTTTTCATTTCTTCAAGCTTTATTTTTCTTTCTTTGATGTATTTCTTGATCGCGTCATCCTTTCGAAGAATCTTCTCATCTTTCTCCATAAGCCATCCATCTTGAAAGTAGAGTGTTTTTACATGATCTTTAACCTGCTTCATAAGCTTTACATTCTCAAAGTCAGTCTTAAGACATTTGTCTTCCAAAGCTTCTTTCTCAAGCCTCATCTTAGACAACGCTTCTTGGTATTCTCCCATAGTCTCAATGGGAATGGTGGTCTATTTGGATACCACTGGGAACATGGGTTTTTCATAAGCATAAGGAATTTGGAATTCCTTCGCTCTTTTCTTTACCCAAGAAGTGTAGATTTCCATGGCTACGTAACTCTTTACATCACATTTTTCTTTCCTTCGAATATGGTTCCAGGCTCTTATCATTCTGGCTTTCAGACCTTGGGAATCTTCCCCTTCATGATAAAAGTAACCTTCTACTATAAAATCAAGGGGTTTACTCGAGTTTGCACCTTTTGTACCAATGAGAGGTACGTTGGCAAACTCTCTACAACTTTCAATGATTTCCATCTCATTTTAGGCCAAGGTATACCAATGAATATTGTCATTAGTAAGAGACATGAGTCTTCGAGGCTAATGCCAACCATTTTTGTTTTCTTTGAAGATTGGAGAGTTAGGCAAGTGTGAGACAATCCATTTGAATAGAAAAGGCACACAGCACACGATAATTCCATCTCCTTGACGATTCCTATAATGGATTGAGAAATATGTATCACCAAGCAATGTGGGAACAGGATTTCCAATCAAAAAGATCCTTATGGCGTTGATATCAACGAAGTCTTTAACATTGGGAAACAAAACCAACCCATAAATGAGTAAAGCCAAAATAGCTTCAAAAGCTACTTTACAAACTTTGAAGTTAGTCCTAAGAGATTTCCTTTGGTAGTAAAGTTTTTGTCTATCTCATATTTCCTTAAATGAGTCATCACTGCAATGACCTGTGGCTTCAGAATGGCTTCCAAACCATTGAAAGGAACTTTGTCAGACACTGAGATACATAAAATATTTGCGTACTCTTCCAAAGTAGGCATCAACTGATAATCAAGGAAAGTGAAACAGCGATAGACTAGATCGTAAAAATGAACCAAAGTTTTAAGAAGTCCTTCATCAACGTTAGTGTTCAAGATAGTTAAAAAAGCTCCATAACATTTTCTGAAATCCGAGGGATCTTCTACCAAGGATACTAACTCTTTTAACTTTTCCACATCAGGAATTCTAAAATCGTATCTCTTGGTATATATTCTTCTTACATCCATCCCTCTAACCTAAAATGTTTGCAAAGAAAAATATCTAAATTCTTTGGAAATGGAAATAAAAATGAGAAATTGAGGTTTTTGAATGAATGCATGAATTCCAAAAAGATACAAACATGGTTAGTGGTTATACACACGTTCAAGCGTTTGAAGTCACGAGCATGAGGTCAACGATAAGAACCAAACGTGGGTAAGTTCAAAGGGCTTGTTCACCTGCAAAACATGTTCTACTGATAATATATGTTCAACACTTCTCTTTGAAATATTATCGAATTTGTTAACTACTTGTAGTCCAATAATATTTTTCAAGAAAAACTCACCTGATCGTAGTCTCGCATGACAACTAATCCAAGTTTACACCTGAATAGTTTCTGCACTACATCCTAAATGGCCAGGATGGGTTATGTGTTCTATAGCCACTCATCTTCGCTAGTTCCCTTGAAAGAAAAAATGTCTTCGCAATTAAGTTGCTAAACACAATTACCCCCAACAAAACCTCCACTAAGAGAGGGATCTCAAATTAACTTATTAAGGACTGAGACCCCTCGTAAGTTAATAGGACTATACCCCCACCTAATTCTTAAAATGTTTCTTAAATCCGGGTTAGGATTAATTTTCCATCAGATGGAATCGCGAGTAATGGAACCAAGCACACAATAAAGAAAAACAAACATGTGCACAAATGAAGCTTAACCCCTTTTTTTCTTTTTTGAAAATAAAGAAAAGCTTGGTGCTCCCCAGCAGAGTCGCCATTTTTCTATTCGCGGTAAAAAGTGACGAATAAGGGAATCGAATCGAAATTCGAATCTCAGGCTCAAAAAAATTTACTATTTTGATTTTTTTGTTTTAAAAGATGTCGCGAGCACCAATCTTTATTGTTTACAAACAAGAAAGTAGATGGAAAAGGGGAAAGCTGAAATACCCTAAATATGATATGTGATGCAACTAGCGTGAACTAGACGCAACGTATTAAGGAGAGATCATGGTAAGGGGGTTGGTTATGTAAAGGGAAGGTATTATCATCCTATATATCTATAGTTTTCTATAGGAACTTTTTATGCATATTTTGTATGTTTGTGTGTTTTATTTGCTACGCTATTTCGGGAAAGTTTCTCCTTTGGGATTTAAGAAAGGTAGGTTAGGCAGGAACCTAAGTTTTGTTATAATTATTATGCTCGCAAAGATCATTGGGATCCTCTGCATACATATCCCCTAGTGGGAATCAGAGCATCTGTAGCTCGGATCTAAGGGAACTAGGGTTTGTTTGATTTGAGGGAGAAAGAAGTATGCTCGCCAAGGGTGAGACCTTGTGCCTACGTATTCTCAAAGGTAGGTTGAGAAAGTCAGAGCAATCGTAGTTCCCACGTATATGCTAGTGGAAGAAATGATTTTGTTAAGAGACAAAGACAAATGTCATCTTAATGAAAAATGTATCTAATCTATTTCATCACATACATTTTTGAAGATTTGATTGTTTAAATCTTTCATTGTAAGCATTAGGTGTTTTGCTTGAGTGTACAAGCGTTACCACTTACAAGTTAAGGAAGATATTTGAAAAATGTTTGAATCTTTCATTGTAATCATTGGCGTTTTGCTTGAGTGTACAAGCGTTGCCACTTACAAGTAAAATACGTTTTGTTTGAAAAAGTGTTTGACTTGAAAACTGTTTGATTTGTATGTGACGTTATAGATGAGATACTTCTTCCATAGAGATGACACATATCTAAATCTCTAGGAGAAATTGATTATTGATTAGGGGGATGCTTTTAAGAAGCCCGTGGGTCCTTGTATTGTAAGCCCAAGAGGAGGAATTTCGAGGGACATTGAGGTTCATTGAGGGTCCTTGTATTGTAAGCCCAAGATAATGCTATAGGGTATGGCTGGCTTGACTTTAAGAGTGATTGCACCGGGAAACCATCCTCTTAGGATTCAAGAGTGATTTCACTGGGAAATCATACTCTTAGGGTTCTATCCTAGCGAAGATGATTCTTTGTACTGGAATCCCAATAGGATGATGTTAGAGATTTCCAAATCTCTTTCTTGTATGATGCCCAAGAGAAGGCTAAACTCAACGAGGGAGTTCTTTTGTACGAAGCCCAAGAGGAGGCTAACTCAACAAGGGAGTTCTTTTGTACGAAACCCAAGAGGAGGATAACTCAACAACTGAGTTATCTTGTACAAAGCCCAAGAGGAGGCTATGAGGAACCTAGTTGTTATACTAGTTGTAATAACATGAATAAACATGAAAAAGTATATGAACAAGTATATATATGGCAAAGTGTGTGTTGTGCATTCATATTAGTTTATGAAGGAAATATATAAACAAGTATATAAAACAAGCGATGAAGCTAGTGTAACTTGAATATATACAAAGGAGTGTGAAAATATAAACAAGTGTTTAAAACAAGCGGATAAGCTAGTATACTTGGATATATACAAAGTAGTGGGACTTACACCTTAAGGGAGGCCCATTAGTTTAAGAGCAGTTTCACCGGGAATAATGCTCCTGTTAATACCAATGGAATTGGTGTATAAACAAACGAATAAAAATTAGCGGAGCGAAGCAAATTATACTTGAATATTTGCAAGGATGATTGAATATGTACAAGGAATTGAGTATGTACACAAAAAGGGTGGATATGTACAAGGAAATAAATATGTACATAGGAGGGTTGGGACTTACACCATGAGGGAGGCCCATGATTAATTTGATTTTGAATTTGAAAGATTTTCGAGGAAAAACCTAGTCCGGTTTGTATTTTCAAAGATTAATCGAATCGATCATGGAAAAGAGCTGTGTAAGTTTAAAATGTTTTTGAAAGTTTTGAAATGATTTTGAAAAGTGAAAATATTCACAAGAAGTTTTGAAAAAGATTAGGTTTGAAAATCGGAAATAAAACATTTTTTGAAAGTATTTAAAATACTTTAAAACGTCTATTTTAAACCTACAAATAATATATTAAAAGAAAATATTTTTTGGCATTTTTTAACATAATCACAACATAGATATATTAAATGACAAGTTTGCAAACAATCATCTCAAAATGAGAAGTTTTGATTGGTTTTTGAAAATGTTGAAGTTTGTTAAAAAAAACTTAAGAAAACAAGTGATAAAAAGAATGTTTTGGTCCTAAGGTGGTTTGAACTCAGGACCTGACTTTCAAAGGTGAAAAGATTAACCACTGGGCCACATGTGTGGCTTGTCAAGACAAGGATTTCATTTAGTTATATTTGAAAATCAATTGTGAAAATGGTTTGAAAATGAGTTGAAAATGTGAACAGAAGTGAAAACTGAAAATAAAAAGGTCTCAGGGGGTTTCGAACCCTGGACCTATGGCATGGCAAAGGACTAAGAGGCGCGCTGACTACCACTGGGTGGCTATACATCCGTGAATTAAAATACAAGGATATGTATATATTGTAAACTAAAAATTTGAAATTTTGGAAAATCAGATAACACGCGCAATTTTCATCGTCTTCCTCAATATTCATTGATTCCTAACTCACTCGTTTCTTGATGAAATTGAATAATGTAAACATCAAACTTGATCGTTTTGAACCCAGGAACACGATGGTGATGATTAATTGCATTTATTTTAAGCCTAAGATTATTAATTTTTGTATGAACACGAAGAACCCTAATTCTGAATTTTGATCATGAAATCGTGTTTGTGCAACAAATTAAGCAATTGATTGAGGGTTTATGATTCTCATAGGTGTAGAAACAAGATGGCACAACAATTTTTGAACTTGAGTTCAGAAATCAAAGATTTCAAAGTTCAAGTTCTTACCTCTTCAAATTTAAATCTGATTCTTCGAAGGAGTGTTTCTAGAAGTTGTTTGATGATTACTACAACATCACTGGACCTTATGGAAGGTGTATGGATGCTTGGCTTGCTTAGAGATAGCATGAATCAGACTGCCCCAGTCCAACTGCAGTTGCTTCGAGTGTGCTTCGATTTTGATGTTTCTGAGGTTACAACATTGATTCAAGGGTTTGGTTCACTTCTATGGAGTGTATGGATGATGTTTGAAGTGAAAAATTGGAAGATGCACGAGTGGATTGAGAGATGTATGGTTAAGGCTCAATTTGTGCATATATTATGGTTGATGAGTGATTCTGAGTTTGGATTCTTTTTGTGTTGGATTGAAGTTTCAAACAACTTCTAAATGATGTTTAGAAAGTGTTTGAAGAATTGATTTTCTCAGAAATTGCAAGATTTGAGAGTTGTTGGTCTTGCCTCTTTGAAAACCAATTACTTACAATTTAAGAAAGAAAGAGAAAACATGTTATTTGAGATGTTTTAGTGTGATTTTTAATGGAATAATGACCTCTATTTATAGTCCAAGAGTTCTAAATGGCAAGGCAAGGATTGGCTTGAAATAGTTTGCAAGTTGCCTTAAAGGGTAAGAAAGGTATTTTTGCATTTAATGCACATGGTTAACTTCTTTAACCATGGTTAAAAATCTCACTTGACCTAATCCTTTTCTCAATCATTGTCATCTAATATTTACAAGTTATAAATTATCTCTCAATGGTGACAAGGCTTCTAGAAGAGAATTTGCAAGAATGACTTGAAATTTTGGTGAAAAATGACCTAAAATCATGGTTATGGGCCATTATGTTTCAATTTCAAAACCCTAGCTACACAAAATGTTTTTCCAAGTTCTTGGATATTTTGGAAATCTTGAAATAATATCTACAACTTTCATGTTTTGATTTTTTCTTGAATTAAAGTGGATCTACGTCAAAAATGGCCATGAAAATGGTGAAAATCATGTATTTAACACTTGAAATTTTTTCAGTGTTAGAAAAAATTCAAATCTTGACTTTTTGTTGACTTTTTCACACATTTTAATTTTTTATGATCATGATGGATAATTTGAAATGATTTGATGATTGAAAAAATTTGGACTTCAAAAAGTTGACCAAAAGTCAAAGTTTGACTTTTTGAACCGTTGAATTTTCATTAGATGATTCCGAATTTCTCTGATGATCAATCATGATATTTGGAATGTTTTGAACCAATAAATTAGGTCAATATTGTGCATTGATTATTTTAAGATCAATCTCCAAGCAATTAGGTCATTCATTGAGCAAAAAGTCAATGATACACCATCCTCGATCAAAACACTAATTGGTCGATTCAAGATAAATCTTGAGGAAATGATGGGAATTTGAAGATCACATGTTGATGATTTATGACGAGAGATAAATTGAGTTGAGTGGAGACTCAAACCCTAATTGATCATATCTTGAACAGATGAAAATTTTGATAAAAATTCTAATTTGGCTCAAGGAGCACACACAATCTATCCTGTGCTGGAATTATTAGTGATGCAATGATGCATATGTGGTGATATGAAATGGTATCTTAGGTCAAAATTGGGGTATGACAAAAATCAACAAAAAGTCATCTTTTTCAAAAGAAGTGTACATGAACATGGAAGCTTCTTAAGATGAAACCAAAAGGAGTGTTTAGAGGACATCTTGAGCTTTCTAAAAAGTCCAAGAACACTTCAAAATGATAAACATTAAGCAAGATACAACTTGTACAAGTTTGACATTTTTGAAGAAGTGCATGAAGGAAAATTCTAAGCAAATTCAATTTTTTTTCAAATGGGCCATAATTTTTATAGTTTGGACTTATTTCAAAGATAGTCCATGACTTCTAAGCCCACCTGCACGCCTCTCTTTAATTTATTTTATTTATTTTGGAATTTATTCATTTAAATCCAATTTTAATTAAAATAAAATACCAAAAATCAAATTGATAAATGCAAGGCAGGATATTTATCATTCTTGAGGTCCAAATAAGTCAAAGCAAGCTGGCCAAATCGTACAAGGGATGATTGCATAAGATTGAGCAATTTTAGAAACTTTTCATTTGATTTTAAATTAAATATTTTCCAATCAATGTAAGATATTTCCACACTTATGCTTGACCAAATTCATTTGCCCTATAAATACACAACACTTTCAGACATCAAGGGGACGGTTTTTTGTAGCCATAAAGCTAGGGTTTTGTCTCAAAAATATCAAGCAAACTTGCACCATCGAGTTTCAATTTCCAGCCACATTCAATCGATTCCAAGCACTGATTCGTGCACTTGAGGTAACATAGAGTAAGTATGGATCAAAATCCATGGACAAAACTCTTTGAATCGCACGCATCATAAACTCAGTTTGCATCATATTTGTGAAATTCATATTTTAAATTTTATCGTGTTTTAATGTGAACTAACCATGCTAATGAGTTTCTGAGATATAATAGAACAGGTTTGATCCATGGTTTGTAAGATTTAGTTCCTAACCCATGAAAAGCCATTGTTAGGGCTTTGAAATTGTGAAGCTTCATATCTAGGGTTGTAGGCAATTTCAGTACAAATCGATCCCACCATTGAACTCGCAACCCTCGATTTAGGGGGTATAGTTCCCCTTAACCATTTACTTGCTTTATTTTTGCAGTTTTGATTTTTTGACAATCAGAGAAGATGACCGGAGTGCATCTCCGACGTCTTTGACTTTCGCTGACTCTGGTGACCTAGGTGTGGCGTTGTGTGATTGGATCATTTGAATCCCTGGGGTCCATGCGCGTTTGTGTTTAAAAAATCTGATTTCTGAAACTAAAACTCACTTATATGTTTATCAAGTTGTCAATATTAATGGATGTATCACCACCCCATTGGTTAACCTTGCGCGCACTAAGTCTCGTCCTCTCTCAAGGCGTGGGTTTGATCCCTTCCTTTTGCATTTTTTTCATAAATTCTGGTTTTTGCAGGTTTCACACATATACAATTGGAAGCATGGTTTAGACACCACAAGCAGATGGCGTGGTGGTTAGCTTTTGGCTCAATAACCTTCAGGTCTTGGGTTCAACACTTCCAGGGACCAAATCTATTTTTTTAAGACATGTTTTCTCTAACTTTTTTCTTATTTCTCTTATTTTCTAGTTCATTTTAATTTCTTTTCTCAAATTATTTTTCACATTAAAAAAACCCTAAAAATGTTTTGATTTTAGATTTAGGTTAAAAAACCTTTATATAATTTTTGACACAAAAAAATATTTTTTTCCTTTCATTTAAAATTATTTTCTTAATTAAATTCAAATTAACTTAGAATTAGATTTTCTAAATTAAAATCAATTCCAACAAATATTTTTCTTATAGTAATTAGGTTTCTAACATTTTCCTAACACTTAGAATATTTTTTCTAATTATTTCGCTTTTAATTCTAGATATCGATGTATAGGTTTCAAGGTTACTTTTGTAATAGCGTAGATTTAACTTCTCGCACTTTACTTTCCGCACCTCCAATTATGTAACTGCCCCAAATCCCTATAATAGCTTAAGACTTTCCTTTCTCGCACTTTTAGTTTCCGCACCTTTATTTTCTGTACATATATTAATTGCTTATATGTATGGCAAATAGGATTGCACGCTAATACTAAAATCAACTGTTAGATCACTCTAAAAATAAAGACAAAATATATGAATCAAACACACTATTTTCACACTTGCACACCCTCTAGGTTATCCTCTCTTGTTGCCTTACGGATAAAATGGTCATGTCCCTCAAACATAGGGATACCATTAGCAAATGTTGCCTACAAAAAACATCATCATAGTCCCTTCGATATAAAGATCATAGTCCCTCGATGTTGCCTACGAATATATGATCTCGTCCCTCAGTTGTTGCCTACGAAAAGTGATGATCGTCCCTTTGATTTACTAAGGTATCCTTACATGTTTCCTTCAATGACCGTACAATGACCCTTCACATCTAACAAATAAATTACCTACCAACTAATGGTATGGATATCCTTGTCCTAAAGGAGAAGAAAAATAATAAGAAATGACCTTTCTGAGTAGGTAATGAGACTTTTAATTGCTTTCTCCAATCAAAATCAAAATACTCTTCACACCTCACAATTCTTTTCAAAAAACTTTCAAATAAACACTTTGTATACATTCCGACGAGAATCATTACAAAGTTACATTTTTCCAAACAAACGTTTCCAAATACTTTGTATACACTCTTGAGGCCTGATAAAAGAATCATTACGAAGTCAAAGCGAAATTATTTTCAAAATACTTTTCAAATCACACACACATAGAAAGCAAATTTTCAAAAGTGAGCTAAAGCAATTAAGAGCCTGTAGATAACTACGAATGGAAAGGGTACTAATACCTTCCCTTTTCATAATTACCTCCCGTACTTAGAATCGACAAAGGTCTTTCCTATTGTTTTGACATTTCCTTTATTGGATAAAAGAAAAGTCGATGGCGACTCTTGCTATCCGCAACATTTACGATAAAACGAAAAAACAAACAAGTCAGTTCTTCCACCGTGTTACAAAGTGTATCTTCTACTTATTTAGGTGTTGAAGAGTTGTTTGGAAATCAAGTTGTTCATGCAGTGGATGAGATGTTGACTTCTGTACATCATTGCGATGATTGGCAGTGGGATGAGGATATCTCATATCTAGGGAGGACCAAGGTAGAAGGGTCATTGGGTAGTGATTAAGTGAAGGGTTGTAAATGGGGGAAGTTTAGCTCCAAATTAATACTACTGATAGTGGACTTTATTTCTGGCTTTGTATGCCCCCAGTTGTAGGTTGGTTTGAACCGAACTGGTTCAACAATTCTGTTGTGTTTTTATTGCTTTGCTGCACTGTTTTTACTTCTGCCTTGTCTGTTTTCTCTAATGTCGGATCAGATGTCTCGACATCCTTATATGACATCGGAGTCTTCTATTGCACCCGAATTTTAATTGGTGTCAGAGCATACATCCTGTCTCTTCCTGGATGAGATCCATGGGGGACACTTTCTGGTTATGTACAAGGTAGAAGATTTTTGTTGGAATATTTTTTGAACTAGACTAGTTCATATTGTATGGTCCCTGAAGTGGAGGATGGACCTATTCTAGTAAGACGGGTGTGGAGTGGAGACAAGCCTGACCAGAATAATTGTATCTCCTAAATAAAAGAAGAAGATAAAACTAGAATAGAGGAATGAATAATTTAAAGCCTTCATGCGGGAGTGAAAACCTTGTATTGATCACCGTTCAATGTGTATTCAGAACAAGAGCAAAACTATCAAGACCTTCATGCGAGAGTGAAGATATTGATAAGGTAACTCTTATAATTATTCTGATAAACCATCTTTATGGTTATGGTATTGGTTTTGTCCAGTTTGCAGCTTAGTGAGGAGCTGATGTGCATTTGATTGACTTTCAATCCTAGGATGCCTTGTGTATGCTTGAAATATTGTACAAGCATTATTTGTATTGTTGAGGTGTCTGTATATTTCGCTGCATGATTTTTGATGTGACCCTGAAGTATGGAAAGATACTAGGGCTATATTCCCCAACAAAATTGTTTTTGGATGCTTCCAACGATATTAAAGGTGTCAAAGATACTTGAGACTTTCCTCAAGTCCACTCATAAAGGAATTCTCTAATAAAGTCTATGAGATTCAATTGATCAGTGACCTTCGCATGCATCCAAATATTTTGAAGACCTTGAAGATTGTCAAGGATGGTGTGTTCCAAGAAGATGGAATTGATGTTCTATGGGATGTTAGAACATCATATCAATAGGTATGTAACTACCAGTTGAAAAATAGATGTTTTGGGTGCTAAACAAAAGGTTGTTTTGTTTGGATCCCACTCCTGATCTAGAAGAGGAGACATCTGAGTTGTGCTAAGTTGATCATGAAAAGATCAACAGTTTATCTACTCCATCTGTCCGTTTATTTCTGACCAATGCTTATGGAAGTGTAGAAGTTGAGCTCCATGTTTTTGAAAAGAACTCATACAAGCCTCTCCTCTAGATCCTTTATGAGTGAGCTGATTTCTGGAAGAACCTTCGGATCAAAGGAACCATATTTAAGGAAGTCTATGATTATAGAACAGATTCCATGTGAAAAGGAGTTCTATGATCCAACCATAGTGTGTATTGTTGTGAATATCCTATATTATGATGATGGGTATTGTCTTGAAGGAACTAGAGAGACAAACTTCATAATTCTGTATATGTGTTATGCCTAAATAAGTCTATTCCAAAAACCTAGTAGAGGGAATCTCTTCTGTAGGTACAGACATTGGCATCCATCATCTCAAAGTCAGATAGAAGATCTGAAGAAAAGATTATTGAGATGAGATCTTGTTATCCCCTGATTATTTTGATTGTCTGATCCAGGAGATTGATCAATTGTTGTTAGTTGTGCTTCCTATGCCCCCCCAAGTGCTATGTATGAGTTATTATGGATGTTCCCCTATAACCATAATAAAAATGGATGATGTCATATCATATGTTGGAACATCATCTTAATCATTAGAATGTGTGTTTGAATGTTCAGGTTGTCATGTTTGGGGTATTGTATGAAATTCAGCAAGTATAACATGAGTTGCCAGTTTACCTAGTGTGAGTAGGTAATTATCTGACTAACTAATAAGTACTCTGATGGGAGACTAAGTACTTATAAGGGTATTGATCATGACTTTGTGTGTCTCAAAGAATCTAGACCGCAAGTATACAGTCCTATCATATGTAGCTTTAAAGGTTATCGAATCCCAAGGGACTAAATGTCGACCTATCACTATCTTAGGTTACTACGTAAATCTAAGGCTAATAATGTAATTGATTTGGGGTTAGGGAACCTAACTAATTATAATCTAGTTTAGATTCAAGGGGGAATATCGGTATGTAACGGTCACACTTCGGGGATTTAGCAACTCATTGACTCAACTCGGATTATTTAAATAGTTTTCAATAGAAAATATTTGTTTGAAAACCCTCTTCTCACACTCTCGTGTTTATTGATTCAGATCCTACAACCAAACCTAAGTGATCACTCTCACTGTATCAATTAGAGTTTAAAAATAGTTTTTGAAAGCAAATAAGACCTAATCAACTTAAAAGCGCTCTCGCTTTATTTTAAGTTGATGCACAATTACTATTATCCAGTTATTATATCAAACTCTCGTTTTATTGATCCTAACTTCTATCTGTATTTTACTCTTGTAACAAAACAGTTAATATTTAAAACTAGAAATTAAAACCAGAAAATTATTCTTTTAAAAGGAACAGATCAAATGGCGTTGCTAAACCCCATCGGCTGTATGATCTTACATACCGATAAATGAATTTAGCCTAGCATGTTATACGATTCAATAATAGCGCAACAGAAATAAATAACACCAGACAATTTAAATAACCCAAGCATTTCAGACAATTTTGGCATTAATAAATAAAAACAATTAAATTAAACCTGAAAATAATATTGCGGAATATTTGGCTAACTTCAGGTGTCTCCCACAGGTCGGTGAGATCTGCCCTTTGTTGCTCCGAAAAATAAATGCGATGAAGAAAAATAAAAAACACGATTCTAACGTAAGGTTAGAATCAGCAAAGGTTTGAACAATCCCCGATATGGAAATTGCGACGAGAAAATAGAAGCAGAAACTACTAAATAACCTAAACCGGAATTGGTAAAATAAAAATGAAAATAAATGGTACTGAGAAAATTCGGCAGAGTAACAGTAAGGTAAGTGAAAAAGAAATTGTGTCGAAAATGAAGTATGGCAGCCCTATTTATAGACTTGGAGCTCGCTTGAAAAATAGGACGTCGAGATTTTTCCTCCTCCGAACTCGCTTTCGAATTCCGTAGCGATCGCTACGGACCGTTGAAGAGAGTGTGATGGTCATCACACGTTGCTTGGAGAGGAAGATTCGTTTCCTACTTCGTCGCGGCCGTTAGGGCACGCTTAGCAAGGGTGTAACAGTCGTTACCCCTTGTGGACTCTTGGGTGCATGCGTGTTGGGCTGGGCCTTGTGCCTTCTTATTTCTTTGTTTTCCAAATTTTTTTACTTGTAATGCACCCTATTTTTCATACACCCCACAATTGCATAATTGCTCTTCTTTTGTGGATTTTAAGTATAATTTGCTTGAATTTTCTCGACTTTCTTCGCACATGCCTTGTAAACATCAAATTCCTGAAAACGTAGAAAATATCGGCATAATACGAATAAAGAGTAACTTAGTTAATTAAAATGCGGATAAAATACTTGTAAATTGATCCAAATATTTGATACATTTTCGGGTTATCAGGTATTGCTTGAGTGCATATTACAAATACTCTATCGAGAGCTGAGTAATTGTCTGTTGTATTCATGTAATTTTAAAAAGCTGAATTTGATCAGGAATGTATTAGTCATCACAAATGCATGGAGAAATAGGGATTTAATGAAGACATAAATACTAATTACAACATATATCTTGATGGGAGATGGATATAGTTTTCAGATGTGTACAAGTCTACAATGAGAATTCCATGTATCAGTATGGATGTGAATGATTGACAAATTTGAGAAAGTGTAGATGGGATCAAACCTATCTTATGAAGACGTATATCTAATCATACGCAAATTATAATTTCTTCTACTACAAGTAACAGAGTGTGGTAATATGTACTTTGTATAGCAAGCAAGTTAAGGATTCTTACTTTGGAACATGTGGAAAATTCCAAATACAAAATGCTTCCAGTATTGTGAGGACCAAATTCAAATTTGTCCTTAGTATGCGTAACTCATGGAAATGAAGGGCTCAACAGAGTTGTCCATGAAGGTAATGACATTTAAGATGACCAAACTTTTGTAGGATAAGATAAGAACATCTAAAGGTCAAGCTGCTATTGAGGGGGAGAAATTGTTCGTTAGCAGATGTGATGGGGAGTGTATACTGCTATATGTTGAAGTGTCCTAAAATCTTGAAGATGTAGTTTTATTATAATCTCAAAACCAAAGCTTATAGGTTCTGTAGTATAGTTGATGGTGTCCCAAATGATGTTGCAACATCATTGGGTATGAGAGTCTGTGGAAGAGATTTGGGACTATGGATCTTGATATTCTATCACCTCATTCATAAGTGGAAGTTCTATCTTTGGTTTAGAATAAGAAGATCCTAAGTTTATTTAGAGTAGTATGCTCTGGCAATGAATAACTACTATTCTAGTTTAAAGAATTTACTAGTATCAGCAACCACTAGTAAATGTAATGTCCAGAAGGAGGAATTAATCAGCATGGTTGCTCAGGTATATAGAGTGTCTTTTTGTTTCTTTTTCTTCCATTCACTCTTTGTTGTGTCTTTGTTTGTCTTGCTCTCATGTTCTGTGTTCGGATATGGGTAAGTTTAGAGTCTATAAAGGTTATGTTTGTCAACTTGTGACTAACATAGGGAAAAAGGATAGTGTTCAAGCATTGTTAAGTCTGAGGTCACTCTTTGCAGCTATTTTTGCAAAGATGTTGAATAGGATGTCCTATTATGAGTCTGTTGGTTCTTGCATTTTCTGCAAGTATTTCTTGTTTTGTGTCTTGTTTTAAGTTATGAACACAAATTGTTTCTTGTGTTTTGAGTTATCCAATATATAAGTCTGGTTCTCTATGTCTGTAAATGGATAGTTCAAATGTTTGTTTTTATTAATGAGTTTCCTCTTGTGCTCTAAAAGAGGATGTTGTGTCAATCTGTGTCGTAGCATAGTTCCCAGTTTGAGGGGGATTATTTAGTATCTTCTTCCTCATGTGCATCATGGCCTCAGTTTTTCTCCTTCTTTGTAAATATGGTGTTTGTGGTGTTATGTTTCCTGTGCTATAGTGAGTTCTTCCTCAACAAGCATTTGTCATATTTTGGCTAATAAAAGGGGGAGAAGTGGTTATGTTATGTTATCTCTGAAGAGAAACTTTTAAGGGGGGGAAACTTTGTGTGATCTGTGGGATCCTTAAAAGAGAGATAAAATTGGATTTGGACCTGCCAAAAAGATGTCCTGGTATGATGTTTCAACATCATAAAAGAAGACTGAAGACTGTCACCTATAAAGTTTGAAATATCATAAACAATGACTACTGAAGACTTCTAAATTGTTGTTGCGGGATTAAATTATTTAAAACCTTGTATATTTTATTATGCTTATGTAATACAAAGGTTATGTAAATTAGTTTTAGCCAAAATAAGCCAAAGGGGAGATTGTTGATTCTCTATTTTTAGGATTGGATTTATGTTTGGTAAAACTAATATAGCAGTAATAGGTTAAATAGGATTTATAACTTGTAAGGAGAAATCAGGTTGAAGTTCTATTTAATGAAGAAACATGTTGTGTTGAAATACTTCAACATCTGGAACAACACGTCGAAGAAGATGTCACGACATCGTGTTTGAGCTGACAAATTGGATTCTATTATGTCTTTAATAGAAACAGAATATTCCTAAGATATTATGAATCCTATGTGGTGCTATATTGAAGGAGACTCAATTTGAAATCAAGGAGAACATTTAGGAAACTAAATGTTGAAGGAAGATTTTATAGTAGAATCTTTTGCATATTTGTAACAACTTAGTTGTTGTTACTTGAAGTCCTAAATTTGTGGATAATATCTTGGAGTAGTTTTAGCAAGCTATTTTGGAGAATATTGTGAAGCATTTTTAGCAGCAGTTTGTTATGATTTGAAGATTCAAATCCAGTTGGGTAATAGGTTATAAATAGAAGCTTTGTAACCTAGGTTTTTCACCAGCCGAAATTTAGTAATGATGTAGTGTTTATGGCTGAGTTTGTAACAACTCTCTAGGAGAGTTGGTTTGTGAGTGAGCCTCCCAGATTGTGGGAATGTCACCAAGTGTTTTACCTCGAAGCTCATAGGCAAGAGGAAAGTTGTCCTCACTCAGAATCTGTGAAGTAATGAGTTGAGTTATGTTCTTGGAGGAAGCTATGAAGTAACTCTAAGGTGTGTCCTAAGTTAGAAGTTGTTGACTTTAACTCTTAGGTAGTTTGTGATAGAAGTGTATCTTCTACTTTTTAGGTGTTGAATAGTTGTTTGGAAATCGAGTTATTTATGCAGTGGTTGAGATGTTGACTGCTAGACATCATTGTGATGATTGGAAGTGGTATAGGGGTATCTCATATCTAGGGAGGACCTAGGTAGAAGGGTCATTGGGTAGTGATTAAGTGACGGGTTGTAAACGGGGAAATTTAACTCCAAATTAATACTGCTGATAGTGGACTTCATTCCTGGCTTGGTATGCCCCCATATGTAGGTTGGTTTGAACCGAACTGGGTGAGCAATTCTGTTGTGTTTTTATTGCTTTGATGCACTATTTTTACTTCTGCCTTGTCTGTTTGTTCTAATGTCAGATCAGATGTCTCGACATCCTTATATGACATCTGAGTCTGCTGTTGCACCAGAATTTCATTATCATTTTGACCATATCAAGCATTTGGAACATAAACAACCTGCATACAGTAAAGTCTTTCAAGGATTAGAACAACATTACCTAAATTTTATGGAACGGAAGATGCACTCTGTGACACCCCAAATAAATCGATTATTAAATAATTACGATTTTTAATTATTAATTTAATTAGGAATGTAATATTTAATATTTTGGATTATTGGAAGTCAATTGAATTAAATGGAAGTGGGTTTATTGGTGGCGTGATGAATAAAGTGAGGGTGTGAGGAGTAAAAGGCTCTACTCACATTAATTATGTTATTTTATTATGTTAGAATAATAAAAGAAATGAAAGAAGGAAAAGAGGAAAAAAGGATATTTTTGGAGAAAACTCACTGTACGTGGAATTGAGAATAGGAGAAAAGGAGGAAGAAGACCTAAGGTGTCGGAATTCGAAGAACCCACAAGGTAAGGGGTGATTTCGATTGATTATTGCTTATTATAGATTTTGATTTTGATAATATAGATCAAAGTATGTTAGGAAACCTTAGTTTGGGAATTTCTAGGTTTCCATGGATGTATACTTAATTGTGTCAGATTGTGTCTGATTGTGTCTGATTGTGTCAGAATATGTATGGAAAATAATTAGAGTGTCAGTAGATGAAAATAAATGATGGAAATATGTTGTTTGATGTGATAATGATGCAAATTGGATGTGTTTTAGTGTTTCCCATATTAGAATTCGTATGGGTAAGTTTGAGATTGATTGGGAATGGAAGAATGCTGTCAAAAGTGCTGAAAATGGCTTTTTAACACGTGGGAACCGGTTCCCAGTGGGGAGGAACCGGGTTCCACATTGGAAAATTGTGAAAAACTGGAAAAATGTACTCAGGAACCGGTTCCTGTATGGGTAGGAACCGGGTTCCCATACAATTTTCCAGCAACGTGAAAATTTAACTTTCAGGAACCGGTTCCTGTATATGTAGGAACCGGGTTCTGCCTTATTTTTTTTGAAAAATGTCAAACTTTGAAAATTCATAACTTTCAAACCGTAAGTCCGTTTTGAGCGCCGTTTTGGACCTTATTTCCTAAATTTAATGCTCTATTATATGAAATGAAAATATTTTCCAAAACTTGAAATTATTTTGAAAATGAGCCAATTTCCGAGATAGGTGACTTTTGACTGACGCATATTGAATTGTATATAGCAGAGATCCTGTGTTGGTGGATGTATGGGATGGTGTAGATGTAATAGCATGTTTATGCTGATGGTAGATGTATATATGATTGGTTGATATATCATGGTGATTGGTTGCATGTTTATGCTGATGTTAGATGTATGCATGATGGTTGGAATATCATGTTTTTGGTTTTGATTCGGTTTATGATAATTGGTGTATTCATGATTGTATTGATATCATGTGTTTTGATGGTGGTATATGCCTGATAGTTGTTATTGTGGTATTTACTGATGATAGTCTTACCAAATGAAGGGTAAGTGTTTGGCATATTTATGCTTGCGATGATTTATTTCATGATAGTTGATGATATCATGTTGTAGTTGATGATGGTTTATGATGTCTGATGTGGTCATAACCTGTGTTGATGTTGCATGCTAGTGATGTGCGTGCATTTGCATTGTTTTGGTGAAGTTAATTCCCATTGTGCGGAATTTGACTTGGATTGCCGATAACCGATACCCGAGTGAGGATGGGTGGTTAGGCTGGATTCGTGTCCAAGTGGTTATGGACGAATCGATGGTACTGTATCCGGTTGATGATGGATCAGTGTTGGGTGACTTGGTCACGTGTTGGTACCACATGCATTGAGTCTGCATTTTGATTGTATGGAATAGTAACATGTTAGGATGTCTTCCAGTGTTACTATTCTCTGATTAATGATTGTTGTGCATGATGATTATATGGTTGTAATTGTGTATTGAATCTGGAATTATGTTGAAATGGGTGGATTAATATGCTTGAAATATGTTGTTAATTGAGAAGCTTATAATATGCTTTAATTATGAGAAGTCTCACCCTTACTTTATAATTTCAGATTAAAGTTAGCAGCTGAGGAGTTTTCTGAGGATGGCTCTAGAGCTTATCACATAAGTCCGCGTGTCAGTGTCATGCTCTGATTAGATTGTAACACTGGGGAACGTTAGTTGAGGAATTAGATAGTTGTTAGTCGTTTTCTTTAATTTTGTTGGGAATAATGATGATTGGATTATTCCGTTTGGTTATGATGTTTTCCGCTGTGTAAGACATGGTCTTAATTTGACTAAACTATCTAAGATTGGATCCTCAGTGTAGCATGGCTACTGTTTGAATGAAGTTTTATTTTATCTTTTAATTGTGACATCCCTCATTATACCGTGTTAACTCTGATTAAAGCGGAATTAGATATTAAATTAATTGATATATTCGGGGTATTTAGATGGGGTGTTACACACTCACATGATGTTAAATACCCAAACAAAGGTTAGTGAAAATGTATAAAATTGCATGCAAGAATGTTAATTTAAGCAACATTGGAGATATCAATAATCCCCACGTATATTAAAAAATGGTTCGATTGCAAGAGGTTTTATAAAAATATCATAAACTTCATTTTACTATCAACATGCTCGAATACAACATCCCTTTTTCAACGTGATCGCGAAGGAAGTGGTGGTGTATCTCAATATATTTAGTGCGAGAATGTAGCATCAGATTCTTAGTTAGATTAATTGAACTAGTGTGGTTGCACATGATAGGAATACGAGAAATTTTAATGTCAAAATCAAGTAATTAATTTTTAAGCCACAAAATTTGGGCACTACAACTACCGGTTGCCATGTATTTTGCCTCAATCGTTGAAAAGGGTATGAAAACTTGGTTTTTAGCATGCGAACTAACCAAGGAATTTAAAAACATGTGATAAGTTCCACTAGTACTTTTCTTATCCAATTGGCAACCGAAAAAATTAGAATCAGAGTAACAAACCAAGCTACAGTATCTTTCTTTGGAATACCAAAGCCCAAACTTAGAGGTACTAATAAGGTATCTAAGAATACGCTTAACCTCTTTTAAAAGTGATTCCTCGGGATCCGATTGATATCGGCCACACATGTAAGCACTAAACATAACATCGGGCCTAAATGTCATAAGATATAAAAGAGATCTATTCATGCCTCTATATTTATTGATGTCTACATCCTTACCCTTTTCATCTTTATCCAACTTGCCATTTGTTGCCATGGGAGTGTCAATTTACTTTGCATCATCCATGATAAATCATTTTAGTAGTTCAAGACAATACTTTGCTTTACACACAAATGTTTCTTCCTTGAGTTTCTTTATATGGAGTCCGAGAAAGTAATTTAACTCTCCCATTAGACTCATTTCAAACTCTCCTTACATAAGGTTAGAGAAATCCTTGACAAGTTGCGTGTTATTCGATCTAAAAATAATATTATCAACATAAATTTGAACAAGAAAAATATGTGTTCCTTGATGTTTAATAAAGAGATATGTATCTACCTTCCCTCTTGAATATCCTTGGTCAAGCTCATACCATACCCTAGGGGAATGTTTGAGACCATACGAAATTGGGAGGTTGTGACCCATACACCTCTTCATTTATATACTCGTTAAGGAACACACTTTTCACATCCATCTGATATAATTTGAAGTTCTTGGAACATGCATATGCTAGTAAAAGGCGTATAGCCTCGCGTCGGGAAACAAGAGCATAAGTATGCTCATAATCAATGCCTTCCTCTTGGTTATACCTTGAGTCACTAGTCAGGCATTATTCCTTCTTATCACACCATGTTCGTCGAGTTTATTCATAAAATGCATCTTGTGCTTATAACTTGATGTTTTTATGGACGAGGGACAAGGTTCTGAATGTCATTCCTTTCAAATTGATTCAATTCTTCTTGCATAGAAATAAGTCAGTGCTCATAAAGTAATGCATATTTGGAATTTTTAAGTTCAACTTATGATACGTACGCGTGGTGATAACATAAATTACTTATCTTAGAGCGCATTGTTATCCCTTTTGTAATGTCTTCAACAATGTTTCCTATTGGATGATCCTTGGAGGTTATCCACTCAAATGGAAGACCATGATATTCTTTATGACTTTCACCATACTCCTTTTCTTGGATGTGATCTTCTTCCTCCTCAAATTTTACTTCTTCAGGTTGATCAATTCCTTGATCGGTGTATTTGAGTATGTTTTCTGTAGGGGTGTTCGCGGGCCAGTTTGATTCGATTTTGAGAGAATCCAATACCCAAATCGATCAAATTTATGTGGATTGGATTTGAAATTTTTTACAGTAAAGCCCAAATCAAACCAAACCAAGAAACATCGGGTTGGCTTGGTTGGGTTGATCGGGTAGACAAAAAATGCAAAAATGTTTATAAAAAATAACTTATTTACGAAAATAAGTTTTACATAATAATATTAAAAATATAGTATTATTAATGTTTAATCTTAAATACTAGACTAACAATTTTTCCCTAATAGATTCTAAAATATATAACAAGAAAATATATGACATCAAGGCTTTTGAATATATAATTAGTCACTTGAGTTAGTATGATAATGAATGTGTTGCATAGCTCTATGCTCAATTACCACGATACACTAACAATTTTCTAATAACAAATTAAAATAAAATAATTTGTCCACATACGACATTTCACTTTTTTCTTCTTGAACTTGAATGATTGGTAGTAATTTTCATGATAATTAATCATGATTGGTTTGGGTTGGGTTTGCGGGTAGAAAATTGAAAATCTGATGCCCGAACCAATTGTCATTGGATTTCATTAGTTTGGTTTGGTTCTTGTCTGAACTGAAAAAATATCCAACCCAAACACTATGGTTTGGTTCGGATTCCGATTTGGTTTGGATTTACCCGAACCAATGAACACCCCTAGTTTTCTGTAGATCTACCTGCACCATGAAAAGTAGTATCTTTCCCAACACTATTTGAGAAAGACTCATCAAAAGTAACATGAACCGACTATTCAACAATAAGTTATATCTAATTATAGACTCTATATGCTTTACTATATTGGGCGTATCCAAGAAAGATACCTTCATCAGATTTCACGTCAAATTTCCCAAAGTTATCCTTTCCATTATTTAAAACATGACATTTACATCCAAAGACATGAATATGTGATAAATTTGGTTTTCTACCCTTTAAAAGTTCATACGGTATTTGGTCTAAGATAGGACGAATAAGTACCCTATTTAAGACATAACACGCCTTTCTAATAGCATCGGCCCAAAAATATTTTGGTAGACCATAATCATTGAGCATTGTTCTTGCAAACTCCTCTAAAATACGATTCTTGTGCTCCATAACACCATTTTGTTTGGAGTTCTATGAGCTGAAAAGTTATGTTCAATACCATGATCACTTTGAATGGCAAACAAATTTAAATTTAATTTGTTTTGGGATAACTTTACGAAACATGTGAAAGCTAAGAATGTTTCATATTTGCTACGTAAGAAGATAGTTCGACAAAATCTTGACTAGTCATCTACAATAAAAACCATAGTAATTACACACTAGTATTTTAGTCCGTGAAGGCCTAAATAGATCTATGTGGAGAATCTCAAGAGGTCTAGAAGTTGAAACAATATTTTTAAATTTAAATGAGACTCTTGTTTGCTTACCCTTTTGGCATGCATCACATATATGGTCTTTTGAAAATTTTATTTTTGGTAGATCAATTAATAAATATTTTGCAACTATCTTATTAAGTAGATCAAAGATAATATGTGTTAAGCGTCTATGCCATAGCCATGAATCTTTGCTCATGGTAACAAGACACTTATCATCTGTCAAGGATACATCTTTTAAACCTAACATATAATTAATGTTTACCCTCAAAACGTTAAAATTACAATTCTTCTTCTCATTATGTACTATCATACAACTATCTTTGAGTAAAGTTACCTTATAATGATTGTCTCACAATATGACTAATGCTAAGCAGACTATGTCTAAGGCCTTCAACTAACATAACATCAGAGATGGTAATAGACAAGATATTACCTTTACTACATTTTCCAAGTATGGAACCTTTGTTGTGATCACAGTAGGATATATAACTTGTCTTCTTCGGCACAAAGTCGGAAAATAAAGAAATATCTCCCGTAATGTGTCTTGAACATCTATTATCGAAAATCCACTTGCTTGTTATAGAGTCAAGACACCCAACCTATAAAATCAAACAAAGGTGGTAGGTACCCAATACTTATTGGGTCCTTGGGAGTGAGTGAAAATTGGTTACATTTGGACAACCATTTAAAACCACCTTTTGGAACTAAGAAGCACTTAAATTTACATTTTTTTTAATAGTATGACCTTTCTTGCAACAATAGTGACACAAAAAATTATGATGAGATTTACTTTTGTTATTTGAACCATATTTTATAAGACTATACTTTTTATATGGATTTTCCAACGATTTTCAACCTTTGTAGTATCAATAGAAAATGCAAAACATGGTTGTATTGACTTGTTCAATTTGGTTTTAAGAGAACTTGTCTCTTGTTGCCAAATGTGACAAGTCTCACAACTAAACCAAGACAGATCCTCATCCTCCTTCTTATTCTTTTGACTATCTACAATAGATTTTTTTAATGCTTCCATTTTCTTATCAGTTTCTACAACATTTGCTTCCAAATTTGTAAAAATTATTTCATTAGAAGCTACTTTTTTAAAAGCATTCACATATTTAGAATGACTTACATTCTTTTTCTTACTTTTGCATTGATTGGCCATGAGACACAAATTTTTCTCTACTTCACTATCACTTGAGATTTTCTTACTTAATGCATCACTATTGTTTCCCAAGAAACATAAGCTCTTATAGCTTTGCTAGACTTGTTGTGCGGGCCCTTTCCTTTTTCTTTATCACAAGATGGACATTCTGGTCTATAGTGACCCGATTCTCCACACTCATAGATATACTTTTTGATCTACCATTTTTGTTGTCTTATTCTTTATAGGATGTGGCGTGTCTTCTAAATTTGACAAGGTTTTTGTAGGAGTACTTGGCATCATTCTTTTGAATATATTGATTGTATCTTCGCACAAACAATTCCATTTGTTCATTATTGTCACTAGAATCCCTATCATTAATATGCTCACCTTTTGAGGACCTTGAACAAGTCCTAAGAGCTTTGGACTTCGTTCCTTCCTTCTTATCCATGTAATTCTCCTTTTTCATCTTCTTCTCATGTTTATTTTCATGATTATCTAAGCAAGTAAGTTCTTCATCATGTTCTTCTAGCTTTCCAAAAAAAATAGTGAGATCAAGTGTTGTAAGATCATTAGCTTCCTTGACAACGGTGACCTTTGGTTGCCAATTCCTAGTAAGACATCTCAAAACTTTGTTAGTAGAAATAACATTGAAAATAGGACTACCTAGTGCATTTAAACGATTAATAAGATGAGTGCACCTCTTTTTTATTTTATAAATGGTTTCACCATACTTCATGCGAAAGAGTTAAAAATCTTGATTAAGTGTGTTAATTCTAGCTTGTTTAACCTCATTGGTTACCTCATGGGCAACTTGAAATTTGCCCCACATAGCCTTAGCAGTTTCACCGTGGGAAATGCGATAAAACTCATCAATATCGAGAGTGGATATGAGAATATTTTGGGCTTTCCACTCAAGTTCCCACTTATTTCTATCATCATCATTATATAGTGCTTTCGAATTAGGTGTGACAACACCATTAGCATTGGTTTGAGTGACTGGTGTTGGACAATTTAAAATAGCTTCCCATACAACTTTTCATATGAATTTATATGGATACGCATACAAGCTTTCCAATAACCATAGTTTTCTCCCGTAAAATTTAATGCTCTATTATACGCCCTTTTAGGTTCGTTGGATATTTTATAATAAGAATTTCAAAGCACATAATTAATTGGAGCTCGTGATACCACTTGTTAGACGATGAAGACTTATATAGAGGGGGTGAATAGACCCCCAAGTAAAAATTACCATTCAAAAATAGGTAATTAAAATTTATTTTTGAAAGACAATGTTGAGATATATATATATATATATATATATATATATATATATATATATAGAGAGAGAGAGAGGGTGAGAGAGAGAGAGAATGACACAATTATTTGCTTTGGAAGTTCACCAATTGTCCTGAGTATGACTATGTCTCCCCCCATTTCCATTTTGGAATTGAGATAAATTTCTTACTTTGTAAAAAGTTGATTAAAAGAGAAGTGTTCCAAGAGTAACCCTATAAACCCTAATTGTTTAATGTTTATTCAACCCTTTATCTTCTTTTGATCTTGAACAAGACCAAAACAAAAATAGACCCAATTGATTCACCGCCTCACATTACTCCTTTGCGAGATATTGAATCTCTAAAACTTTCACTCGGTTGAATCCAATTGCAAACTTTTGAATAAAAGAGCTTCCAATATGATCCATTGTCTCATGCTAGTCCTTTGTAAGATACCAAATCTTCTAAGCTTTCTCTCGGTTGAATCCACTATAGTGAATTCTTGAATAAAACCCCAAAATCTACCAAAGATCTTGGAGGACCCTGGATTTTTCCAGATAAAACCCCCCACAATTCTCGACCCAATATTCTTGGTTACACAAACTTAATTGGTTGTTATCAAACCTTATCTAGATGGTACCCCAACAAAAAATGATTATGTGAAGTTTTTGAGCGTGTATGCATAGGTTGGAGGTTGAAGATGAAGAGCAATGGTGGTAAGTGTTTATAGTTTCATCAAGTAGAAATGATGCATGTATGATGTATTTACAGTTACGGAACTTTGGTGGCAAAGAGGGAAACATTGGAATTAAAATTATTGAGAAAATCTGACCCAAATAACAGGATGTGTTGGACTCAAATTCGGATCTGTCGACACATAGACTTAAAAAATTAAGTATGTGCCAACCTGAAATCAGTCATGTACTAACACATGAAAAATAAAAGCTACATGCTATAATAATACATCACATGTGTCGGCCTGAAAATCGTATGTACCGACACATAGAGTTGACACTTCAATATGTGCCAACCTGAAATGAGTTATGTGTCGACACATGCAACACATAAGCTATATATTTTGCGACGAGAATATTTATATTAATTGATATATCCATTAATATATTTGGCGACGTTTCGTTTGGTCCGGTTTTTATTCCGTTCGGTTCGGTAAAATATTATTCGGACCGATATTTAATTCCCCGGAGTTATTTTAATTAATTGAGTTAATAATATTATTGGATATTATTAAGGTGTTAATTAATAAGAATAGATAGGGGTGTGAGGAGTAATTGAAGATAATTAGGTATACACCCTTGGTTGCTAGTAAGAATACATTATAAACCATTTTTCAACACAAAGCCTAACATAGAAACTTAGAGAGAAATAGAGGGTTTTGGAAGGAGAAGAAGAAGAGCAAGAGCAAGAGCAAGCTTGAGGGTTGGATTTTTTGAATCATCAAGAATCATCCAAGCATTTGAGGTAAGGGGTTTGATTGTCCACTTCCTATAGTTAGGGTTTGATAGATATGTTGTGGATTTGAGATGAAAATTGATGTTGTGGTTTATGAGTTGTGTGTGTGATTGTGGAAATAAATTAGGAAAGTTGAGTTAGGAGTATTGATCTAGGTGTTCTATTACCATGGCTAATAGGATTGAGTTGCTAGAAGAATAAAATGTATTAACTGTGAAAAACCAAAAAAGAAATTACACTGTCTGCATATTAAATCGTGGAGAAGAAGATGGGTTGGAAGACTTGTGGCATGGGAGGCGCCCACCCCAGCTTGGAGGGCAACCGTCCCAGCCTAGAAGGAGCCCGCCCCCTAACCTTCACCCCCCTGGGACATGCGTCCCTTAACCATGGAAGAGGAAACAAATTATGTGTTTTTCTGTTTTCCCATTTTCTAGTTTTCTGTTTCTGCAATATCTGTTTTCTTGCATAATTTTCCAATAGCTTCTGTTTCTTTCAATTCCCTTAAATCATTATACTACTAGTTAGTATTAATAAAATATAATTAGGAGATAAGTTAGCCGACTAAATTTGGAACCCGATTATGTCCCGGTTTTCCGATTTCGGTAATTTCGACGACAGAGCAAGTTGCTTCGAATTCAATGAAAATTGACGTGCTAGCTAAGTTCGAAGTGTAGAACGTAGTGGTGAGGTTAGTTTTTCGAAATTACGAGTTTTTACGAAACGACCCGAAATAGGCCAAATTACGGTTAAATTGAATCGGATTGCGTTTTAGTCGATTTAAGACACGTATGGACAATCCGATTGCGATGTTGACGATTATGATTAATGCCGGTTATTAGGAATGGCTTTCATGACGATTATTGAAGTTTGACTATTTTTCCGTATTTGGAATTTGGTGAATAAATTGATAATGATGTGGTGTGATTAAACATGATGTTTGCGACAGTGTATTTATTAACGAATACTTGATGATATGCGATGCGATGATATGTTTATCATGATGTGGATGAATATGACGACGTGGACTTTATGTCAATTTTGATGAGTGATGATGATGTTTTTGTTGTGTTGTTTTTATTGTCGAGTCACATACATTGCATTGGCGACGGAGCTATTATGCCAAGCGACGAGGGCTTTTATGCCAAGCGACGATGGACTTTTGCCAAATGTTCCTAATTATGGACAAACCGACGGGTACCACATGCATATCATAGTCGTGTCTCATGGAGTCGGTTATGTTTATGATTGGGTTGTTTGGCGTTGGGTTTTAATTGATGGATTATGTGGAATTGCGATGATATATGATGTTTTGTTTGGTGATAATCTTTATGATGAACATGAAAAGAATATGACGTGATAATTTCATAATAACTATGCGATGAATATAAATAATGAGTTTTGCGATGATTTGACTTTAATGAAATGCTTAATGCAAATATGATGTGATGATGTTTGTGACGGTGGTCTTTTATGCCAAAAGCGACGATGGGCTTTAGCCAATTTGTGATGGTTTTATTTATGTTGTGTTGTTATATTTGATTGGCCTGAAAACTATGGTAACCAGGACGGCCTTGATGGCAACCATGATGGGAGTTATACTCTAAAGTTTTGTTGCTTATGTTATTAACATTGTTTGATGTTGTTGTTTGATGTTGTCGTTTATGATTGTCATGTTGATTAGTGACGTATTGTCTTGTGATGATTTCATGGTGATGAAAGTCTATGTGTTGTTTTGATGATTTATGTCGATGAGGTTATGGCGATAAAGTGTTGATTAGACACATTAGAATGACGATCAAAGTGAGTGAGATTTGGATATGTGTTAGAATGCACTTATTAACCTATATCTTTTATGATTCCAAACTATATATATATATATATATATATATATATATATATATATATATATATATATATATATATATATATGTTATCATGCCTTTAATTATATGTTTTGGAGTATCTCACCCTTTACTTGTTTCGCCGTTACCTTTATATTGGTAACGTGCAGGTTATGAAGACGGAGATTATAGGCGCCATCGATGAGTCGGTGTCGCTCGATCGTAGCACTCGGGGATATTTATGTTGTCTTGTTGTTGTTCTTTTGTTGTTATTCCTTTTGTGAATAAGAATCATACTTTATGAAATTATGATTTGATGAGGAGGTTTAATAAAGAAGGTGTTTTTGATTTCTAAGATTCAATTTATGATTTTCGAGGATGCTATGTATCCGAGATTTATACTTTAAAGAAAACTGTTTAAAGTGATTTAGTTTTGAAGGTGTGACGCCTCAGTATTGAATTTATGAAATTTTAAATTACTCTGGTTTTACTTATAAAACCTTGGGTAATATTAGGGTGTTACATTAGTGGTATCAGAGCAGGTCGGTTTGTCGGCCAGGTTATTAATGTGTTTAACCCTGTTGTATGCGACATGTGTGTGAAACACTGTCGTTACTTGCTTGTTTCTAACAGTTTGTCTGTAGAGATGAGTGTGAAACAAGTGGGGGGAGAAGTTTTACTTCTTGGTGGTGCTTGTGGCTTAAGATGGAGCCTCAAGCAGTGTTACGCTTTGGTAACTTGAAGTGTAAGTTTGAAGACGCTGTTGTAGTTTGGTAAAGATGGTTTATGTCACCATCATGATTGTCGACTGTCTATTGACAAATTGAGGAACTGATCACCCGTAATCTCTTGTTGATAGTAGTCGGGATTTGTGTTGGATGGGATAGACTTGTCTTGCCAACTTAATAGTGTATGAAGCAGATGAGTTAGCACAGGGTGGTGCATGGTTACTTGAGTTGTGGGCGATTTTGGATTTTGGTGAGAAACAAGATTTTGGCAAGCGAATTTCTTGTTGTGACTTTTCTAAAGCATATTGTAAAGATGTGAGTGAATTACCGCCGTAGTGCGAAGTGAAGTTTTGATGGATTTAGTTTCTGGAACTAGTTGTGATTCGAAGTATCCTTAAGGGATGTTTATTTCTGAGTTAGAGTTGAAGATTCAACTTGAGGATTGGTTTGAGCAGAGTTTGTTTATTTGAGCGGGTCGCCGTGGAGTGCTCCAATTGTGTTGTTCGAGAAGAACAAAAGTCGCTTAAGTTGGTGTGTTGTTTTCAGACAAAAGAACGAAGTGGATGTTGAGGACAAGTATCTACTTCCAAGGACTGATGTTGGATAAATCAGTCATTTGGAGCTTATGTGTTTAGTGATATTGATGTGAAGTCTGGCTGTCTACGGGTTAGTGTGAGAGCTGAAGATGTTTAGACAATGCTTTTCAAGATAGTGTATGGTCCTGGCGAGTATTTGTTGATGTCATTAGTGTGACCAATGCGTCAGGTATGATTTTGGAATGTTCAGACAGTACTCTCATGAGTAGCTGTGAGAGTTGCTTCGTGTTCATGGATATTATTTGGTTCACATCAAGTTAAGGAAATTGTAGCAAGCATCCGAGCTTTGCGTTATCAGTAGTAAAGTTAGACCAGTGCATGTCGAGTATTCTAAAGATAGAGCTTTGAACTGTTGGACGTGAGTGCCTTAAGTAGGCGACTTAGACGGTGATATTTTGGACAGTTCCGCGAAGGTTTACTTTGTATCTTGTAGAAGACTTCAAAGGATTATTTCGGAGCTTAGAAGTTCCTTTGTTTTGGATGGTTAGCTTTGTGAGCTTGATGGAAGATCTTTTTATAAGTTGGTATTGATCGTGGGTACTTTGACTTGAGATGGTTGAGTCGCTATTTGGACTTCGTAGTGGGAAGCGAATTAGTTTGAGCCAGTGAAACGTTTAGCGGATGCTTTGATTTTGGTCTTATTTATTATTGAAGAACCTTGTGCGGTGTATTGTGATATTTCATTTTGGACTTAAGATGTATTTCGACATAGAGTTGGAAAAGTGCACTGCTACCTTGGAACGATTTGATTTTCATAAGGAAAAATTGTCGGACGCGTGAGTTAGAGTTTGATGTGGTTGTGCTCATTTGAAATCTTAAAGGTGCAGATGTTAACGACGAGAAGATTGGAATTGTTGAAGCCAATTCAAGTTTGAGTACGATCTATAAAGAGACTTCATCTGGTGTTGAGTTTAGTATGTTGATATCGCGAATGACCCAAGAATATCTGATTTGAGGATTTGTTATTTTGAAGAATGATCCACGATTGTTTGGAGACACTTGTTGAAATTTAAAGTTTAGAAGGTTATCGAGGATTTGTTCACTATTATCATATGGATTTTGTTGGATACTAATATCCGTGGTGGATCATTAGATTGCAACAAAGATAAGTCTTGACGGTAAAGAATTTTGAGATGGTTTAGTAGCCACGGGTACCTTAAGATGATTGATGTTTTATAAAGGAAAGTGTTCTATTTGTGACTGAAGTCGGTCGCGACGGTGTTCATGTTGGAGAGAGTGTTTTGGTTTGAATTACCACTTTGGAAGATTGAAAGTTATGAAAGGTGTTTCGAATAAGAAACTTGTGTATTGATCGTTGCGACGGTGCGAGGATGGTGATTACTTAATACAAATTTTGGGGATTGAATTGTTATAAGGGAAGACTTCGTTGAAGTCAAGTGCATACGTCGAAGTTTCACAAGTGAATATTTGGATAATATTTGAAAGGTAAAACTATGTCGTGTATTTTAGGGGATCAATGGACGTGGATCAATCAAGAATGAAAGAGTGATTTTTCGAGTTGATGAGACTGATGTTACGAGGTGTCCTGATGGGTGTATGCTTCGAACGTATCCATTCTGAGTAATTGTGAAGTTGAGGATTAACCAAGTTGTTTTACGGTTGGCATCAGATGCATAAAAGTGACGCAACATGGTTTAGATATCGAGCATTGAATTTTTAGCGAGTATGTGAGATTGTTGGATTTGGACTAGTGAGTTATAGTTGCAAGTCGTCAGTATACGCCCTAGAATGAGTAGTGTATCGCAGTACGGTTATGTTTGAATAACTTGTTATTGTTCAAGGGTTGTACATTGGTAATCTACAAGGACGATGTGACCTTGTGATTTTCTGGAATGAAAGCGATAACTTCAAGTGTAATTCTTGAGTTCGTGCTTATGCGTGAATGAAGGCACCTTTTTCGTGTTTGCGTAGCACGCGTGGTACTATCCTACTCTGATTGTTTCAGTTTTGGTTTGTATAACCATTTTGTTGTTTTCGTTTTAGCGATGGAGTCGGTGTTGTATCATAGGACTTTATGTTCCTATATTTGATGGCTCGTTTCCGAGGTGTTGGTTCGAGTGTGTGACTAATTCTATGGTTGAGGCATTAGGATGGTATTGATCTTGTTTGTTTAGTTCTCGAGTGAACCGGTGTGTCTGCGACTTGTTTGGTTGCTGGGTGATTAGTTGGTTTTCGAGTGCATTGTATGGCCTTTGCATCTCGGCATGGTTGGTCTTGACTGGACGTTGTGGTTAGGGAGATACCCTTGTTTTTGGTGTCTATTGTATGTTGTTTAATTGACGCGAGGATTGAGTGGACGAATGCGTAGGCATGTCTCGAATTGTTCGTTTTGGTCGTAATTTCGAGGACGAAAAGTTTATAAGTGGGGGAGAGTTGTAACGCCCCGTTTTAATTAATATTATATTATACTATATTAATATTTTTGAGTTACCGATCGATATTTATTTTGCGACGAGAATATTTATATTAATCGATATATCCATTAATATATTTGGCGACGTTTCGTTCGGTCCGGTTTTTATTCCGTTCGGTTCAGTAAAATATTATTCGGACCGATATTCAATTCCCCGGAGTTATTTTAATTAATTGAGTTAATAATATTATTAGATATTATTAAGGTGTAAATTAATAAGAATAGATAGGGGTGTGAGGAGTAATTGAAGAGAATTGGGTCCTTGGTTGCTAGTAAGAATACATTATAAATCATTTTTCCTCTTTTCTTTCCATTTTTCAACACAAAGCCTAACTTAGAAACTTAGAGAGAAATAGAGGGTTTTGGAAGGAGAAGAAGAAGAGCAAGAGCAAGAGCAAGCTTGAGGGTTGGATTTGTTGAATCATCCAAGCACTTGAGGTAAGGGGTTTGATTTTCCACTTCCTATAGTTAGGGTTTGATAGATATGTTGTGGATTTGAGATGAAAATTGATGTTGTGGTTTATGAGTTGTGTGTGTGATTGTGGAAATAAACTAGGAAAGTTGAGTTATGAGTATTGATCTAGGTCTTCTATTACCATGGCTAATAGGATTGAGTTGCTAGAAGAAGAAAATGTATTAACTGTGAAAAACTAGAAAAGAAATTACACTGTCTGCATATTAAACCGTGGAGAAGAAGATGGATTGGAAGACTTGTGGCATGGGAGGCGCCCACCCCAGCTTGGAGGGTGACCGTCCCAGCCTAGGCGCCTCCCCCCTTCACCCCACAGGACGTCGTCCTTAACCATGGAAGAGGAAACGGATTATGTGTTTTCTGTTTTCTCATTTTCTAGTTTTCTGTTTCTGCAATATCTGTTTTCCTGCATAATTTTCCAATAGCTTCTGTTTCTTTCAATTCCCTTAAATCCTTATACTACTATTTAGTATTAATAAAATATAATTGGAATCCGATATGTCCCGATTTTCCGATTTCGGTAATTTCGGAGACGGAGCAAGTTGCTCCAAATTCAACAAAAATTGACGTGCTACTTAAGTTCGACGTGTAGAACGTAGTGGTGAGCTTAGTTTTTCGAAATTACGAGTTTTTACGAAACGACCCGAAATAGGCCAAATTACGGTTAAATTGAATCGGATTGTGTTTTAGTCGATTTAAGACACGTATGGACAATCTGATTGCGATGTTGATGATTATGATTAATGCCGGTTCTTAGGAATGGCTTTCGGGACGATTATTGATGTTTGACTATTTTTCCGTATTTGGAATTTGGTGAATAAATTGATAATGATGTGGTGTGATTAAACATGATGTTTGCGACGGTGTATTTATTAACGAATACTTGATGATATGCGATGCGATGATATGTTTATCTTGATGTGGATGAATATGGCGACGTGGACTTTATGTCAATTTTGATGAGCGATGATGATGTTTTTGTTGTGTTGTTTTTATTGTCGAGTCACATACATTGCATTGGCGACGGAGCTATTATGCCAAGCGACGAGGGCTTTTATGCCAAGCGACGATGGACTTTATGCCAAATGTTCCTAATTATGGACAAAGCGACGGGTACCACATGCATATCATAGTCGTGTCTCATGGAGTCGGTTATGTTTATGATTGAGTTGTTTGGCGTTGGGTTTTAATTGATGGATTATGTGGAATTGTGATGATATATGATGTTTTGTTTGGTGATAATCTTTATGATGAACATGAAAAGAATATGACGTGATAATTTCATGATAACTATACGATGAATATAAATAATGAGTTTTGCGATGATTTGACTTTAATGAAATGCTTAATGCAAATATGATGTGATGATGTTTGTGATGGTGGGCTTTTATGCCAAAAGCGACGATGGGCTTTAGCCAATTTGTGATGGTTTAATTTATGTTGTGTTGTTATATTTGATTGGCCTGAAAACTATGGTAACCAGGACGGCCTTGATGGCAACCATGATGGGAGTTATACTCCAAAGTTTTGTTGTTTATGTTATTAACATTGTTTGATGTTGTTGTTTATGATTGTCGTGTTGATTAGTGACGTATTGTCTTGTGATGATTTCGTGGTGATGAAAGTCTATGTGTTGTTGTGATGATTTATGTCGATGAGGTTATGGCGATAAAGTGTTGATTAGACACATTGGAATGACTATCAAAGTGAGTGAGATTTGGATATGTGTTGGAATGCACTTATTAACCTATATCTTTTATGATTCCAAAACTATATATATATATATATATGTGTGTGTGTGTGTGTGTGTGTGTGTGTGTGTGTGTGTGTGTGTGTGTGTTATCATGCCTTTAATTATATGTTTTGGAGTATCTCACCCTTTACTTGTTTCACCGTTACCTTTATACTGGTAACGTGTAGGTTATGAAGACGGAGATTATAGCTGCCATCAGTCGAGTCGGTGTCGCTCTGATACGTAGCACTCGGGGGGGAATATTTATGTTGTCTTGTTGTTGTTCTTTTGTTGTTATTCCTTTTGTGAATAAGAATCATACTTTATGAAATTATGATTTGATGAGGAGGTTTAATAAAGAAGGTGTTTTTGATTTCTAAGATTCAATTTATGATTTCCGAGGATGTTATGTATCCGAGATTTATACTTTAAAGCAAATTGTTTAAAGTGATTTGGTTTTGAAGGTGTGACGCCTCAGTATTGAATTTATGAAATTTTAAATTACTCTGATTTTACTTATAAATCCTTGGGTAATATTGGGGTGTTACACTACATGCTTTAATATTAAGGTATATGTGCCAGATTGAAAATCGTATGTACTGACACATGCAACTAATTTTTGTGCAGAAACAGGGGTTTCATGATTCTGGCTAATTTTCAAACTTATTTTGAATGCTTCCTAAGACCTATAATGCAATGGCGCACCAAAAGACATAGAGATACCATCCAATATACATAAATGCTAAGTTTTCCTAGTTTTGACATCATGCAAAACATCCTATGGTGAAGTTGCACTCATAAGTAACATTACTTTTCTAGTAGCACCTGGAACATATATGTAACAAACTAGACCAAATACTCTGAATGAATCACACTTTGCTTATCTCCAGTCCACTTCTCAAAAGGAACAGTTTCCTCCAACTTCTTGGTTGGACACTTGTTGAGCACATATCACACATGACTTCTCAAGCTTCACAGTCTTAGGAATGCCATGTACCAACTTCTTAAAACTCATATACCCTAAGCTTATAAAGTTCTTATGTCTCAATCTCTTGTGCCAGAACTCACTGTCTCCTTCTACACTAAGGCATTTAGTTCCAGCTGTCTCCACATTCACCTTGAGTTTCTGTTACTTCCTTTCCATATTGCATAATCAGCTTTTGTTCATAATCGTACAACTTCAAGAGATTGTTCTTCATAGTTACTAAGAAACCTTTCTCATTAAGCTGGCCTAGACTCATCAGATTGCTCTTCATGCCAAGAATATATCAAACATCTTTGATTAGAATATTTTTACCATTCTTCACCTTGACTTTGACATTTCTAATACCTTCAGCATTAAGGTACTTATCATCAACACGTCTGATCTTTTTCATCTTTATTGAGTCAAAATAAATCATCCATTCTTTATTTCTAGTTAGGTAATTTTAGCAGCCAGTAACATACATCATCAGATTCAGAAGCCATCAATAACAATGGTTCATTAAATAGTTAATCTTGAAATTTTTTATAATAATTTCTCTTATAAATTTTTATACATTCATATATCTTTAGTTGTTTGACTTTTCTCCATTGTATGTATTCTCTTTACAACAAAATTTACATATCTTCTATCTACGAACTCAAACAAGCTAAGTCTATTTTCCATCATTTTTTCTATAATAGGTGATACCCCAATACTCTTTAATATTATCATTTCTAATCTTATCATGTTTAACTGTAACACACATCCAACGCAACATCATCATATATACTATACTTACTTTATTCTCGTGTTCATTTTTAACTATCTAACATTTTGTCTCCCACAACATCGTAGGCCTTACCTCAAGATAAAAATTTCCCTTCAACTTGATTTGTACTTTTGTATCACATAAAACCTCTAAGACTCTCCTCCATTTCAACCACCCGACTTGAATTTGATCGTTTACATCCTCTTATTTTTCCATCATTTTGCATTACGAATCCAAAATATTTAAATTATGTGACTTATGGGATGATATAGTCTCTAGCTTTCACCTCTAGGTTAGAAACACTTTTCCTTTTGATGAACATGCATTTCATATACTTCACATTACTTCCGCTTAGGCGAAAATTGCGTGTTTCTAATGCTTGTATCCAACTCTTCAATCATTCATTTAAATCTACAATAACTTCATAGATTGAATTATAAATAAAAAATATATGTGATTAGGGTAGGAAATGGGTCGAGTTGAGTCAAACTCCTCTTCCTTCGACTTGATTCGTTAAGAATTGATTCAACTAAAATCTTAGTTCAAATTTAACATTATTTTTTTTAACTCAAATTCAACTCGTTATAAGTTAACGAACAATTCAACCGTCAGGTTCAATTCGCTTGCTTTCACTTAAAATAAATTCTAAAAAGAATATAAAAGGTATATGCTACAAATTTTCAAAAAACCATTATTTTGTTAAAGGTAGTCTAAAACAAATTAGAAAATATTTATATTTTTTACATTTAAAAATATTTTTATACGATGTAGATTTTTAGAAAATATTGTTTTTATTTAAAAGACATCTAAAAGATGTATTTGATTTTCTTAAGATTAAAAAAATTTAAAAATATATTTTTTCAATTAGAAAATATATGTTAATTTTTAAATTATTTTCTTAAAAAATATAATTTAAATTATATTAATTTTACTTACAAAATTATTTTAAAAATATTTTGCTAACTTGAGAATATAAATTAACAATTAAAATCTTTAGATTAAAAGAACTATAGAGTTACAATTTTGAGTAATTCTTTAAACCTACTCTTATAAATAATATAATTTTTCTCATATATAATCAAGTTGGTTCATGAACCTAATGAATCGAACTAATTCATTTAATTAATGAATTTAATTTTTCGTTTATATTCAATTTATTTAATTGATGAACTTAACTAAATAATTTAAGTATGGATCAATTTTTAAATATTATTAAATTCATTTATCTCATTATCAGCAGCCTTATATGTGACCAAACTAAAATAAGAATATTAAGTTTTAAAGAACCCTATATGTGACCAAACTATATATATTAAGATCTAAAGAAATCACTATGATATATTAAGTTAAGAAATAAAACAAAAACAAGAAGCAATAAATAGAAGGTGTTACCAACCCCATAAATTGGACTATGCCATGTGATATTCCTCATTGTTATCGGTGGAGTTAATCATCTTCTTATAGAATATACTTTTTACCAACAACTACAAAAGACCACCACTAGGGCCAATAAGGTCGGCACTGTATGCCCTCAAAAGCCAACCAGTTGCACTACATATTGTATGTCTCTTCTAAACCCTTTCAAGTTTAATCACATCTTTGTACACTAGCTTCTCAATTCTCCATTTTCTAAAAATTCATTTCACAACATAATACTCATGTGACAAAAATAGCATAACCTGGCCATAAATAAAGCACTAAGCGAATTGTTGCTATCAAACTATCTCGAAAGAGTAAAGACAACAGAACATTCCATTTCAAACATAATAAAACTTTTTCCTATTTTCTATATTATTGAAAACAAAACGAATTCAATTCAAAATAATGATGTAATCAAATTTATGAATTTTTCCATGAGTCCGACGATAAGGATCTCTGCAATCTTAATTTCGAATTCAAATTTAGTCTTAAACATATAACAATATCAATTTCACGTGAACGAAAATTTTGCATTAATATGTACATTTGCCGCAAAGAATATTTAATTTCATTTAAGTGATATTCTCTTTATCCTAAATTATAAGATTTTTTAAATATTTCACACATATTAAGAAAAATAATCATTATTATATAAAAAAGAGAAATTTTGTATGATTATATACTATTATTCTTCATTAATTATAAAGAAAAAAGAAATTAAAAAAATTTATAAAAAAAAAGAAATAAATAATAAAGTATATATTAAGAAAAACATCATTAATGTTATATTAAAATTATAAATGACATATAATTTGAGATAAATTTTTTCTCCAAAACATCTTATAATTTAGGACGGAAGGAGTAATTGATAACAACGTAACTTTTTTCTATGTCTAAATTATTATTGTTTAAAATTTTTGTATACTAATTAAAAATACAATAATATTATCGTAAGACATTACATTTTTAAAAAATTAACTTTATTAGTACAGTAAAAATAGTTTTTAAAATCCAAAAAAATTAACTTTATTAGTACATTAAAAATAGTTTTTAAAATCCATAATAAATAGTAAATGACACAATTGAAAAAATATAATCAATATTCAATTGATGTCATTTTTAAAACAGATTTTATTTTTTTAAATAGTCATTTTGAAAAGGAAATAGTAGAATGCTTTAATTACAATAATAAAATTAATTAAAAAAATTAATTTTATATATTTTAAGTTCAATGACATGTAAAAAAAGTTAAAAAATTATTATAGTTGTATTTTTGTAATGATTATACAATTGTGATTGGAAAAGAATCGTACCATCCAATTAATCTCTTTGGCTTCATCTAATCATGGCAGTAACATAAAAGCCAATGATTGGCATTAAAAAAAACAGTTTGTTAGTAATTGATTGTCAATTATATGATGTAATAAACCATACATACACCAAATTGAAGGGAAATATTTTTGCAATCTACTGTAATACTACCTTTTAGAAGTGTTTCGATTGTGAACCCGCGCCTCTTCTTTAATTTCAAAAACTAATTAGTTCATTGATCATGTCCACATCACCACATCAACAGTTGCCATATGCCATTTTATTCGTATTTTTCATTTTAAATAAGAAATCTATAATTTATGAGGACTGCTATTAGAGGTGTGCATTTTTGATTTATTTTTAAACATCAAATCATAATCGCTTTCAAACTATTTAAATGGTTTAGATTTGTAATCAAAATCACATTTTAATTAAAACTGGTTATAAAATTGAAATTTGGTTATGGTTATATAACCGGTTATTTAAAAAATAAATAGTTTTTAAAAAATAAATTAAAAAAACATATATTTTTTTTTATGTTGAAACTTAAAAAATTTGGATATTGGATAATAACCGGATTACAATCGAATCTAAAAAAAGTTAACCGATAAATAACTATTTATTTATATCCGAATTATATGAATGAATAATCAAACCATTAAATACTTAATCGATTAATAACTATTCAATTATATCAAGATATTTAAAACAGAATTAAATTTGATTATGAATTTGGGTTTCACAACCAAATATTTTGCACATCCCTATAACTGCTATCTATACACCAAAAATTCAACACTTACATATACAGCATGTGCCAGAGTTGATGTATGATAGAAAAATGAAAAAATAATTATTAAATATTCTTAAAAATTGAAACCTTATATACGGTATAAGTGTCATATGAAATATAAAAATATTATTTCTCGACACTAAATTATAAATGTATTAATCAATTTTTATATTTTATTAACTAATTTTTTTTTTTTATTTTTTTTTTATGTTTGAGAATTTATTAACCAAGTTATATACTGTATTAACTAACTTTATACAAACTATTAACCAAAATCTGAACGGTATATATTTTAACTTTTTTACGTTATAATATGTATTAACCAAACTTTGAATTGTATTAACCAAATATTTACATACTATTAGCCATAGTTGTTTTAGTATAAAAATGATAAAATAGTCAAAATAAACAAAATCATTGTTCATTGTATTTGTGAACGGTGTAGTGTAATATTTAGTGTCAAAATAACATTACCCTTTCTTTTAACACTAGTATAGTATGTATACACTATACAACATGTATATAGTCGTTTTATCGATGCAAAAGCGGAAAAAATAAGAGAATGTAGCAACTTCTTTAGTTATGCTTTCACCATCAATCCACCCACATAATTCATCTGCTGAGGTACAAATATAGGTTGCCATATCAATGTACAATCCTGCAAAAAATCAGTACAATTACAACAATACATATCACACTTATAGAAACCCCATAAAAAACAAATTTTTAACAAATTTGTACAATAATGTTATGCAGGTTGCCCTCCATTTCATGATTCCCGGTTCCTCCCATTATACTACCAATTTTCCACCCACAAAATCGTCCTTCATTCTTCCTCACCAAGTTTTCTTTGTTCTTATCCATTCTGTTGAGAATCAAGTATGAGGAAGAAGTCTCACATTGGTTAGAAAAGGAAAGATTGAACATTATATAAGTGAGAGAACCCATACACCTATCACCTTAAGGTTTTAGGTGGATATGTGGTGTTCCTCTCACAAAGGTGTGCCCCATGTAACATGCTCCCTCCTCAAAATTTCCCCCAACAGTGGTATCAAAGCCTGGTTTCGGGATATGTATTGGCTAACTTATATCGAAACACTTCCCGCAGACGGTGGGTAGAAGGTGTTCAGTGAAAGAGTGGTATCAGAGTCTGGTTTCGAGATAGGGACCAGCTAACTTGTATCGAAACACCGACTAACTTGTATCGAAACACTTCCCGCAAACGGTTGTTTCGTGAAAGAGTGGTATCAGAGCCTGGTTTCGAGATAGGGATCGGCTAACTTGTATCGAAACACTGGCTAACTTGTATCAAAACACCGGCTAACTTGTATTGAAACACTTCCCGCAGACAGTGGATAGAAGGTGATCCGTGAAAGATTGGTATTAGAGCCTAGTTTCAAGATAACTTGTATCGAAACACCGAACTTGTATCAAAACACTTATCGCAGACAGTGGGTAGAAGGTGTTCCATGTTCCGTGAACACCAGCTAACTTGTATCGAAACACTTCCCGTAGACGGTGGATAGAAGGTGTTCCGTGAAAGAGTGAGCTTTCACATGAGGGGAGCATTGTGACTCACACTTGAAGAGTGAGCTTTCACATGAGGGGAGCATTGTGACTCGCACTTGAGGGGGAGTGTTGAGAATCAAGTGTGAGGAAGAAGTCCACATTGGTTAGAAAAGGAAAGATTGAACACTATATAAGTGAGAGAACTCACACCTATCACCTTAAGATTTTAGGTGGATATGTGGCGTTACTCTCACAAAGGTGTGTCCCATGTAACATGCTCTCTCCTCGGAATTTCCCCCCAACACATTCATCCTCAATTTATTCTCTTTCCCTCACTCTTCTTCTCCTATAAAACTGAACCCTCACTCCTTAATTTCTCAGCAACAAAAATGCTAACAAACCCTTGCTGAAACAACAATCTGCAACCCTTAACTTTGTTGCAAAACCTCAACTCAAAGCATCACGCAACCTTCATATTCGATAAAGAAATCAACCACGCATTCTTCTTATACACCTCATAGCTTTTAATTATTTAGGTTATATTTTCTTAGTTCTTCCTATGTTATTATTAAAAACAAAAAAAAAATTCTTTTTTAAATCATTTTCAAAAAAAATACAAACACATATTTAGTTTAATTATTTATCTACTTAAAAACTTTTTTTTTTTAAAAAAAGAACAAAGAAACTCTATTTTCTTTTAGTTACTAACTCTTTAGGAATAGTATTGCCTTTGTTGATTGATATATTAATGTTTATTTTATAGACTTGTATTTAGTCATTTGTAAATATGTAACCCTACTTCCATGAGATGTAATAGCTAGTAATTATTCATATTGCTTTATTTAATTATTCGTCACATTTTCACAAACCAAAATATTTCAAACTAATACTTGATTGCGAGTCATTTTCACCTTGAGTAAACAAAGCTTTGAAAGGTCGCAACGGCCACACATATTGCACACACCACACTTGCTCTTGGGCTTACAATGAGGCTTTATTTGATTAGTTAAACTTCATTTTAGTTATCTAATTAGGCTATTTAAAATTGATTATTCCATCTAATTAATTTTCTTAATTTAATTATTTGATTATACTTCGTTTAATTAATCAATTAAATTTATTTCGTGCATACACCTACACAATTTCAATTGTCTTATCATTTGTTTGAGTCACCTTGTATGGGCTTTTAATAATTCACTTAATTGCTTCATTTCATACTTTTAATTATTCACAATTGCTCGATCCGCACTTAATCATTTAAACCTTTTTTCACAATAAACCTTGGTCCAACACCAAGTAAATCTTTATCTTCTTTAAGACCTTTCATAATCAAATCTCAAACCTCGATCCAACGTCGAGTGCATTTTCTCAAGAAAATAAGGGTTGCATGGTAGATGATAGACATTTCTCTACTCACTCGAGATTAAACAAGACAAGTCATCTGACTTGGATTTGATAAGCATGACCCGACTAAAATACTCTTAAATAAAGATCACACTCTTTTAACTAAAAGGACTAAATGGGAAGTTTAGGTACCTACCTACTCTTTCCTAAGCGTACGATTGGCCTAGAACTTCCTTGGAAATATCCAAGCACTAGTGTCCTAATAAAATCAATTCAAACTCATCAAACCTTGCCCACGTGCAAGTCCTTTTTACAAATCGCTCACACACGACTTCCATCGCTCACATGTGACTTCCATCGCTCACATGCGACTTTCATCGCTCACACGCGAACTTTTATCGCTCACATGTGAATTGCACTAGTGATGTCTTATCCTCCACGTATGATTAAGCTCATATTTTCATAAATAAAATCAACCAACCAACAACCGTTCTTGCAACCGAGAACTACGTAAGCTTTGACTTTCCCATCGCACTCAGGGAATACACAGGCGCGAGATTCTAACGTCTTGGCGAGCCCACTTTCAAAAAATTGAAACATGTCTCCTTTCTTTTCTCTTTTCGCACATAATAAATAGAAGATAGAAAATTTACACACTAAACACACAAACACTTAGAACTAAATGGGTTTCATCGAGTACGATGGATGTGAGGGGTGCTAATACATTCCCCTTGCATAACCGACTCATGAATCCATCTCTTGGTTACGATGACCATTTCATTTTCATTTCTTGGGTTTTCTCTATGTTTTCCCTTTCCTCTTTAGGAATAAATAAAGTTAGATGGAGACTTCATTGATAATCGAAATTAGTAATTTTTCGAGGCGTCGACACAAGCTTTCAGCATAATAAATGTGAAGGCTTTGGACCTTTTACATCAAAATTCCCTACCTATATCATGAAATATCTTAAGGGGTTTTCTATTTTTTAGTCTTATTTGGAAGATGGATTTTTGTTCCAGTATTAAAGGAATATTTATTGATGAGCTGATTGCTTCTTACAAAGATCTATGCATCAAATGAAGAAGTCTATCAAAAGGGAGAAAAATAAAAAGTAACTATTTCTCAATTACAAACAGAAAAGGAATATTGTTTGTCTACTATATTTTACATGCAAGATGAGGTGACTCTATTGACCTCCAAACTTGAAATTATGATCAAGTTTATGAGGATGTTGAACAAATGATTTCAATGTGTTGGTGAGATTCTTCATGATAGGATGTTGTTTGGAAACTTAAAAGGGATAAAGTTTGATTATCAAGGTTCTAACAAGCAAGGAATATCTCTAGTGACAAACCTTGGTTCTATCAAATAAAAGGTTGAGTTAATGATGTCAAACAAAATGTCTCAACATCGTGTCGTACATCCGAATTCTCAAGTTAAAGGTAGGTAATTGCTCTGAAGATTTCTCTTTTGTAGTAGTGGTGGTCATATTAGGCATTGTTTTGTTTCAAAATGTATAGCTATCCCAAAGGTCCATTTTATCCTAAGAATAACCAAGCAGTGGTTAAAACTCTGAGAATGAGCAAATTTCTCTATTTCTCATGCCTCTCCTAGATCTTCAGCAAAGAAGATTTATTGTGTGGTTGTTTCATACACACGGCTGAAGTAAATATGATTCTGGTTTTCATTAAGTCTCATTCTACCAGTTTTGTTATTTTTAGTAATGGCACCAAAAGGCAATATTAAGGGTGTTGGAGAACTAGATTGATGACGGTTTCCTTATTAAAAGTCTGGAATCTAATATGATAGGCATAAGTCAGTTGTGTGGTCAAGAGTTGAAGGTGAATCCTGCTGAGGAGGAAAGTTTGGTCTCTAATAAGAAGAATGAAGCTCTAATGAGGAAGTTAGGTTCAACGACCATTAATATTTATGGATATCTCATTAAGATTCTTTTTCATACACACGCGTAATGTCAAAGGAAGATAAATTCAAAATGTCACACCAAAAGTTGTAACATCTGATTGTTGACAAAGTGCTAGAGCTTCCTTTTATTGGATCTAATAAGGCCAGTGCAAGGTGGGAGTCTTGGTGGATAAAGGCATGATTGTGTTGGTTGTTGATGATTCCTTAATGATCTGGGTAATCTATAGAAAATAGAAATTAGATATTTGTGAAGTCTTTAAAGGTATTTATCATCTTCTTCAGGGAAAGATGATTTCTAAATGTAATGAATGGATATATCTGAGTTCTTTACCGAGATAAGGTCATATATAGATGATATCTCCAGAACCTAGGTAACTGATTCTGGCATTAAGGGGGGAACTGATGTCCAAGGAGATGTTAGATCATCATCTCAACATATTGAATTCAAGAAATGGGACAATCTCTTAAAAAGCTGGCACGCACTGGATGAGAGAATCCTCAAGCCAACAAAGTTCTCTTTTGAGCTTTATTTGTTTAAAGGAATTAATTATTTGAGACATTCTCAAGAATTAGAAATGTATTGTCTAATTTTGGGTTTATGTCAAGTTTTGTATTCAAATTAATTGAGACTTTGTTTGATGTATTTTGGAGTAAAGCTGTTGGCACAAAACTGATTAACAAGAACAAGTTTGTTGAAGTTTGTGTTAATGGAGAAAGTTTCTTCTTGAGAATAAATATTGCCTCGAAGGCTAAGTATAAGGAAGTTATTATTCTAAAATATTACAATGTCCAACAGGATGTCATGATGTTGTACTGTGGCAAGTTGGTTCAGTCAGTATATTCAAGGATGTGTGTCTGCTCAGTAGGAAAAAGCTCGCCAATATTGGTCATCACATCGCATGGGTGAATTGGGAAATTGTATTGCTGAAGATTTATTATTTGATGGGAAACATGCTATCAATATTTTCTCTTCCTTTACTTTATGGTGCATGCAAATTCTTGAAAAGATGTTAGTATTTGTTCAAACCAGATATGGTTTTGTATGACCAAGGATATGTCAGCGAGAATTCCCAACAAACAAAGTTAGGGAAGAGGGAAAGAAGAACAAAAAAGTGTCTCTATCCTATGGTGAGTGGTGCACTGCTAATGAGAATGATTATACTTCCTTCGAAAACTCCCTCATTGACTAGTCTATCATTATAAGAAATATATCGTTACAATCAAGGTAACTATCATTTTAATTAATACCTTGATGTTTGTTCCACCTCCCAAACTACATTTCAACACGAGCCAATATTCCAAAAGTGTTGTTGCTAAGAAGGTTCATTTGATGGAAACTAAGAAGGATAAGGGTGTTGGTCCAAAGAAGGTTGAATTCAAGGTGGAAACACTAGTTGAAACATCTACCGGAGCATCTATAATATGGAAGAAGTTTGTGACAAAGATAAAATCCTTCAAGAAAAATCATGTTCAATTACATGACTTTGTCTTAGATGATGATGAAGATTGGGTCAATTTCATTGACTCTGAAGGAAGAATTGGATAGTTTTTTGTTATATATATATATATATATATATATATATATATATATATATATATATATATATATATATATATATATAAAGTGTTTTTGTTGCTAGTTGGACCAATTTGTTTGTTTCCATCTATTTTTTATCTTTATGTTTGTTTTCATTATAGTTATTTGTTTCAATTGCTAGAGTGTGTTTCCAAGTTTCTTTAGATTTACTCTATTTTTGTCAATTTTGGCTAAAAATGGGGAGTGAAGAGTTAGTGCTTTTTGTTTGTCCTGATGTTATGACATGCGTCTTGACATGTTGATTAACATGCTGATAGGATTATACTACTGCTAATGGGAGATTATTTATTGTGGTTTCAATAGAGTATGAAACTATTTAGGTGGAACATGATTGTCTGTCATGCTTGTTTGGTGTTTCTGCTTCTACTGCTACTTTTGATGTGGTTGTGTGCAGGATGTCTAATCAGATGTTTTAATATTCTGCCTGTTGTGTTTTGTGGAGAACCTTGGTTACCTTATGGTAGTCTAATACTCTAGTGCTCTTAGTTATGTGTGTTACTTCTGTTGTATGTTCTTCTGATGCGTGAACTTGGACTATTGAAGAATGTATTTCTTGTGCTTTTGGTTATCCCATTGAAAATCAAGTTTGGTTTTCTGGTGATTTTTATTTTCCCCTTGAGGGGAGGATTTATTAAGTGTGATAGGGGGTATTGCTCCAGTATGAATTCAGAGTTGTGATGTGTAATGTCATACCACATGTCTTAACATCTGTCTTCTGGAGTATTGAAAATGGTGATCTGTAACTTCATGTAATTTTTTATATATTTTTATGTTTGTAGTTTGTTTTAGCCATAATTTGTCAAATGAAGAGATTGTTAGTATTGATTTTAGGATTGAACGTGATTTTTCTAAAAATGTTCACAACAAGACGTTATTGAAGATTTTCTCACATGGTGGTCATGTTCAATGAAGGCAGATGTTCTGATAAATATTGTGACATGTTGGACTAGAACATCAGTACAAGTTGTTTTGATTCTTGACGAATTTGATTTGATTTCCTTTTGTGATATTCCTTTTGGATATATCTCAATGATTTACACATGTTAAGAAAATTTAATCTAGGACAAGTGACTTAATCTTCAGTTGTACATAAGTTTCAAAAATTGAATGTTAAAACAATTTAGGAAACTTGATGTTCTATTCCAAGATTTAAGGAGATTTTTTTGTATAAATGGTGTAGCCACCAACTTGTGAATAATTAAGTTGTACTTGAAAACCAACTTATATCAATCAATATTTTCCAAATTTCATGTGTCTCATCATTCATTTCATTCTATTTAATATATAGAATATGGTTTAATAATCTGAGTCCTTCATTACATCAATATCTTCTCTTATAGCTTAATTTCAATAACAACAATTTATTAGCTAAATCTAACTCATCATCATCACTTATCATCATAATAATCACGATGACAAGTGAAGATGATGAGGTAGACTTAGTCAATAAATTGATGTTATTGAAATTAAACTAGAATCAAAGGAATTGATTCCATGAAGGAATTAGATCATTAAACCACATTCTATATGTTAAAGAGCGGAAAATAAATGATGAGATGACATGCAATTCAGAAAACAGTGGTTTATTTAAGTTGGTTTTCAAGAATAGTTTAATTTTTTATTATATACTTCTTCATCAATTCGAATAAATTAGAGAGTGATTGATTTTAGGTAGAGAATAGAGAAAATTGATGAATAATGAAGGAGAATAGGTTGTTAATTTATAAGGAGTCAATAGAAGAATCCAGAACGTTGAATGACGGAAGATAAGCAAGGAATTTTGTTTTGGGATGGGTCTAGAATATTCTAACACTTATTGTGGCGATTTCATCCATAAATAGTACTCAAACTTGCACAAAATAGACATGTCATCTCTTAAATTAAACATGTCACCCCAATTTTATTTATTTTAGTTTTATTTTTGACAAGATACAAATAAATTTTTAGATGAAATTTTAGAATAGTTCAAATCTTCGGTACACCCTAATCTAATTTTCGATACGAGTCAATTTTTAGCTAAAAATTTCAAATTTAAGTGTTTGTACCAGAAATTTGAATTATACTGAAATCTAACATAACAAAAAAAGATGTTGTGAAAATTATTAATCTCTCCTTTTAGAATTCAGTTTAAAATTTGAAGTTTACAATCTTCACAAAATTAACCTAAAATAATTAATGATAACAATACCTAATTGTTCTGATTGGATGAATTATAAACATAGTCTTACACACTTTCATAATCAAGTTTATTCATTTGAGAAAAAACATTACAACTCCTCTTTATTGGTACTCATCGAACTGAGATCAAAATCACTACCCTTTTTCTTTTCATTTCCCACAGCAATTTCCTTATTTCATCCCCTATAAATGGAGAAGCACAAGACACTTTGTATAATCATTATCCATTCTGTAAGTAGATTTATTTTATTCTTATTCTAAAAATATACTATATCTTAAGGTTTTTGGTTTGTTATTGAAATTCCTGGCATCAGATACGTGATGTCACAGAGAATGTTATGACACACTATCTGACACTATGTTAACAATTCACACAATAAATATAAACAGCAGTAAAGAATATAATAAGTTGTTTACCCAGTTCAGTGTCTAACTACACCTACATCTGGGGGCTACCAAGCCAGGGAGGAAATTCACTATCAGTAGAATTAATTCAGGAATAAACCAACCAGTTTATCTCCTTTACTTAAAACCTACCCAATGCAACTTCAACCTAAGTCCTACTTAGATTTGAGTTCCTACTCACTCCCCCTCAATCACAGCAGTGATATCAACCTATTGATTAATTGAATTGTGAAGACACACTTCAATAAACTATCTTGATCTTGCTTCAAAGCTTCAATCAAGAGACAAACACTCGTGCTTCAAAGCTTTGAGTGATAAACTACCCTTACAAACAAATCCTAGTCCAAGGCACTTATCAATTGATAATTGCTTGGCTCACAAGAGATACTAGAATTACACAAAATACAACTGTTAACTCTCCTAACAATACAAAAGGAGCAACAGCAGTATAAGGGTTGAATTCCTTTTATAGAAGCGATCCGAAACTTGGTCTTGGGCTTCCATAAAGATAGCTAGGGTTCACTTAATTTAATCCTAAAAACATGGTCTTTTCAACAACCAATTTAGGTCTAATTAAGATTAACCTAGCAGCCACGTGAGCATGCATTCTAGTAACAGAAAAACATAATATAGCAGCTCAACAAACTTCCTGAAAAGTCTCAGGAAAAAGCAGTTAGAGCAGAATGTCTGAATGTCATAACATGTTATGACATCGGACTATTTCTAATTTCCAGCACAACTTTTAGCTTCCAATTCTGAGTTGTCCTTTAACATCCTTGTCAAGTAGGATTTATCTTCAATCTCTGAATGTCATAACCTTTATCAAGACATTTCTATAGCCTAGTTTTACCAAAATTAATGCCAACTTAAAACACTAACAAACTCCCCCTTTGGCACATTTTTGGCTAAAACTACTTAACACATCAGAGTACCTATGCAGTAGAAGACAAACTAGTTCTAAGCTTAAAGAAACTAGAACCTAGAGATAAGATAAATTCTACCCATACAGAAATCCCACAATTGCCCACATACAAATTTTAAATTTCCATACAGTTTCCCAAAATTCCCGACCCTGTTCAGTGGTTCTTCTCCCTTTTTAGCCCAAGGGCCAAAGGAAACAATACAATTGCCTCAAACATTCAACAAATAATTAAGTACCAGCATTGTTTAAGGGTTACATCTCTGTCAAGGCATGACAATTCTGTCAATAAAAGGATTACAATCATCCAGAATACACAAAAATTGGAAAATACAGACAAGAAACAAGAAACAATTGACAGAACAATCAAACAGAAGCAACAGGGCTCAAGAGTACAACTCAAGTGCTTTCTTCTCGGAAGAAGCCGTGGAAGAAACATCTTGAACCTTCTTCACCGGTTGCTTGATCAGCCTCGACATCTTCATCCATATTAGCGGCGGGATCATCACCGAAGCCTTTCTTCCTCAACCTCTGTCTTCCTCCTTTTCAAGTGTAGAGATCGGTTCTTCAATGGTGCTTCCTTGCTTCAAGTTCCCTGGTCTCTTTTAGCACAACAATGACATTTGCCTTACGAGGTTTGCCTTGACATTTGATGTCTCGGAGATGTCATGACAATGTCTGGAACATGCTTCCCTTGAAATAGCTTGTGGAAACCAAACGGGAGCTCTTTTACACTGAATCTCTATTAACCAGAATGTTAGGGTATTGATTAGTTATAATACCGCACAAGAGGGAGGAAAGGCTATTGGTCCTTTATAGCATAACTATCGGCATGTTTTAAGGTTTGCTCAAAATGTAGGTTCCATAATCAAACTTTGCTTTTGTCCCAACAGCAAAGGTGAACCTTCCCAGACCAATGGAGATGGTAGACTTGTGGTTTGTGGGAACCCAATGTGCAGCCCCTATCTTGTGCAAAATAGCAAACTTAACACTTAGTTTCTTTGGCGGTTAGTTACCTTTCATTGGCCAATGTTTCACTTGTTTAGATGATAGTGTGGCGATGTGGTCATCGATTTCTTCTAGCTCGGGTTGAGCTTCATCGATCTTTCAAGTATTTGTTGATTATACTTGGGGAAAATTCCACTCTTCTCCCTCTGACAAAGACAGTCTTGAAATCAGCTGACCTTCCATCAGCACATCCACCTGACAAGTTCACAATGAACTCCTTCACCAACCCTTTATAACAATTTGAGAACTTCACCACGGTTCTCATCTTGACTTCTTTGATCGGATCAATCACATCCTTGCATTCAAGAGCATCTTTATTGGTTCCTTTCAAGTGCAATTCTCTTCAAACTCACATATTTCCACTGTTAGCATTCTCGGTGGTGGAAGGAAATGTTGTCAATTGCCACCGGGGACAATGGGAAATTTCAAGAGATGACCTCTTTCTTGAATGAATGTCGAGACATTCTGTAACATCAAAATCTGAATCATCATGTTCTGAGGGCTCAGGTGCCTTCCTCTTCTTCACAATTGAGGCTCTCTTTGCCTTAGAGGTACCACCAGTAGACTTTATCCTACTCTTCCCTTTGGAAGTTCCAGCCTTGTTTTTACCAGATTTTTCCACAGTCTTGTTCACAACCCTAGGAGACTTATGAGCAACTTTAGTAACCTTCTCCTGAACAGAACTTGGAATAACATCTTGCTTCCCTTTCCTATTCATTACCCTCCTAGAAATGCTGGGATTAACCTTTGCTATGAGGTCATTATCAGAAAACTCTTCATCCAGATTGATGATGTGAGAATCAACATTCTGATTAGTGTTTTTCTCAGAAGAATCTTCCAGGTTGTCATCAGCTTGTTTTTCTGGAATTTCTTCAAGAATGCTATCAGAGATGTTATCGGAAATAGCGGGAGATTTAGAGGTACAATGTTCGGGATTTCTCAAGAATCTCATCAATCTCATTCTCATTAGCGATGGGTGATTCAATAACATTATCATCTTTACACCCCGGGCGAGAAGGGTTTACATCATTCTTGGCGGGAGAATCAACATGTTCACGATGTCTTGACATTCTCATTGACATCTAGATCAACTCCTAAACTAGGGCTAGCGGACTTATAGTTCGGAGGGTGAAATCCAGTGCAGATTGATTCTCATTCGGGATACTAGTCACTATCCTAGCTATGGCCTCATGCCGACCTAGACCCTCTCTGTTCACTAGTTGGAGGCGGGGATGATGGTGTAGAAGTCTTACGGAAGGAGATGCTTGTGCTCTTCTTGCATTCCTTGTGCGTAACTTCTTGACTTTTACGGGTCAGTGGCCATTGCCGGATGGAGTAACCCTCGGTGCTTGACTTGCATGGCTTGACATTTGCCCTAACTTCACCATGGAGGCGAAGATCTAGATTCTTGAGATGAAGAGGATGATGAAGACATATTTCGTTGATGATTTTGAGAGAAAAAGAGCGAAAATGGCAAAGGGTTTGAGGTTTCTTTTGGATGAAGAAAGAGTGATACTACTTTCAAATGAGGAAACTATTATATGTGGAGTCTCTTCCTATTCTTGGACCTTTTAAAAATAATGTGAAAATATTTATGTAACCCACTTATAAATAATTGAAATGTGGTCCCTTTCATCCCTTGTTGTAAGCAGTTAATTGCTACAACTCTTCATATTAGCAAATACCAATTTGCCCCTTAAAGTTTTAAATGACTAGCCTCAAGAACTTTAGTACGGATGTCACGGGACAATGTCATGACATCTGTATGACATTATACTTAGTCGACATCTGCTTCATCGGATCATCTTAAAGCAATTTCTCCCGCTGCTATGTATTCAACTTCATCATTGTATAAAGCCACACAGTTTTGCTTCTTGCTGTTCCAAGAAATAAGATTGTTTCTCAAGAAGAAACATCCATCAAAAGGGCTTTTACACAAGCTTTGATCAACACTTTCTCCACTTGTTTTCTTGGACAACTTCAAATGTGGAGGGGTAAGAGTCTTAGTGTGGCTGTCATTCTTCATTCCAAGCTTCTTGACACAATTCCTTGCATACTTGCTCAGTGGAAGGAGTGTTGAGTCTTCCATCTGTGAGACTTGCAGTCCAAGAAAATGAATCAACTCTCCAATGAGGCTCATCCAGTTCGACTTGCATTTGGTTGTCAAAGTGTCTCACACTTGTGTCGGTATTCATCCACAAACTATGTTATTAACATAAATTTGAAGCACCATGATCTTTCCACCTTTGACAAGAGGGTTTCATCAAGACTCCTCTCCTGTATCCTTTGTGATAAGATGCTTGGTTAACCTTTCATGCAGTTCCTAGTACTTTGCTTGATACTTTAGGGTGGTCAGTTGTCTAGACAATGAGTGTGACATTCGATTTCTGTCCATATACTTACCACAGATTCTCCCTTTATCCATGTGAAGTCTTGGTATCCTTTTGACTCCCTCTATGGGCTGATCCTTTTCATTCCTACGAGATGTGGATGACCGATTCTTGCTGCCCAACTTTACTTCCTCTTTATCTTTGTCATAGAACACAGAGGACGAGTGATGTTCTCATTTCCACATGTAGCAGTTGTCCTTTGATCGACTCCTCTCATAATCACTACTTGTTCATCATTGATTACAAGACATTCGGACTTAGTGAAGTTGTTGTGAATCCCATATCACATAGGTGACTTATGCTAATGAGATTTGCGATCAAACCTTTACCAACAACACTCCATTTAGGTTTAGAACTCGGACGGTTTGAGTTTCCAATACCTTTGATTTCTCCTTTAGCTCCATCTCCAAAAGTAGAGGCGGCGAATGAGGTTTAACATCTTTAAGAAGATTTGTCTCGGTCATATGCTTAGAACACCTTTGTCAAAGTACCAATCTTCCTTGGCGGACACTCTAAAGAAGTGTGAGCTACAGGTCCTCTTCTTCCACGTTTGAGTGTAGGGTACGTTGATGTTCTTAGGCTTAACATAGGGAGTCGATTAGGGTATCCATGTAGCCTATAGCGGAAGGACTTTATGTGACCAAACCTTCCACAATAATGACATCTCCATCTTTGAAACTTTTTGTTCAAGTTTCTATGATTTTGATGTTGAACCCAATGTTGTGACATCTGTTTTGACATTGGTTCATTTGGTCATTCTTCCTTTTGTTATTAACCAATTTCTTAGCCTCCACATATCACGAGGGACCTATTTCTGTTTTGTGGTGTGACATCTTCTTTGCCATTGCCAGGTTTGTTCCATACGGTTATTAGCAAATCTCTTTGCGACCACATACCGAGCGGACACATTTCCTATTTTATGTTGTGACAACTGTTTTGACATTGTTTTCTCATGTCTCTTCTTCTTAATGTCACCAACGGTTTCTTTTAGCCACATATCCTAGACCATGCTTATTTCACGCATTTTGTCCAAGTGAAGAATTTCTTCCACGTATCGATGCAGGATGTCAACATTTTGTGATTTAGACATCGATCAAGTTTGGAGTTCAACATTACAATATCACTATTGAGGTGATTTATAGTGGTGTGTTTTCCTTTTCTCAACCTCGACCTCACATTCTCGACTTAACTTCTCAATCGACTTTTACATTCCTCATTTTTTGACAAACTTCACCATTTTTATACACGACTTCTGTAGGTTTCAAAGCTCTTCAAATGTCACTTCCTCATCACTAGAATCCATATCGAGAATGGTACACTCCAGAGAGAGCAGTGACAAGTTTGGCTCCTTCTTCCTCGATTCACTTCACGAATCACCATCGGACAAGTGACAACCATTCCTTTCTTTTGTTTCTTTAGAAAGGTGGGACATTCACTCTAATATGCCCATATCCTTCACATGACATTGGATTCCACGCCTTGACTTCCTTTTCCTCGACTTGGATCTTCTTTGGAGTCATAAGATTTGCTGATGTCAGATGAAATGTCCTTGACATTTGACCTTGACTTTGGATCAATCCTCTTGATGAGCTTGTTGAAATGTCTTCCAAGCATAACTATAGCTTCAGATATCTTCTCTTCATCTTCCACCTTGCATCCTTCCTCAGTGTTAGATACAAGTGTTATGCTCTTGTTCTTTTTGTCAACAGTTTCACTGATTCCCATCTCAAAAGTCATTAGAGATCCTATAAGTTATTCAACCTTCAAGGTCTGATGTCTGAGCCTCCTCTATTGCGTCACTTTCATTGCAAACCTTTTAGGCAAGGATCGAAATTTTCTCACCGACTTTTCTTGACATCTTTTCACCAAGTGCTCACGAGGCGTTGGCAATCTCAAAATATTCATGTGAAACTCATGAATAGTCTCATCTTCTTTCATCTTCAAATTCTCAAATTTGGTAGTGAGCATCTGAAGTCTTGACATCTTCACCTTGGATGTCCCTCATTAGTAGTTTTGAGAGTGTCCCACATCCTTGGCCAGCTCACATTGATGGACGGTCAAGATGTTTACTCAATACCATTGAATAGGGCATTCAATGCTTTAGAGTTCCCGAGCTAGCTCCTCTTCCTCTTTGCTCCATTCCTCCTCGGGTTTCAAAGCAGTAGTCTCATCTTTCTCAAGCTTGGTGGGATGTTTCCATCCTTTGTCAGCAGCTCTCCAAGCTTTAATATCCACTAATCTTAAGAAGGCAACCATACGAGGCTTCGGTAATCATAATTAGACCCATCCGAATAGGTGGCCTACCTCTAAATCCTCCTTCCTTATCCATTCGCGAAACTATCCCTAGATCTCACCCGGAAATAACAGGCGGGGTGCCCTCGATGCCAATTGAAATTCACGGCAGGATACATGATGTCCGAGAGAATGTTATGACACACTATCGACACTCTAACAATTCACACAATAAATATAAACACGGTAAAGAACACAATAAGTTGTTTACCAGTTCGATGTCTAACTACACCTACATCGGGGCTACCAAGCCGGGAGGAAATTCACTATCGGTAGAATTAATTGGGAATAAACCAACGGTTTATCTCCTTCACTTAAAACCTACCCAATGCAACTTCAACCTAAGTCCTACTTAGATTTGAGTTCCTACTCACTCCCCTCAATCAGCGGTGATATCAACCTATTGATTAATTGAATTGTGAAGACACACTTCAATAAACTATCTTGATCTTGCTTCAAAGCTTCAATCAAGAGACAAACACTCGTGCTTCAAAGCTTTGAGTGATAAACTACCCTTACAAACAAATCCTAGTCCAAGGCACTTATCAATTGATAATTTCTTGGCTCACAAGAGATACTAGAATTACACAAAATACAACTGTTAACTCTCCTAACAGTAAAAGTATGACAATGATATAAGGGTTGAATTCCTTTTATAGAAGCGATCCACGAAACTTGGTCTTGGGCTTCCATAAAGATAGCTAGGGTTCACTTAATTTAATCCTAAAAACATGGTCTTTTCAACAACCAATTTATGTCTAATTAAGATTAACCTAGCAGCCACGTGAGCATGCATTCTAGTAACAGAAAAACATAATATAGCAGCTCAACAAACTTCCTGAAAAGTCTCAGGAAAAAACAGATTCTGCAGAACAGAATATCACACTGAATGTCATAACATCTGTTATGACATCGAGACTATTTTAGAATTTCCGGCCTGACTTTTAGCTTCCAGTTCTAAGCTGTCCTTTAACATCCTTGTCAAGTAGGATTTATCTTCAATCTCTGAATGTCATGACCTTTATCAAGACATTGCTATAGCCTAGTTTTACCAAAATTAATGCCAACTTAAAACACTAACAGTTATTATTTTCATTAGTGTTTTGCTATTGTTTTCAGATCTGAATCGTCTTTTTGTTGTTTTGTTGTTTCGTCTTTGTATAATGTTCTTGCTAAAAAAAACTATATTTATGATATTAAGGGATTCAGAGGCTCAAGTGAGGTTACTTGTCCTCCAAGTCATGGGTCTAGCTTACCCCTTAGTCGAGATCCCTTAGATAAGAGTATGGTGTCTCCCTTATGCGTGTTGCAGAGAGTTAGAGAGAGAGGTATGGAGTGAGTTCTTGGTCCCTTTCTCTATGGCCATCAGGCCTCTATATATAACATGGTCATGATTAATGACCATGATGATGTAACTGATCATTGATACTTGTAACGCTTGTAAACAATTACTTAATGACTTGTAACGTCTGTAACTGACCCATAAGTATTGTAACGTTTGTAACCGATCTCTAATGGGATCCATAACTGTAACCAACCCGGTCTGGCACTACCTGGCCAACAAAGTTAGGCCACAGTTATATGGCTAGTGTATCCGGTCTTAATACCCGGCTCCGATCTTGGGATCTCACTGAGGTGCTGCTCGGTTATCAGCTAGTAAGCCGATCTCGAATTCTTTTATCTCTCTGAGCCCGGGCAGTATATTTTATGCACGAACATAAGCCCCCCGAGCATATGGCTTATAGACTTGAAGCCTTATGGTCGATTTAATAAAGCATGAATCTTTTCCCCGAGATGGAGTTCCAATGCCAAGCTATGCCTCAATGCAAATTTCGTTCGTACATAGCAGTTTTTAATATGTTTTATATAATTTGAGTGAGCTTAAAGTATGTAAATCATAGCCGATATTTTTATGTTACTCGTCCATTTTAATGGTTCAATTCATTCGGAGATGGTGTTTGACCAGCTAGGTCTTGATTCCAATCCGTATAAGTACATAACTCTCCTTGATTAGGAGTATGTGTTTATACGGGCTGTACGCGACCGATCATGCGGTGTCGGGCATTATAAAGATCGCCCAGTGTTTTATACGTCGGTTTTTTACATCATAATTTCTTGGAGCTTTTAAGACTCGTCATACCTCTAAGATGAGGTATTCGTATTACTCGACCCTCGTGAAGGAAGTGTTTAATTCAATTTAAAAATTTTTAGTGCTACATATGCAAGGATATACTGAAAACGCTCTGAGCATTTTGTTGTGAGATATAAGAGTATCTTTCAAGCATTTTTTGTTTTTGAGGCGTTTTAGATCCAAACCTCTAGCTTAGATAGGTCGCTATCCACGAGTCTTCGGCTTTTGTCTACCAGAGACTCTGTTTGTGAATAGGTCGGATATAATTATGAACACCAAAGGTTGTTAGTCCCTGTGCATCTAAAGTTCATACGAACCGTAAGATTATATCTAACATGACTCAACTTAGAACTGAGGTATAGAGCCCTATACCAGCTTTGTATGGGCCAGTTAATAGTTTTTTAAGCGTGGAATATCTTTGAACCCTCGGGAGTGTTTAGTTTTGATTTATATACAGGTGCCTTTAGGCAGCCTTTTGATATTTTGAACCAAGGTGCAAAGCCTTCGAGAGTACCTTTAGACATGTTCTGGCGGAACCCAATTATGGTTCTTCGCCTAGGATTCCGATTTTTTGTATTTTTATATTGCTTATTTACTTTCTGTATTTTGTATGTGGAAAAAGAGATTATGCTTGTATATCAGCCCTTAGTCGAGTGGCTATTTTAAGGTCATAAAGACTTCATATGAGAGACATTAGCTCTTTTTGAGCAAAAATGCTTTAGCCTGCTTTATCATTCTGTCTAGCAACTTAGCCCCGAGGCCGATTATAAGACCGACCGGAGTGAGAAGGTTTGATGTCCTGACAAGTTGCATGAATATGTTTGAGCAGTGTTACCTAAGTAACAAAGCGTGTATTCAAATTGAGGTATTGAGCCAAATTGGGGATGCATTCAAATTGGCGTTGTCTTCTAAGACTTGTGCTGCATGGTTTCTTCATTTTGTCTTCTAAGGAGGATTCCGCTCCTTGTTTACTTGATTTATCATGGCCAATTCCCCTCTGATGCATCACTTATTATAGGAGATCCAATTCAAGTTTAGAACATCTGCATATATTAAAATCGAGCTTTAATTTTGTATCGTATCTGAAAAAGGTAACCTTTTTCACATTTTACTTCAATAACAAAGGAGACTTAGCAACTACAAGTGGCATGTGATAGCATAGGCATAATTTGCGAAATATATCTCTATTAAAGGCCTCATTGCGTACTCGACTTACCAACAAAAGGTAAAAAATCAACACGTGTGACATCACTAACATTACTATGTATTACAACCCTTAGACAGAGCTATTTACTTTGTATATACTTTACTAACATAACTTGATTCATGGGCGCATTAAAAGAATTCACCTGCTAACACTTTTAAAGTAATTATTTTCTTATTTCTCATTTTTATATGGATTATCTCTTGGCTACGTTTCCTTTAAAAACCATATGCACATCCAAGTGTTTTGCTTAAGCATAATGATATTCAACCGTTATTAAACATGTTGGCATATCTGTGAACATATAAAACTCAAACCACAGAAGTCATAAAGATTTTTGCAAGAGTTCCCTGCATGTTATAACGTACAGTAAGTCAAATGCCACAACCCATTTTTAAGAAGAACCCAAGAATATTTATGTGACAGAGTTCATTGGTATATTTTATAAAATATAGTAGCTGAAACGAATAGTAAAACCGGGAACAACTTGTCAACCTAATACGAAAACCAAAGCCAATTAGTGCAATCGTAGCGAAGGCAGTATAAGCTCTGACGAGCCCATCCCCACACTGCCGAATTTACAATCATAGTGTGTGTGTGCCGACATGAGATTTTATATTAGCATTGACATGCCATGTTTATCAGTATCGTATTAACAAAATATAACATGCGTGCAGTAACAAACGCGACTGTGATAATTTAGAAAGTTCATAAGGACCACTTATCTTTTGATGTAAGTCCCGCTTTTTGCATGTGCAATTGATGGTAATTGTCTCCTGTAATTGATGAACACATTTGATGTAGCAAGGACGAGCACACAGCGGGTGAAACTGCAGCCTAATTTCATCTACCATGATCGTCGGAAAATTTGTTCTCATCTGATCCTGGAAGGTAAACTTTTTCCAAAGAATATTAGTATCAAACGTGATGATAACCATAGCAATGTATATACACTTTCTGCAGATTAATGTTTTCCTCAAATTCACAGTACAAGTTGTTTTGATTCTTAACGGATTTGATTTGATTTCATTTTGTGATATTCCTTTTGGATATATCTCAATGATTTACACAGGTTAAAGAAGATTTAATCTGGGACAAGTGATTTAATCTCCAGTTGTACATAAGTTTCTAAAATTGAATGTTAAAACAATTTAGAAAACTTGATGTTCTGTTCCAAGATTTAAGGAGATTTTTTTGCATAAATGGTGTAGTCACCAGCTTGTGCATAATCAAGTTGTACTTGAAAGCCAACTTATATCAATCAATATTTTCCAAATTGCATGTGTCTCATCATTCATTTCATTCTGTTTAATATATAGAATATGGTCTAAAAATCTGAGTCCTTCATTACATCAATATCTTCTTTTATAGCTTAATTTCAATAACAACAATTTATTAGCTAAATCTACCTCATCATCATCATCACTTATCATCATAATTATTATGATGATAAGTCATCATAATAATCACGATGATAAGTGACGATGGTGAGGTAGACTTAGTCAATAAATTGATGTTATTGAAATTAAACTAGAATCAAAGGAATTGATTCCATGAAGGAATTAGAGCATTAAACCACATTCTATATGTTAAAGAGCGGAAAATAAATGATGAGATGACACGCAATTCAGAAAACAGTGGTTTACTTAAGTTGGTTTTCAAGAATAGTTTAATTTTTTTATTATATACTTCTTCATCAATTCAAACACAATACCTAATTATATATATTACAACGGTTGGTATTAATAAGCATTGTGATATGTACATCGTCATGCATTACTATCACGGTCTTCAGACCATGGTGGAACAAACGAACTTATAACCACATGCTACTCCACAACGGTATAACACGTGCAATGGTATCCCTTTTTCAACGGTTGTGAAAGAGGTTTTTCGTAGTAGTGAACATTGATAAAAAAAACCTAAAATAACAAAGATATGGTAATCATCACAACCAAATTCAGGTTAGGAAGTTGATTATGCATTTAGAAGGTATTAGCACTCACACATTTGTTGTAATCAACTGGAACCATATGGTTAGTTTTTCGAATAAGAGTGTTAGCTTATGTTGTTTGGTTTCTTCTAAATATTTCGGGATATTTATAAGAGGAAGAAAAATTAGGTTTTTTTATCAAGGTGTTGGAAAAGATTGTGAATTACGTATCCTCAGGTGCGATGGGAAACTCAAACCTACGTAGTTCTCGGTGTAAATATTTGTGTGTTGGTGTTTACAGTGATTTCTGGTAAACAACCGCTAGTCTTCCAAACTATCGAATAAACTTAATTACTGTTATTCAATTTCTCTGGTAACTTGCAGGATCGACTAGATTGATCCTATGGGGCTTGGCCGTTTGGATAAATCTACTAGTAAAACTGGTATTCATAGTTAGGATTTTTAATTAAAGTGTTTTAGAGGCATTCTATTCACTTCGATTACCACACTAAAAGAATCTAATGACATGATTAAACAAATCAATGTAAAACTGGTGAATGATTAAAGATTCGAATGCAAAAAGAAACATTTAAATGCAAAAAAGAATAAATGACTTTGAATGTAAAAGCTTTAATGTAAAGACATGAATGTAAAAGTTTCTGAAATGTATAAAGGATTCGAATATAAAAACAACAATAAATAAATGACTTTGAATGTAAAAGTATTTGAGATGATAGTGGAATGAAAATGGAAGATAAACTGGAAAATATAAAGAACTTTTATTGAATTGTAAAGGTTTGGTGTTATCATACGTACATCTTTCGAGCATTCGTTTCCCTATCCATGCGGTATTTTGAATGTTTACTGAATTTGTACAATAGATATGACACACGAAATCCTAACACTAAGACTTCTATTTATACTATTTCGACCATAACGGTCTTGCTATAAGATTCTGCCACGTTCGAAACATGCAGAGCATTGCTTCTCTCTAGCCTCCACGCGTCTTCGAATGCTCCAGCGCTGATGTATTTGAATTTCCAATATCCCGCTCACATTTGAATTTCAAACGCCTTGGTATCCTTTGCTTCGAATTCGCTTCACAAACTTCACAAACATAGTCTCGTTACCGCTTCGAAGCTTCTTTAAATGTATCTTCACAACTGTCATTCGAAGCTCTGAGCTTTGACATTTCCATTCGAAGAACATTATCTTCCATTCTGAAACATAACACTTGCTTTATTCCATCAAACGCCAATTATTTCATTTCGAACCACATTATCAAAATCTTCAGCCAACAAAATGCCCCTTTAAAATATGTATTTCGAACCCTTTGAGAAATACTTATTTTAAATAGATTCACAAGATTTTGATATGACCTTTGAGTAATCATGAAATTCCCTGTACATGACTTCATACACATCAATCAAGACGCCTCTTGGATTTCTTAACCGTTTTGAACCAGTCATCACAGCATGGTGTTGCACCCCAAATTTTACCCTGATATTTTTTCTACTCGCATTTTGTTTATAAAAAAAAACAGTCATTCACTCATTGCATTCACATCATTACGTCGTATTTAAATTGACCAAAAGTCAATTTAAATCGATATTTGCATCGTTTTATAATTGTAAAATACCCGTTTATTTTATTTCATTTATCTTTACTTCTCTGTCTGTTTATTGCATTGTTTTAAAATATTTATATGTCGATGATATCGATATTTCGGTTTTATAAACAGACTGTTAAAAGCAATTCGATACTGTGCGAAAAGTAGCGGGAAAAATATTTCAAGTTTTCATCTTTTACTCACTGTTTTATAAATTTACGTATCGCGTAAATCATGAAAATGTGATTTCCCTAATTTTTTGGTACATTTCGAAGTTTCGTTTGTTTTTAACTGTAAGCGTTTTAAAGTCGGGTATTCTTTATTATCATTTTATTTCGATTTTAACCATTTCAATAATTTTTCTTTAATTTACAAGACCTGTAGTTTATTTTAATGCACTAATTTTATTTTTTCGGATAATTTATTGTCCGAACTTTTACCATTTTTGACAATTTTAGGTGTCTAATTTTATCTCCAAAAAATCAAAATAAAAATACTTCCAAATAAATTAATTTTTGGTCCATTGGGCTTATTAGCCCATTTTATGATCAAGGGTATTTTAGGCATTTTTTAAAATTATGAAAACCGAATTCTTTTAGTATATATATGTACATATAATTGTTAAGAAGGAGGCCAATTGGAAAAAAAATGGAAACGGAGGCTACAGAAACAAAAAACGAAACAGTGAAGGAATCATAAAGAAAATTAGAAACTCTTCTGCCTCTCTTATCAACCAACTTCCTCACCGTTACAAAAGCCCTCTTTCAACTCACTTTCTAACCACCCTCCATCCATACAGACCACCTTCACCGCAGCCTTCACCATCCTTCGCCATCGCGACACACTCGATCCTCGGCTCAAACAACCATCTCACGGTTCCACCAAACTGGAACCTTGGCAACTCCTTCCGTCGACCACCCTCATCGGAACCCAACGCGTTCCTCGAAGCTCCTTCATCTCTCACGTGCACCCTCTCCATATCATCACCATTAAACCACCACCGTCCAACGACCCTTCCCCGTCACCATATCATCGCTATCATCTCCTTCTCCACACACCCAGCGTTCCCTCGCCTAACCTCCGAACACCTGCTATCATTAGCCTCTACTTGCTGCTCGATTCAGCTCCCTTCTCATCTCATCCCGAACAACCCCTGCTTGACTCAAGCTCACGGTATGCAATGACAACATCTCATAGCTGGTTTAACATTGGCATATTATTCAAAAGATTGCTGCACTGTGTTAGTATCTTGTTTTTCTTTGAGTAAGTAAGTGTTACTGTGTGAAGTAGTGGTGAAGTCGGAGAACGATTTGATCAAAATAAGCAAAGATATCAGGTTGTCTTCCTTTCAATCTTAGTTGGTTTGTCGTTTGATTTATCTTGTGAGGAGATCACATTATCTGGTTTGGATTTAATTTAAATATGGAAGTTATCATGTGGATTTTTCATGTTAATATTGAAATGGAAAATGAAAATCTGGTTGGTGTTTTTGTTTTGATTGCGATAATTTCGTTAAATTCCCAGTTTTGAGTTTGTGTTGATAATGTTTCTAGACCTTTAATGTTGATTGAATTGTCTATGCCATGTTTCGAAACCAAAAAGAATTTGGACAATATTTGGATTGAGTTCACATGAGAGATCCCAATTACAACACTTTTGAATTTCATTTGTATCGAATGCTTGTTTGAGCTAATGTTTTTGAGTGATTGGACATTTCGGTAGCTGCTGCCCGGGTTTCTGTCTAGGGATTTGTAATTCGTTTTGAATTTGATTATTAATGTTGCAATATGAAATTTTGATCCTTGTTTCATTTGTGATTGGAAAGTAACTTCACTGTTGTGTATACTTGATTTTAATTGTGTTTAGCACGATGTACTTAATGCTGATTTTTGTATGTTACATTGAATGATAATACAAATTTTTATTCCTGATGGTGAAATACTCATTTGTTCATGTTGCATTCATACATGTTTTATTTCGATTTCTTGTTATCACTTGTTTATACATGTATTGTGATTTTAATTATAACTTGCGGTTATTAATCATATCCTAATTTTTATTGCAATTTCATTTTATTTCTATTTCATCTCACACTCATGCTACTAATATGTTTGCTATTTGTGTAGACATCCGAGGATTGATCGGAACATTCAATTTCTTTTAGCATACCTACACTTTTATCATTAACATTTTAATATTCATATTAGTATTTTTATTTAATATTTAATAATATACATACAATATACTTGAATTTTTATTTTATTTTATATTTTATGCTGTAAATATATTTATACATATCATTTCTATTTCTTATATTTAGTATTGTAAATATATACTATATACATATTATTTTTAATTTCTTAGAATTAATTTCTATACTCTATTCTAATCGATATAATAAAAATACAATAGTTAATATTTAAATTTCTGCATTTAATTTACATTTGTATGCTTCTAACGTAATTAATTCTGTTTCTCTTTAATTTATCTTTATCCCCATTCGAAAAAATGTATCCCAATCCCTTGTTGTGTTGTAATTAATTTACGCTTTCTATTTTATTTTACCGTTTAATTCCCATTTATAATTCATGTATCCCTCTCCCAAGAACAAATCTTGTAATAATTATCTAGTGCACATTTATTTTATTTAATTTAAGTGTCACTTACACAAAACCAAAAAATCTTTTGAAACTAATAATTGTAAATCATTTTTAACCCGTAAGTCGACAAAGCTACGAGCGTCGCGATAACCACACATGCACATATGCGCTGATGGGCCTTCTTACGGTGAGTCTATTTCGATCAATTGTCCCAATTGGTCGTCTCGATGAACTAGCCCACTTTGCTAGTACACATGTAATTTAATTATTTTATACTTAGGTTGGCCACCTTGTATGGGCTTTGTCGATTTTACTTGTGATTTAAAATTATCTTGATCCTATTCTTTCTCCATTCACCAAGCATTTAAAACACTTTCAATAAAATTCTACCCAACGTCGAGTCTTCTTCTCAAACCTCGATCCAACGTCGAGTTATTTTCAAAAATGAATTTCTACAAAAAAGAACATTTGGATAAGATTTGTTTTAATTGTTAGATGTTAGCCTAACGATTAAAACGAATCGAAGTTTCTAGTTGATTAGATGATAGCCTAATAAATTAAGAAACTCCAATCCATGTTCTAAAACAAAAAATCTAGTGTTATGGCATTTAATTAAATTCTTGGATGATAGCCCGACGATTTAATTAAATTTAAAGTATTTGGGCCGTTAGATGATAGCCTAATGACTTAAATACTTTTATTCCATACACTTAATATATGTGAACTTTGTTTCACCTCACCCTTTTCATAATAAATTTTTTGGGATGAGAGATGATTGGTTGAAGTCACTCGCCAATTTTTAGTATTCGAATCGTTAGATGATAGCCTAATGTTTTGATACTTGTCATCCCCAATTTAAAATCAATTCCAACACATTCAATATCTTTTGTGCGTCCAAGCACCTTTTACCTTTAAACCCTTTTCAAGATTAGACATCATTCATTTATAATTGAGATGTTTCTTCCTCTATTCCCAAGGTTTTTGACTTCTCCACTTGAGTACTAGAGGTGTTCTCAAACCCTCCCTCATTTCGGTGCGTAGTCCTTTATTCTTTATCACACCTTGTGGACGTTAGACGAGTCCTCTCCTTTAAAAATGACGACTTGTCTTTTCATTTAAAATTAATCAACAAACAATCATTTTCTAGCCGAACTACGGCGCTCTGACTTTCCCATTGCACGAGGGAGTACGTAGGCACTAAGTCTTACGACTAAAGGCGAGCAAAAATAATAAAAACATTTCTTCTCCCTTTCTTTCTCATTTCAAAACTTAGAAGATTGTAAAATTTTCACACTAACACACAACCACACTTTGAACTAAATGGGTACCATCGAGTACGATGGATGTGAGGGGTGCTAATACCTTCCCCTTGCATAACCAACTCCCGAACCTATATCTCTTAATCTCGTAGACCGTCTTATTCTTTTATTCGTGGGTTTTATCTATATTTTCCCGTTCTTTTTAGAACAAATAAAATTAGGTGGCGATTTCATTGTTTTTTTTGAAAATTATTTAAATGATTTTTGAAAAAATGAGTTGCATCACATGGTGCGGTTTCAAAAGTAATGATTATTATTAATCATGCTCATTACCAACATCAGATCTTACGCCACCTCTCTTTGAATCCAACCCACGATTCCCACGTATCCCTAGTCTCACTTAGTGGGTGTTTAAACTTCCACACTCTATAAAAGCTTATCAGTTTAGTCTTTTCTTCTTTTTTTCAAAACTCTGAAACTTTTTCTTCCTTTTCTCTCACTAAACCCTAGAACTTCCAACAATCTCAACAATGTCTTCATCAACATCATCTCAATGAAGAAAACTTCAAAGAAGAAGAGCAAGAACACGGAAAAATCATGGAGTGTAAGGTGGGCACTTACCGAGTCAATATGTGCTCATTCCTCAAATGATCTCCAAAGAAAAAGAAATGTTGTATGCCTCTCAGGTATTAATCCCAACTAACGTTGCTGGAAAAAGATTTGCTTTAATGGGTCCTCTAACTGTTTTTGAAATCCTGAAAGACACTAGGAAAATCTTCCCTGTTTGCTATAACTTCAAACCCTTATTCAATAAAATGGATGCCCCTAGGGTAGGGACTGAAAATATAGACGAATCATCTGATTCGAAAGCCATGGAAACTCCAATCTCAACCCCAAAAGATCCCTTTATCTTAGATTATGTAAAAAGTAACTTCAAATCATTTCGATCCTGCCCTACCTCAGACATAGCTTACCAAAACTAGCTCACCAAGGTAGAAGCCAAAAAATCCCAGCAATGGGAAGAATTAGGAATCTACAATCTGATTAAGCTGTCGAAACCAGGTTTCACCTATAGTCACCCCCTGCTATTCGCCTCATTATACTTCTGGGATAGCACCTATAATACCTTTCATCTTCCTGGAGGAATGATAACGCCCACCTTTTTTGACATAGCTGCCATCACTGGTCTTTCACCAGTAGGAGAAACTTATATCCCTGACAACGAAGAACACTCTAGTATTATTGACTTCGATGTTAAATTAGCTAGCTTTTCCAAGTTCATCAGCCACTACCACACCGAAGGAGATAGCGTCTCAGACATAGAACACATTGCCTTCCTTACTTTATGGTTGTCGGTATGTGCGGCGGATCCTGCGGTAGCAAGTAGGTTCATTCCCTTAGCTATGGATTTGCATGAGAATAGGAGAGTCTGCCTGAGCGAACTGCTGCTTGTTGACCTTTATGAAAGCTTAAGATCAGCAGTTTCTAGTTTGAAATCCCATACTCCAAAAGATATTCTTCTAGCTGGCCCTTCGGTTGCTCAATTATGGCTCAATGCCATGTTTGAATCCTCCTGCTGACACCATTGTCGAACAAGATCCGAGAGATAGTGCGAATTATTGAAGGCACAAGGCAAAACTCACCCAAATAATGACAAAGATGACTTCAAAGTCCTTTTCTCGAAATACATCATGATCTTCTCCAAGAGACACAAATTCGAAGAGACCATGGCACCCTTCGCTCCAAGGACTCATGGACCATCATGGTTCACAATGTCTCTGTTAAGAGTAGAAATACAAGACATTTGGAAAGCATTTACGCTCCCTAGGTTAATTTCCTCACGAATTACTCACCAAGAATCAAATCTTCCTCTTTGCCTATCAACCTAACCGTCTCTGACAATTTGGCTGTGCGGTTAATCCTGAACCTCTGTTCCAAACACAGTGCCATAACCTCGGACAGAACGTTCAAAGCAAGAGAGGCCAAGTTACAACAAGAACAGTATCAAGGTTTCGCTCAGTTCGAGCTAATGCCTTTTGAACCAACACACTTCACAGCGAAGGGATTTCTGGAATGATGGACTAAGTTCTACCAATCATATATGTTTGACACACTCACCATTCAATAGAAGCTAACTGATGCGTTCAATGTGCAGGTACACTCCAAGAAAGGTATGTTCACTCACGCCAAAGAAATTAGGGCTTTCCAGAATTATTTCGAAACTACTTATGATCCCACACGCTTGGAAACCACTGTGTATCGAGCATCCGAGACCTTGAAGGAAAAATTTAAAGAAAAAATTTCTAAGTTCAAACTTCCTTCAGGGTTGTCACCTGAGGATAGGTATAGGTTGGCACTCGAAATGCATCCACCTAAATTTCCTAGATTGCCTACCTCAGAACTGGCTCTGGCTTGCAAAGAGATGTTCAAATATCAGTCTCAAAAGAAACTAAAGCCATCTGAGACTGTGACATGGGCTCGTCACTGGCTTCATAATTTCCCAGGACATCTTCGGTATGACCTTCCTGCCATTTCGATTATATCTAATCAAGGCGCTGGTGCGAATGCTTGGGAAAACCCCAAATGTATCCCAATTTCCTTATTTTTAACATTTTACTTTAATTGTTTCATTTTTCACCATCAGGATAAAGACCGTTGCTTCGAAACCTAAGGAAGGAAGCACTTCTCAACAAACTGTCGAAACTAGTGATGATGTGCCTCTAGCAATACCCACAACAACTACTTCAACAACAACGCCAGCAATAGCAAACGTTCCAACTCTAAAGGTAATCAACTAACCCTGATGTTACGAATAACTGAAGTTTATGATTTAAATCTAACTCATGTCTAAACTTTTTCAGACTAGCAAACTTCCACCAACTACTCCAAAGAAAAGGAAACAAAACACCACTCGAAAGAATCCCAAGACTGGTGGAAATTCCCCAACAGCTTCTAAAAAGAAGCAAAAGAAAGAAGCTTCTAAAGGCCCTGAGCCTACTAGCATTTCTGGACTTGATTCCAGAGATGTTGCTCCCTCCACAACATCCAAAATTCCACCTTCGACCTCCAACGTAATGTTGGAACATATTGATAGTAACCTTTCTTTTGATCATCCACAGGTAAATTAAATTCGAATTCCTAACAAAATAGTTATTCATACCTTGGTGCATATTCTTAATTTTCTTTGTTTATGTAGGATACTTCGAACCCAAATCCCACTACTTCAACTCCTCCAACAAAGACTGCTACTCCAATAAATTCTTCTCCTCATGGGGACTCCAGTAATTTTGTGCAAAACAAAGGATCTTCCAACATGGTGATTCCGACTGGGGCTTCAGAGGCACAAGATGACCAAGGCACTTCCCCTCCTTTAAAAGAAACAAACGAAGCATCGCCTCATAAGTATGCAGAGACTCTACCAGAAACTCCTCTTCTGAAGTCTCCTCTCGAAACCCTTCAAGAGAGCCCAAAGGTCACTCACGCTGAAAAGGATAAGACTAATTCTCCTCAAGAGAGTGAAGAATCTGCAGAAGAAGGATCTGAGGAAGATGAAGCCCGGAGCGGTTCGACTGATGGAACGGAGTCTGATGCTAATAGCAGTGAGACCAATTCTATCGAAGTGGTGGATCTGGTTGACGAAGGAGAAGACAATGAGCAAGACAAAGATGAAGGCGATGGTGATAAGACTAATGAGCCTATGGAGGTCGACATGGACGTGACTCCTTTGCGTATGGAACTTCCCCAATCTTCCCAATCTCAAATGACTGAAGAGGAGTTAGATCTCCTAAGACACAATGACCCAATTGGGTATATGAAAGCTAAATTAGCCCAAAGGGATATTCCTCTCGCTAGGGCTGGTACTGGTTCGACTAACAACCCATTGCCCTCAGATTCTAGAGCTATACTCCTTAACAAAGTCAGGAGAACAATCCTTGATGTAGACTTGTTCGAAGTTCTCAAAAAGGATAGTACGGCTTGCTACACCATGAAGGAGCTTCTAACGCAAGTTAACCTCGCATCCTGCTCCTTGCCAGTCAGCACCATATTGTTCGATCTTCAAGCTTTGTTGGATAATGTGACTGGATGTCTTCTTCAAGACGAATTCGTTGCTGCTAAAGTCCAAGAGAAACAAAATGCCATGGATGCTGCTTATGAGCATACTTCAAAGCTTTCTAAAGAAGCTGAAGACCAAGCCATGCACTTAAAACAGACTAAAACTGACTATGAAGTTCGAGCTCAGTCTATTCTCCTTTGGGAAGGGCAAATTCAAGAACTCCAACGAAAGGTTAAGGAGGCTCAACAACAGCAATTGGCGTACGAAACTGATACTGTTGGGAACCAATTCGAAGAACTTCTCAACAAAGGCCTTTCTGAAATGGAAGCAGCAGAGCAACTCAAAGGAGAAGTGGCTACCCTAGAAGGAGCAAGACGTTTCACCCAACAAAGGCTTGAGTCCTTTCGAAGCACTTTTGAAAGATTGAGGAACAATGCATATTTTTAAATCTTTGTTTATTTAATTAACTTTAAATCTTGGTTTGTAATATTTGAACAACGCCATTTTGGCACTGTATGGTACCATTTTGGCATCCCTTTATAATATTTTGACTATGTTGTTATTCGAATCTCCTGCAGGCAAGGCCTATATTTTTTCAAATATTTTCCATTTACCTTTAAGATTCGCTTGTCATCAGCTAACTCTTCGATTTCATATGCATTGTTTGAAAAATTCTTTAGTATTCGAAAAGGTCCTTCCCAATGAGGTGACCATTTACCTAATGTTTTATTCTTCTTGTCCATGGGCAATATGACTTTCCAGACTAAGTCATTAACAGTGAATGTTTTACCTTTCACCCTTTTGTTATATGCCCTGGCTACTCTTTCCTTTTGCCTCATTAGGATTTCCAACGCATGCAGTCTCACTTCGTCTAACTCAACTAACTCATTCATCATCATCTCCCAATACAGTGCAGATGGGATCTCATTTTGCCTTTGAATTCAAACTGATTGTAGATGAATTTCCACTGGTAAAACTGCATCATGGCCAAATGTTAGTTGGAAAGGCGTGGTGTTAGTAGCTTCTTTAGGAGATGTTCTACAGACCCATAGTATTTGGTCCAAAGTCTTGTGCCAATTCCTTGGATTTTTACCAACATGTTTCTTAATTAACCCTATTATCACTTTATTTGCTGCTTTGACCTGACCATTTGCTTGAGCATAATATGGTGTTGATGTTAGTAATCTAAACCCCATCTCTTGTGCAAATTCCTGCATCTTTCTACCAAGTAAACACAGAACATTGGTCTGTGGTTATGCTCTCTGGCAATCCGAACCTATAGATTATCTGTTTCTGTATGAACTCAATAATAGCCTCTTGATCAGCAACTATTAGAGGTATTGCTTCGATCCACTTAGTAAAATAATCAATTCCTACCAAGATATATTTCTGTCCTTTAGACGAAGCAGGATTGATTTCTCCTATTAAATCTAATGCCCATCCTCTAAAGGGCCATGGTTTAATGATCGAATGTAACTCACTTGCAGGAGCATGTTGAATTCCTGCATGTTTCTGGCATTCTTCACAGCCTTTAGCAAAATCTATACAATCTTTGAGCATGTTGGGCCAATACATACCATATCAGAATAACAACCATTTCATCTTATGGCCTGCTTGATGTGCCCCACATGCCCCATTATGGACCTCTGACAATGCTAAGTATGCCTCACCTTCTCCTAGGCACTTCAGTAATACGTCTTCCTGGGTCTTTTTGAACAATTCATTTCCCATGAGGACATATGATAATGCTTTATATTTTATCTTCCTATCAACATTCAATGTTGGATTTTTTAAATAACTCACAATTGGGCTTTGCCAGTCTGCATCTGATAAGGTGTCTATGGCTAGTACTTCGAACCCCTGCTTGTCAGCATAACCTAACTTTATATTTTCTAAATCTGATGGTATGAGTCTAGTAGCCATAACCCTTCCTCTTAATTCAACCAAATCCTCAAAGTTTTTGGTAGAAACTTTATACCCTGAAGCCCACTGTGCTAGGTCATTTGCTTCTTGATTTTCTATTCTTGGTATATGCTTAATATCCATGTATTCGAATTTTTTGAGTAGCCTGTTAACTATGACGAAATATGTCATCAGATTGTCCTTTATGCATTTGTATTCCTTTGTTATTTGCTTGACTACTAACTCCGAATCTCCTTTAATTTCGACTCTAGTTGCCCCCAATTCCAACAAAGCTTCAAGTCCAACAATAAGCGCTTCGTACTCAGCTTCGTTGTTCGAGCAACGAGGACCATCTAACTTATACTTGAATTTTGTTGGAATTCCTTCAGGAGAAATTATAAGAACTCCAACACCACTACCATCCTTATGGGTCGAACCATCAAAGTATAATTTCCAAGGTTGCATTTCAACGTAACCCATGACAGTCTTTTCGACCAGTGAATGGTCCACAATGAAATCAGAAATTATTTGACCCTTCACAGCTCTTAAAGGCATGAAAGTCAAAGAATATTCTGTTCTGTTAAGGCCAAAGCCCATTTACCAACTCTGCTATGCATTATTGGTTTTGAAAGCATGTGTTTGATAACATCGAAATGAGATGAAACGTAAACATCAACAGGCTTTATATAATACTTAAGTTTGATACAAGAAAAGTACAAGCAGAGACATAGCTTTTCTATATTGCTATATCTAGTTTCTGCATCATTCAACACCCTACTTAAATAGTATATGGCTCTTTCGATGCCATTGCTATCTTCTTGTGCTAACATACTACCTATAGTAACTTCAGAGGCGGATATGTACAATCTCATGGGCTTTCCCCATGAAGCTGGAGACAAAATAGGAGGCTGAGTAAGATATCGTTTTATATTGTCAAATGCCTCCTGATGTGCTTCGTTCCATTCGAAGGCTTGGCCTTGCTTCAAACGAAGTAACGGAGAGAAATCCTGGGTTCTTCCACTTAGATTCGAAATGAACCTTCTTAAAAAGTTAATCTTCCCTAGCAAAGATTGCAACTCCTTTTTTGATGTAGGTGCTTTCGTCTCCATAATGGCTTTGGTCTTGTTTTGGTTGATCTCGATACCTTTCTTATGAACCACAAAGCCAAGGAAATCTCCAGCCTGCACAAAAAATGCACACTTAAGGGGGTTCATTTTTAAGCCATGTTTTCTCATTCTTTCGAATGATTGGCTCAAATGATGCATATGAGTTTCTGCAGATACTGATTTGATGACTATATCATCAATATACACCTGCATAAAAGTCTCAATGAAATCATGGAAAATTGAATTCATTGCCCTTTGATAAGTTGCTCCAGCATTTTTTAAACCAAAAGGCATCACTACCCATTCGTAGGTGCCTAAGGCTCCTGGGCAACGAAATGTTGTCTTGGCAACATCTTCCACTTAGATTCGAAATGAACCTTCTTAAAAAGTTAATCTTCCCTAGCAAAGATTGCCACTCCTTTTTTGATGTAGGTGCTTTCGTCTCCATAATGGCTTTGGTCTTGTTTTGGTTGATCTCGATACCTTTCTTATGAACCACAAAGCCAAGGAAATCTCCAGCCTGCACAAAAAATGCACACTTAAGGGGGTTCATTTTTAAGCCATGTTTTCTCATTCTTTCAAATGATTGGCTCAAATGATGTATATGAGTTTCTGCAGATACTAATTTGATGACTATATCATCAATATACACCTGCATAAAAGTCTCAATGAAATCATGGAAAATAGAATTCATTGCCCTTTGATAAGTTGCTCCAGCATTTTTTAAACCAAAAGGCATCACTACCCATTCGTAGGTGCCTAAGGCTCCTGGGCAACGAAATGTTGTCTTGGCAACATCTTCCACTTAGATTCGAAATGAACCTTCTTAAAAAGTTAATCTTCCCTAGAAAATATTGCAACTCCTTTTTTGATGTAGGTGCTTTCGTCTCCATAATGGCTTTGGTCTTGTTTTGGTTGATCTCGATACCTTTCTTATGAACCACAAAGCCAAGGAAATCTCCAGCCTGCACAAAAAATGCACACTTAAGGGGGTTCATTTTTAAGCCATGTTTTCTCATTATTTCGAATGATTGGCTCAAATGATGCATATGAGTTTCTGCAGATACTGATTTGATGACTATATCATCAATATACACCTGCATAAAAGTCTCAATGAAATCATGGAAAATTGAATTCATTGCCCTTTGATAAGTTGCTCCAGCATTTTTTAAACCAAAAGGCATCACTACCCATTCGTAGGTGCCTAAGGCTCCTGGGCAACGAAATGCTGTCTTGGCAACATCTTCCACTTAGATTCAAAATGAACCTTCTTAAAAAGTTAATCTTCCCTAGCAAAGATTGCAACTCCTTTTTTGATGTAGGTGCTTTCGTCTCCATAATGGCTTTGGTCTTGTTTTGGTTGATCTCGATACCTTTCTTATGAACCACAAAGCCAAGGAAATCTCCAGCCTGCACAAAAATGCACATAAGGGGTTCATTTTTAAGCCATGTTTTCTCATTCTTTCGAATGATTGGCTCAAATGATGCATATGAGTTTCTGCAGATACTGATTTGATGACTATATCATCAATATACACCTGCATAAAAGTCTCAATGAAATCATGGAAAATTGAATTCATTGCCCTTTGATAAGTTGCTCCAGCATTTTTTAAACCAAAAGGCATCACTACCCATTCGTAGGTGCCTAAGGCTCCTGGGCAACGAAATGTTGTCTTGGCAACATCTTCCACTTAGATTCGAAATGAACCTTCTTAAAAAGTTAATCTTCCCTAGAAAATATTGCAACTCCTTTTTTGATGTAGGTGCTTTCGTCTCCATAATGGCTTTGGTCTTGTTTTGGTTGATCTCGATACCTTTCTTATGAACCACAAAGCCAAGGAAATCTCCAGCCTGCACAAAAAATGCACACTTAAGGGGGTTCATTTTTAAGCCATGTTTTCTCATTCTTTCAAATGATTGGCTCAAATGATGTATATGAGTTTCTGCAGATACTAATTTGATGACTATATCATCAATATACACCTGCATAAAAGTCTCAATGAAATCATGGAAAATTGAATTCATTGCCCTTTGATAAGTTGCTCCAGCATTTTTTAAACCAAAAGGCATCACTACCCATTCGTAGGTGCCTAAGGCTCCTGGGCAACAAAATGTTGTCTTGGCAACATCTTCTTCAGCAATAAAGATTTGGTTATACCCAGAGTATCCATCTAACATACTTAAGTATTCAAATCCTGCAGCAGAGTCTATTAACATTTCTGCCACAGGCATGAAGTACTCATCTTTGGGGGTAGCAGTATTTAAATCCCTAAAGTCTATGCAAATTCTCAAAGAGCCATTTTTCTTAATAACAGGTACTATATTTGCTAACCATTCGACATACCTTGTGGTTCTGATGAATCTGCAGCGCAGCAACCTTTCAATTTCAGCTTTAATCTTTGTGAGAACTGCTGGTGCGAATCTTCTAGGAGTTTGCTTGATGGGCTTCTTGCCATCCTTGATTGGAAGTCTGTGCTCCACTAACTCTCTCTTCAAACCAGGCATTTCATCATAGTCCCATGCGAAGCAATCTTTTTTTCTCTTGAGAACTTCGATCACTTCCTGCTTAGGGCTTGGATTGAGTCTTGCACTCACATAAGTTATTATTTTTGTGTTTTCATCCCCCAAATTCACCTCTTCGAGTGGATCCTGCGCCAACATTTTAGCACCTGAGTCTGTGGGGTCCTTCTCGAATCCTAAGGGTTCTTTATCATAGATGGCATCTAGCCTTTGATCTATTTCGACTATCTCGTGTTCTTCAAGGGGTGTGCCTTTCGAGCCATCCCCATCTATTTTGTTTACTTCTGCAGCCATATTATCTATTTCAGCTTCTAAGACCGCTTTCCATTCGTTCTCAGCCATATAGGCCGAAATCTTTTCGAAGAAGGAGGACTTAGTCATGAGCAAGACTGTCGAATTCCTAGCCTGTTGGCCGTCTTTGTGTAGTCCCTTCGACTCCTTCGTCTCCTTTGGTTATCTTCCTATCCCAATACATGCCATCATGGCGAAGGGTCATGTAATAGTGTGCGTTCCTAGTTTCGTTGATCTCGTCACTTGGGGTACAAGGAGCAATTTTGGCTAGGTATTTGTCATAATTTCTCTTATTAACTAAGTTAACTGCTGTCATGAAATAACTCTGATCCGCTTTGATGTTCTCAACAATACCATCCTCTCTCCAAAAAACTAGCCTTTGATGCATTGACGAAGGAACTGCTCCAACGCCATGGATCCATTCTCTGCCCAACAACAAATTGTAGTTGGCTTTAGCTTCGATCACCATGAACATAGTGGGTCTGCAGCTTGATCCCACTGTCAAATCCACTTGGATCACCCCCAATGTTTGGCCTACTTTTCCTTCATAGTTTGATAGTACCATGTTGTGTGGTTTGATGGCGACATTTTGTATTCCTAACTTCTTTAGCATGAAATGGGGCATTAAGTTCACTGCAGCGCCTCCATCCACCAAGACTTTGTTTACGCCATGTGTACCAACTTTTGCTTGAATAAATAGTGGCTTCAGATGATTTTGCATAGCTGGTTCTGGGTGCTCGAAGAAAGCATTCTGCTCTTCGACGGCTCCATTATCCATCACGTAATAGCACATTGGCCTATGTTTCATCAGGTCTATTGTATCATCCTCCTCGTGCTCTCCAATTTCAGTCTCTTTCCCAAATTCACACGGCAGCACAGATACCACGTTGCAGTTGATGTTGAGTGAAGATTCCCCCTCTGATTCGAAATTGTCAGTTAGCATATCCTCATCTTCCTCTGGACCTGGTGTGTACTCCTTCGATTCGTTTTGTTTTGTTTCATAGAAAAGTCTCCTGCTAACTGGGGGTTTGCCCTCAGGTTGATTGTTTGATGTGGGTTTGTTGGTACTTGATTCCTCTTTATTCTTGTTCGAAGCCACTCCTTTGCCTGACATAGCTTCTCTCTCAGCCTTTCGAATTCTTTGTTGCCTGCGCCACTGTGATCTTGACATGGGGTTTTTTCCTTTGTAGTTTTCTAACCTCACTTCTTCCCTCTTTGCCATATTGAACTGCCTTCTATACGTCATGGCGTGGCGTGTATTTCGTTCATTGTTCCTCCATTTGTCTTTCCCCTTGTCAGTCCTAACTTGTAGCCACTTGTCTGTTGGTACTTCAGCAGGGACTTTGAACGTTACTCTTCGAGCGCCTCTAGGGTAAGGACTATCAGGCCTCCGTTGGGTGTAGTTGCTCTCGAAACGTTGGCTCGTCTGACCAGTTTCTTTGTGGTTCCAGCATGGGGCGAAAGGGATTGTTTCGAAGGCTCCGGCCACATTTTGATCATACAATGCAGAACACCTTGGACACACTAGGCATTTGGTTGCTCCTTTGTGACAACGAACTAAAAACTCCAATAAACTTTCTCCAGCCTTAGGGTAGCATCTGAATAGCTGGTTATCCTGACGCCAATTGATGCCAGTTCGTGCCCTTTGTTTCTTCTCGAAGTCTGCAGCAATTCTCTGATTACAAATGATGTTGCATCTGGGACATAGTATCATTTCAGCATTTCCTTTGTGGCACAGCATAAGGTAGTCTTTGAGACTGGTATCCCTAGTATAACTGCCTTCCATCTTATATTTCTCTTTCTCTAAATACCTTTGCATTTCCTCCATTTCAGAACGAGGTCTCTCCATATCTACCATGTTAACATCCACATTTTCCCCCTTTATGTCAGCATCTCCCCATCCTGTAGGTTTGATATCTTCGATTGGGGTTTTTGAACTTTCTGGAGCAGAATATTTCACCAGGTAGTCGAACTTTCTGCTGGGCTCCCCCAAGGTATCCCATATTTCTTTCTGAGGAAGAACTGGCGCTGTGATCTGGACTTTCTCTAACTTTCGCCTCAGGCCTTCAGTAGCCTGTATCAATTCTTGTTTTTGATTCTCCTGGCCTTCAGTAGCCTGGATCTCTTTCGAAGCAGCCAAAGATACTGCTTCGATCGAAGCCTTTTGTTCCTTATGGACGTCCTCAGTAACCTCCTTTTTTGGCTTCGACTAACACGTAGTTTTCATCTTCAGTGTTTTTCTCTCCTGATGGAGTGTCACCTTCATTTGCTTCCACCATATTTATTTCTCCAATGTATGCAGGCTCAGAGTAATTGGTGTCTGCAACATCTAAAGGGTCTTCATCCACTTTCATCTTTGGCTTGTCAGCGAATTTCAACCTACCATCCTTGATTGCATTTTGAATCAGATCCCTGAAAAGAAAACATTGTGAGGTTTTGTGGCCTAGGAAACTATGATACTTGCAAAATCCTCTTTTCTTTCTTTGATCTAAAGGAGGTAATTTGACATTCGATGGCACAATTAGTTGGCCATCTTTGACAAGCAAATCAAAATTTTCGTCACATTTCGTTACGTCGAAGGTATACACCTTCTTTGGGAATTTGTCACTTTTCTCATTTTCAACAATTTCTTTCCCTTTTGTGGGAACTAGAAGTTTACAAGAGTAAGGTGGAGCCTGTTTTAATTCAGCGAGATCAATTTCGACCTCTTCGAATTCAGGATAATCTTCAACTTCCTCAGTTTCGACATAGGAAATTCTTTCTTTCTTGTTACTTTTAAAAGCCCTGGCCTTCTCGGCCTTCAGTCTTTCGACTTATCGAACCCTGTCTGCTAATTGAGCCATGTCCCTCAAGTATTGTGTATCTAATTTCTTTCGAATAGAGTAGTCTAGGCCACCAGCAGCCATTTTGACTAACTCATGTTCAGGAACTACTGTGAAACATCTATATCTCAAAAGTCTGAACCTATTCAGATAGTCATCTATGGGTTCAGTAAACTTCCTCTTGACGCTGGCTAGCTCTTTCAGACTTATTTTAGATTGTCCCATGTAGAATTGTTCATGGAATAATCTCTCTAAGAGGGTCCAAGTATCTATAGATCCAGGAGGCAATGTGGTGAACCATGTAAAAGCATTCTTAGTCAGGGAACTTGGGAAATATTTAATCCTAAAGTTCTCATTATTTGCTATGTCTCCTGCTTCGTTCAGATACCTGGCTATGTGTTCAACTGTTGATTCATTGGTGTCTCCAGCAAACTTTGTAAACTTAGGGACCTTATATCCCCTTGGTAAATCAGTGTGCATTACATAATCTAATATGGGAGAGGAATAGTTTGGCCTTCTAATTCCGGTATTGAGACCGTTTTGAGCCATAATCCTTTCTATCATGGTGGTTAAATTATTTTCTGCCAAGATGTTGTCGTTTCGAATTCTATGAACGACTTCATCAGCATCTTGATATCGACCCACCATGACAACTCCTCTAGGTTGTTCTTCTCGGAACACTGGGGCCTCTAACCTTTCGATCCTTGCCCCGGGTTCTATAACTCCCCTTTGTGGTTCTTCTCGAATCACTGGGGCATCTAACCTTTCGATCCTTGCCCCTGGTTCTATAACTCCCCTTTGTGGTTCTTCTCGAATCACTGGGACATCTAACCTTTTGATCCTTGCCCCTGGTTCTATAACTCCCATTTGTGGTTCTTCTCGAATCACTGGGGCATCTAACCTTTGTGCCCTTGCCCCCAAATTAACCCCTTCTCTGGCTGGTCTATAGATTGGGTCATCAGCAATTTGTTCTATGATAGGTATGTTTGCTCGAACTAATGCCTGATTATGTCTACGCCTTTCTGGCGGAGCGAAACAATCTGCTATTCGACTCATGTTATCCGCGTTTTCTCTGTTGGTTACAGTTACATTTTGTACTATTGGGGCGAAGATCTCTTGCATAGTCTGTGCTAACACTCCTATCATATTATGGTTACTATCATCCATTAATTGTCTAAAAGCCATCTGATTTTCTATGGTTAAGATAGGCAGTGTACTATAACCTACTGAACCTTGGGTATTTGTCATAAATTGATTGGCCCCAGATCCAGACCCAAATTGTGGTGACGAATTCGATGTCGAAGTGTGCAAACCCGCCATAAAAGATGTTGGCATCCCATAAGAGGGATTTCTGGGTCTATTGCCATCGAAACTGGGTGGTCTAGTTGGTGGTGGGGTGGCAAAATGGGTTTGTGTCCCTGATGGTGGGACAAATCCCCCAGGATAACCAGTGGTTCCTGTATTTCCTAGGATCGAACTGTTAGTTGACATGCCACTTGCTCCATTCGTGGCTACACTATTTGTAGAAGATGCAACAGATTGTGCGTTCGAAGGGATCGCATTAGACGTTCCCGTCGAAGTAGACGTATTAGTGTCTGTTCCATGTGGGGCATTTTGTTCCCCTTGTTGATTGCTTGGATTAGACATCCTGTTATTACGTTTTCTTCTGGGTAAGGGTTGGTTGCTATTGGTTATTCTACCACTTCTAAGGTTCATATAACAACGAACTTGACACTCAGAAAAGAACTTTATGGTGACTATATCCTAACAATCTTCGCTTTTACTTTTCTTAACGACCAATGTGTGTCCCACTGGGCGTGCCAATTTGTTTACAATGATTTCTGGTAAACAACCGCTAGTCTTCCAAACTATCGAATAAACTTAATTACTGTTATTCAATTTCTCTGGTAACTTGCAGGATCGACTAGATTGATCCTATGGGGCTTGGCCGTTTGGATAAATCTACTAGTAAAACTGGTATTCATAGTTAGGATTTTTAATTAAAGTGTTTTAGAGGCATTCTATTCACTTCGATTACCACACTAAAAGAATCTAATGACATGATTAAACAAATCAATGTAAAACTGGTGAATGATTAAAGATTCGAATGCAAAAAGAAACGTTTAAATGCAAAAAAGAATAAATGACTTTGAATGTAAAAGCTTTAATGTAAAGACATGAATGTAAAAGTTTCTGAAATGTATAAAGGATTCGAATATAAAAACAACAATAAATAAATGACTTTGAATGTAAAAGTATTTGAGATGATAGTGGAATGAAAATGGAAGATAAACTGGAAAATATAAAGAACTTTTATTGAATTGTAAAGGTTTGGTGTTATCATACGTACATCTTTCGAGCATTCGTTTCCCTATCCATGCGGTATTTTGAATGTTTACTGAATTTGTACAATAGATATGACACACGAAATCCTAACACTAAGACTTCTATTTATACTATTTCGACCATAACGGTCTTGCTATAAGATTCTGCCACGTTCGAAACATGCAGAGCATTGCTTCTCTCTAGCCTCCACGCGTCTTCGAATGCTCCAGCGCTGATGTATTTGAATTTCCAATATCCCGCTCACATTTGAATTTCAAACGCCTTGGTATCCTTTGCTTCGAATTCGTTTCACAACCTTCACAGACATAGTCTCGTTACCGCTTCGAAGCTTCTTTAAATGTATCTTCAACTGTCATTCAAGCTCGAGCTTTGACATTTCCATTCAAGAACATTATCTTCCATTCTGAAACATAGCACTTGCTTTATTCCATCAAACGCCAATTATTTCATTTCGAACCACATTATCAAAATCTTCAGCCAACAGTTGGTTGATTTTAGCAAAATATGCTTAGGTCACATTCTAGATAAAAACACTTCTTTCTACCCAGTCATGGCAGTAAGGAACATTGTAATTCCTTCACTTTAAGATGGATAAACATGATCATCATTCTCACAGTTTGTGTTTTAATCACACTCGAGCGGACAATATCGCTTGCTACTCGCACATGGAAGAAATGAAGCATTAGTTCGTGCTTTGCATTGAAATGGATAAAGCATCATACATTTATGAATTGGATGTAAATTTACCCATTCCTTTTATCCGATTTTAATTGTAAAGATAAGTTTCAAGTTAATCTTGTGAAAAAGATTTGATTTGATTGTCAAATGGTTGGATTTATTTTAAAAGAAGGTTTAATAAGCTTGATTTTAATATTTATTAGTCAATTAATCAATTTATAAAAATAAATCAATTTAGATTAATTTTATGAAAAATAAAATGGAGTTTTTATTTTTTTTGTCATGTTAATTATAAAAAAAATAAATTAACCAATTAAAACAAGATAATTAAACAACTAAAAGAAATTAACAAAAATAAAATAGAAATTGGGGTGCAAGCAGAAATTTGGATGTTGTTAAGTAAAAGAACAATGTTCACAAAAAGCTTAACCTGATAAGGAAAAAAGAAGGGAATTTCTTACTACAATCTATATACGTGAAAAGAATCCTATGAAAACTCAAAATTGCTCTTTTATTTTCAGAGGTATATTTCCGGATGCACCCTTCACGTCACGTGACTAAATATGGTGCCACCCCATAGTAAAATTAAGAAAAGTTTCGGAGATATATCTCCAGAATTATAATATAATTAATCGATTCAAAATCATTACAATGATATGATCAGAGATGTATTTTTAGAAAAATTTAAAGTCAAATTGTTAAAACAGCAACTAGCATGATCACTTTCATTTGTAATAGTGTCCTTAAACCCTCTCCAAAAACCTTCCATTCTAAAGCAAAATTTTCACTTCAAATATTAATTTTTTGTTTTATCATATCAAAAGGAGATAAAGGAAGTGAAATTTAATGTAATGTTCCTTCGTATCAACCTTCATTCATTATATTAATTCTGGTTTTTCAGTAAAAAAAGGTCACGCTTGTATCAGAAGTATGTTTTTGGAAACACAATAAACTTTGTCCTAAGATACATTTCTGGTATTTTCCTGTTCTTATTTTCCAGCAATTTTGTTATTGCTATAGATTTTCTTAGTTTATATGTTTTTGTTTACAATAGGTAAGGTGTATCCTGATATTATGCTCAAACCTATTGTGTCTCAAGTTGTTTCACCTCTCTTAGTGAAGGTGGTAGATATTCGGAAACCATTTTAAAAATGAGTAAGAGTATGAATTTCGTGATGACACGTTGTAGTGGATACGTATAGAAACCGCCAAAATAGAGTTTTGTGTTGTGATCAGAAGGTATGTTAATGGTTCGGAAAGAAGAAGTGTATTTGTGACATTGTGATGTGAAATAAGTGGTAAATATAGAAATCCTCTCTGGAATTTGAAACGAAATGAAACTGGTTCAAGAAAATGTAAATGTATATTTAAGTCACGTGTTTATCGGTTGAAAAATAATAAATGAAGATTTAATGTGATATGTGATTTACATAATCATGATTTATGTGCAAAATTAGTCGATCATTCAATTGCATGTTGGCTTTTTCCAAAAGAGAATGAATGTGTTTCCATCATGACATTAAATTTGGTACCTTCCAAAAAATATACTTGCAACCTTGAAGTGCTAAATACCTGAGAATATCTCAAATATCAGTAAGTGTATAATAGGTGTTATTAATCCAAATTAGTGCTTAGGGGGGTCGAACCGAAATACAACACCTCTTGAAACTAGATGATAAAAATAACGTTTCTAGACACCGAAGATGTGAGGATAGAGTAACAATAAGAGATATATATTGAACTCATCACGATTCTATTAAATTGTTCAATACGTTTTCCACTATGATTATAATTGATTTAACATATAAGACCAACAAATATATGCTTCCATTGTTGGAAATTGTTGATTTTATATCTACTAAGAAAACATATTCTATTGGTTTTGCATTTCTAGAGTGGGAAAAATAGGACAATTTTACATGGGCTTTATAGGTTTGTCGATCAATGTTGAAGGACTAAAAAGAAATGTTGAAAATCATTGTTATCGATCGCGATACCGCATTAAAGAAGTCAATTGCAACAATATTTCTGACTTATTATGCATCACTTTGTAGATATCACATTACTCAGAATGTGAGAAGTCGGATTAAACCCACGATAGGAACAAAACAGATAGAAGTCGAAATAGAAAACTGGTCAAGGCAGACGTTATTGTGGAAAAAATTATGGATGTATGGAATGTTATAATAAACGCTTCTATAAAATAACTAAATGATGATGCTCTTATACATTTCAGAAAGGTGTGCGTGAAATATCCTGATTTACTGCAATATTTTAAAAGCATAATTTTGGAACAAGTAAAAGAGAATATTATTTGTGTTTCGACCGATCAGATTATGCACATTAGAAATACGACAACAAAGTGAGTTAAGTCTGCTCATGCTTGTTTAAAGAATTAGTTGGAAAATAGCAAGACTGATTTGTGTGCGGATTAAGAATTTGTGTACCAAATGATACTAAATCAGCACAATGAGATACAAAGGTTCTAATATCACAATTTTGGAGCACATGTTCAAAGACAACACTTTATATTTTCAGTTGGTCGAATACATATCTCAATTTAAGTTCGGATAACTCAAAGTGTGTTGTACACTTGCGAGTATCTGTGATCTCCCATGTGCCCGTGTTATATCTAGGAAGGTGAAACTTGATAGCTCGTGTTATGCGAATGAACGGAGTCTACAGTCATTGAAAAAGACTCGGTTTTGACGATGATAGTGTTATGAAAGACGATAAATCGAATATCTCCATCTTGACATAATGGAAAGTGATAAAAAAAGATTTTTAAACTGAAGACAACACAAAACTCCACATCAAAGAACAATTGAGGAAGAACTAAATGACAAATGACAAAGAAACAAAACAAACGAATAACAAAGAACGGAATTGGAGTACAAGACATATCAAAGTTCAAAGAAATAATAAAATGACAAATTTGTGTTCAAAAAGTTCAAAGAAATTTATGTACAAATTTAAAGTTCATAGAAATCAAAAGTTGGAATTACACTTCTAAATCGTATAGTAGACATATACCTTTTTCATAAGCCATAATATTGAATATTTACTCCTGAAGAAGAATTAAGGGCATGTTGCTGCGTCACCATAAAAATGTGTTTTTCTTCCGAACCTGTGCACAAAAGGCATAGGAAGGACGGAAAATATCAGCTTTGCTACCAGCTAGCCAATATCAAGGCAATAAGAAGGATTAATGCTAAAAATCATTGATAAGCTATTATTGTTATAAAAAACATATGGAAATTTTGCAAATATGCTTTCATGAAGTTGGCATCTCAGCATCATGGTTGTTATGTCTTCCCATGTTTCTTTCTCATGTTAAGAGAAAAAACCCTAAACAAAAAATTTATGCATCTTTTCTATAGTATTTGGACATAAGATTTTAGTGTTTGTGGATGCACATGGATTTGTTTCCAATTACAAGTCTTGTTAGGTTTTAGTGAAATGCAATTTCTTATGGATCAAGATAAGTGTGTGAATACTAGACTATCTGTGTAATCACAATTATGGCATAGTTGTTTGAGAAAGAGATGTATCTATTATAACTTCAACATATTCAATGGAAGCAGAGGAATTGAGCATGGACATGCAAAATAAATTTTCTGGCTTTATTTTCTAGCGATCCTATGCACCTGGTCTTCAAACTCAACAGCATTAGACTTTTATTATTCAAGTTTTAATCATAAACAGCATTACATATTAACTGAATGTAAACAGAGAAACTAATGGATCTACTAATCACCGCCGCCACGGAGCCTGAGAACAAGGTGAAGAGTAGATTCTTTCTGAATATTATAATCGGCAAGAGTGCGTCCGTCTTCAAGTTGTTTACCAGCAAAGATAAGACGCTGTTGATCAGGTGGTATCCCCTCCTTATCCTGAATCTTGGCTTTCACATTATCAATAGTATCCGAGCTCTCCACCTCCAACGTAATCGTCTTCCCCGTTAACGTCTTCACAAAAATCTGCATGCCGCCGCGGAGACGGAGAACAAGGTGGAGTGTTGATTCTTTCTGTATGTTGTAGTCGGCTAGGGTTCGGCCGTCTTCTAATTGTTTTCCGGCAAAGATCAATCGCTGCTGATCCGGAGGAATTCCCTCCTTGTCTTGAATCTTAGCCTTCACGTTGTCGATTGTGTCAGAGGATTCAACCTCTAGGGTTATAGTTTTGCCGGTTAGGGTTTTGACGAAGATTTGCATGATGAATTTGATCTGATAAACACGCGAGAGAGAGAGAAAGAATAGAGGAATTGATGAATAATGAAGGAGAGGAGGTTGTAAATTTATAAGGAGTTGATAAAAGAATCGAGAACGTTGAATGAGGGAAGATAAGCAAGGAATTTTATTTCGGGATGGGTCTAGAATATTACTCTTGACGTCGCGATTTCTTCCACCGATACCAAACTTGTACGAAACATTACCTAAAGTCGGCAAATATACTTAGCAACGTGAAAGAATACTAGCTTATTAAAACCGTTAAAACTATATATTTTTAAAAATTATATTAATATTAATGTTACATTACTCTAAAATAATACACTAATTTGTCTCATCTCATATTAATATAATCAAACTAATATATACCATTTTATTTTCAAAATCTATTGAAAGTGTATGTGAGAAAAACAAAACTGTTTTATTAAAAAATATTATATTTAAAAAATATTATATTTAAAAATTATATTTAAAAAATATTATATTTAAAAATATTATATAAAAATAAAATAAATTATTCTATCAAATAGTTTTTCATCAATAATATATATTTTAATTTTTTGTATATTATCTTAAAATATATATTTTAAAATAAAATAATTTCAAAATAAAATATTAACAGAAAAATAATTTAAAAATAATATATTTTTCTCGTATTTAAATCATATAATATTTTTTATATAAATATTTTTATTTTCTTTGATTGTATAAAAAGTATAATTCATATGACATTATTATGAATGAATATATCTGTGATATGGGAATAAGTGATTTTTTTTCAATGCACTTATACCCAAATTGAAAACTGAAATCCATAAAAGTTTAATATATCTGTAGATTGAAATCCGTAAAAATTACATAGATAGAAATGCGATAAATTAAATGTTAAATTGGTTTGTCTTGTAAAAATGGATGTGGGTCAAAGACGAGTCCAAAGTCCAATCTCCAATCTCTAGATTTTTTTGACATTTACATCTTTCATTTAACGTATTTTTCACTTTTAAATGTGTCATGAATTTAAAATTAAATTTTATGAGCATTTTTAAAAATTTACTGTGGTGGATAAGCAACACTAACATTAAGGTGGAAAAAAAAGTTCTCTGAATTAAAGACAAAATTTCATAACTTTATATTCATTTCTATACCCCACTCGTAGAAATATTTGTTTTCTTTATATTTCACTTCTATTTTGTCCAAAATTTAATTTTTTTTCTTCTTTCTTTAAATTAAAATAAGATATTATTCTCCTTTTTTTCACTCTATTTTTCCCAACTCACCATATTAGTCTCCTATTTTCTTTTTAAACAGTTTTGGTCTTATGTCCATTTTTCTATCGGAAAACACTGAATTTAGGAAAATAAGAGGACCAAAACTATTTAAAATGAAAAAATAGGGGGACCAAATTAAAATTGATACACCTCAGCACTTTTTTATAGAAAATGGGCATTGAATTAAAACTGTTTAAAAAAGAAATAGGAGGACTGATAAGGGATCAAAATTTAATTATGCCAATTAAATATGAATATGTTTGTAACAATTTTTTCTCTTTCTTCTCCTTATTAAATAATCAACAAGATATTATTCTCCTTATTAAATAATTTAAATAAGTTTGCAACTTAATTAATAGTAACAACTAATTATTTAAAAGTTTCTATTTCTTTGTTAGGTAAAAAAATGTAAAGCCTAAGACTCTTCTCTTTATTGCTTGGGCCTTAAGTCACCTCTCCCTTTGTCCATCAAACTCCATTATCACAGATGCTCCGCATCAAAGAATTTTCAACTGCTCTCTAATCGAAGAAGTGAACCAACTTATTGTGTTTGTTTGCAAGCTTTCTGTTTGATGAAGTAACATTTGATATCTTGTTATAAAAAGGTTAGTATAACATAACGTTTCTCAGAAAATTTTCTCAACCAAATTGTGGAATAACAGTATAATCAATAATATGCAAATAGAACATAACTTTTCATGACACTTCATACAAGTGTTGCAATAATTTGTCCCCTTTCTGCACATACTATATGGATATATATATACTATACTAGATGCTATGATAATTTGGACATTAACTTGTCTAGAAAATAGAAGAGTGCTGCACTAAGGGTAAAAACTGCTAAGTTTGAAAGGCAGTGCATAGAACTCTTCACTTCTGATATCAAAAATGAAGTCCCTGAATTTTTCCCACCAGTGTCTCCGACTCTCTCGGCGAGTTGAGGCGTGCTCGGCTCATTGTGGAATCCAATAAGTAAGCAACTATAAGTGCCACAGTTGCTGGAGATGAGAAAAGCACTTGCATATTGTTGAAGTGTGGTTTATGACAAAATTGAAATCAGAATCAAAGATTGTTATTGATAAGCTAGCATGAGGGAAATGTTTTGGTAAGAAGTATAGTAACCGTAGTGGAGCCAGTGTGAAGCGGTCCGTGTCCATATAAGGCCAGATATTTGTTGAAGAAGTGTGGAACGGATAGACCGATTTAGAAAGAAAAAGTAATGATGTAAAGAACCGTTACCGATAGTTCCAGAGCCAATGATTTTATCCTTTTGGTTGCCTCCAAAACCTACGTAACCTCCAGCTTTAAGTTCCAGACTTTGGAACATATGTTTTCTTCCCGTCATGTGTTGAGAGCATCCAGAGTCCAGGTACCAAGACTGGTGTTTCAACTTTGTTGTCAAAGACATCTGCAACATATATTATTTTGTCCTTAGGTACCCATATCTTTTTGGGTCCTTTTTGGTTAGATTTTCTAAAGTTCTGTTTGAACTTAGGTTTACCATAAGATTTTGCATAATATGATTCACTAGTATATTTTATGTCATGTGGGTGACCATAAGTGAAGTGAGATTTCAGAGGTGTGTATTTAATGACCATGTCATCTACTTCAGAATATGGTTTCTCATCTTTAGGAGGCACATATCCTAAACATTTTCTTCTGTTTCTACTGACTTTATAGATCATTGAAGCCATTTTGCTTCTACCTATGCTTTTAGCAAGAAACTCTTGAAAACCAATATCATATTCTTTCATAATATTATCAGTATTACTTAGAACTTTTGAAACATATTTTTCTTGAGCTTTTTGTAGATTTTCTTTAAAAACAGAGTTTTCAATTTTTAGTTCTGAAGTGATTTCCTTAAGCTCAGAATTTTCTGTTTCAAGTTTCTTAGTATCTTCAGAATCAGATACAAGATTCCGTTTCAGATTCTTGTATTTGATTTGAAGCTTCTGATAGTTTTCAAGTATTTCAGATAAGGTTTCTTCTAATTCAGCTTTAGAAAAATTAACAGCAAAATTTGAAAATACCTCTTCAGTATCAGAATCAAATTTAGAGGAACTGAGATGTCAGCTATGTTGGCCATTAAAGCTATGTTGGCTCTTTCATCTTCTGAGTCTGACGAAGCTTCAGAAGAATCTGAATCATCCCATGTTGCCATAAGACTTTGCTTCTTTTCTTTGTCAAACCTCTTCTTTGGCTTCTCTTTCTGAAGTTTTGGACAATCACTTTTACAAAGGACTGTGTTCCTTACATTCGTGCATAACTTCTTTTCTTCTTGACTTTTGTGTCTAGAGGATGGATCAGAGAAGTTTCTAGATCTTTTGGGATTTTTGAACTTCATCTGTCTATTCTTCCAGAGTTGTTGAACTCTTCTAGAGAGCAGAGATAGCTCATCTTCTTCTGGTGATGATCCTCTAGAGTTTTCTTCTTCTACCTGAAAAGCTTTAGAAACATATTTTTGTTAGATTTAAAAGCAATAGACTTACCTTTCTTTTGGGGGCTCATCTTCTTCTAAGTCTATCTCGTGACTTCTTAATGAGCTGATGAGTTCTTTCAGAGACATTTTGTTCAGATCTTTTGTAAGCTTGAGAGCTATCACCATAGGTCTCCATTTCTTGGGAAGACTTCTGATGACTTTCTTTATATGATCAGCAATAGAATATCCTTTATCCAGAACTTTTAAACCAGCTACCAGAATTTGAAACCTTGAGAACATTGCTTCAACAGTTTCATCTTTTTCCATTTTGAATGCTTCGTACTTCCGAATGAGAGCAGGGGCTTTTGTTTCTTTGACCTGTGTGTTACCTTCATGTGTCATTCTTAAGGAGTCGAAGAGGTTCTTAGCTGAGTCTCTATTTGTGATCTTCTCTTGCTCTGTGTACGAGATAACACTTAGAATGATGGTTATGGCTTTGTGGTGATTTTTGAATTCCTTCTTCTACTGATCTAGCATTTTCTTCCTTTCAATCTTTTGACCACTGGCGTCAACAGGATGAGTATAGCCATATGTTACCATGTCCCAAAGATCAGCGTCATGAGCCAGAAAGAAACTTTCAATTATGTCCTTCAAGTAATCAAAGTTTTCTCCATCAAACATTGGGGGTCTGCCGCTGATTCTGTCTTTGTCATCATAGTGATCATTGTTGTTCTGAACATGTTCTGCCATAGTGTTTTTCAAGCTGGATCTTTTATCTGACACGGTTAAGTGTTAGAACCCAGAACCAGGCGCTCTGATACTAATTGAAGGTTGCAAAACACAAGAAATGGGGGGTTTGAATTGGTGTTTTGAAATTAAAATAATTTGACAAAGTTATTTTTATCCTGGTTCGTTTGAACTCAAACTACTCCATTCCACCCGTCAAGGTGATTTGTCTCTCTCAATGAGGTCTTAATTCACTAATCATAACTTGATTACAACTCACCAAGACAACTGTCTTAGTCTTCTCGAGATCAACCACAACTCGGTTTCTCAAGGAATTTAAACTTTACAATCAATTATAAAACTGTGTGTTTCACGATGCTTCTAATAAGCTATATCACAACTGTGATTTTTACACAATTTTTCAAGCACTTAGGAACTATAGAATATGAATGATTTCTTTGCAGATTTCTCTTTTTGTTGTATGCGCAGAAGTTCTTTTTATTCTTTTCATGGATAAATCTTTATATAGGCGTCAAGAAAATTCATCCGTTGGAGACATATAATCTATATATGGAATGCTGATATTTGGACTTAATTGTTCTTTCCACAAAAACGAGATCCTATTGGGAATCAACCTTTACTTCAAATCTTTATTTAATAAATAGTAACACATCAGAACAAAGCAGCCAAAACATAGGTATCAAAGTTTGTAGAGCAGCATGGTGCTTTCAGAAGTTTGACTTGAATCCTTGATGTCTTGATCAGAAGATGATGTAGTAGAGCTTTAAGGTTTTTAGATCAGCGAACAAGGTTTTAATAAGAGTTTGGTGCAGCCTTTGGTGCTTTTAAAAGTTCATCAGAACTTCTCTTAGAACGTGAAATTAAACTTCAGATCATGGATGAATCTTCTAACATATATTCATTGTATTAGAACTTCTATATTTATTCAGATCAAAATCTTCTAACATATATCCATTGTATCAGAACTTCTGTATTTATTCAGATCAGAATCTTCTTCTACTATCAGAACCATAACTTGTTCTTCTTTTCCTTTCAAGGTCAGAACTTCATCTACATACTTTATTAAACAAAATTAGGAGACAACAATGTTTCATACAAAATATTTATTTATCAGGGTCAGAACATAATTGTCATCAACAGTACTTGTTCTCATCAAAACTTCTAAGATAGGTGTAGAACCAAACTATGTTCTAACACCACAGTCATACGCAGTGAAAATTAACAAGAAGAAATATTGAAGATACTCTTCAAAGACACATAATCATCCTTGCTTCAAAGCTTATGATGATTAACAAATTACAACTCTACTAATATCCTACTCAAGTATCAATTAATAATAGAGAGGATCACAATAAAAAACCAACAAATTAACAACCAACAATATAAAATCCTATGTTTAAGTTCTTCTGGAATGGCCGACTTAGAAAACAGGTTTAGCAGCCTATTTATAGAGTTACATCAGCTAGGGTTGCTTCATTCGTTTGTCTTCCGCGATCCCTAATCTTTCTCCATGAAAGTAGGATTAAAGCTCTCCAAATATATTGATGAAGATCGTTCCAAAGCTTCCTTAATCGAAGCATATAATTAAAAATAAACTGACTCCTAAAATATTTGAACTTAAAACTAGTTCAGTCAGTTTCACATGTCAAGACATCTGTTGTGACATCTTCATAAACTACAGTTTCAGTATACTTCATGGCATTTTTCTGAGCAGAATGTTTTACCAAGAGTTGCTGCCAATCAACAGAACCAACAAACTTCCCCTTTGGCAAATTTTGGCTAAAACATTACTTGGGGTATAATCCATACAAAAACAGCATCACAATCAACATTAGCAGTTAAGCACATATAGTAGGTAAGCACAATAAAATCAGTATCATAGAGTATAAAAGATACAACAGTGAAAAAAATAGATGTTCAAACATCAGTTAGAACATTCACATATGCACACACAATGTTATTTGCTCCCCCTGCACACATCATCAGTCACATTTGGAATTAGATATATTAGATGCTCCCCCTACACATAGAATCACAATTGGAAACACACAATTTTAGCACAGATAGAAGCAACTGCTCCCCCTACACATCATTATCAGTCCAACCTAGTCATCATGTATATCATAACATTTACTCCCCTTTTTAGCCACAATATGCCAAAGTTGGTGTAGGTGGGAAAAATAAGTAATTGCTACATTTCTTCATGGATGTAGATGCCAAGTTTCGCTCTCAAGGTTTCGAAAATATTTGCATCTAGTGCTTTGGTGAAAATATCTGCCAGCTGTTTTTCAATAGTTACATGTTCCAGTGTGTCATACCCCAAAATTTGCCCTCCATCTACTCAAGAGATTTCATACATCTATGCTCAAGGATTCCTCAAGAGTTGATCAGACAAACTCTCTCCTAGACAATCAACCCAAACTAGGGTTTGGTATCTCTCAAGTCAAGCTGAACTTCCAACATCTCCAATGGTCCTCATGCCTCCTCATATGCTTCAAAGAAGACTGGTACCAAGACTTTGGGGCACCCGAACTCCATTCCTTGGGAACCTTACCTCAAATGGGTGAGAGCTCGAGCTCAAAACCTCATGATGCCATTCACGCCTGTTTTACCAAGAATTATGGAACCTGCTATAGGTGACGTACCCTATGTTTTCTCCATCCCGACATGCCTACCGATTTTGAAGACTTGAAGAGATCCTGGATTCATTTTAAAGAAGAGAGGATACCTTTGAAGCTCGTTATGCAAGCGAGAAGAAAGTGCTAGAGTTGACCAAGCTACTTCACGAGGAGCGAAACATCAACGCTTACATCGGCACCAAGAGGAAGCCCATGGAGACTTAGAGCTTTAGGATGTTTATGTTTTCTTTTATTGTTTTGAACTATCTCTTGTACTTAAAAAGAAAAAGAATGATAAGAAGAGTACTAATAAATGTTTGTTCCTTGCTTGTTTAACAAATTTAAATCTCTAAGGTCCTTGAAAACATTGCATTGCATTCGATAAACATTGCATAGCATAGCATAACATTGCATCAGTGTACATTGGAGATTGGTTTTCTCATTTGCTCGCTATTTATTTTAGCGAAATGGCCCTTGAACAGATCATCAAAGATCTTCAAGCTCGTAATGCCGGCCCAACAGATGTTCACCACTTGGTCCAAGGCCAAGAAGATTTGAAGAAGCTCATCAACAAGAAGAAGAAGGTTGTTGGTCTCCTCAACATGGGCGACGCTACAAAGGTGGTCCTAAGGTGGTCACCGATTGAGCTCTCTCAAGGAAGTGTCCATACCGAGGAAAGTAACAAGGATGATGATGATGGCCAATACTCTAATGAAGATGACAAGTACAAGCAACTTGAAGATCGTCAATGTGTGGAAAACTCAAGATGTCCGGCTGAATTTTGATGATCTAAGTCTTGTCCTCGTGTTGTGATTCCTCCCAAGTTCAAAGTTCCTACTTTTGCTAAGTATGATGGCATGTCTTGCCCAAAGTGCATTTGAAGTCCTATGTCCGTAAGATCAATCCCCACACCGATGATGAAAGTCAGGATGCACTATTTTCAAGAGAGTTTGTCCGAACCCGCTTGGAATGGTACTATCACCAGAGAATGACCGTATCCGTATTGGAGTGATTTGGTGATGCTTTCACGCATGATGAGTATAATGTGAATTGACACCCACCGCATGCAACTACAAAGCATGTCTATGGGTCGTGAGAAGTTCAAAGAGTATGCTCAAGTGGAGAGATCTAGCAGTGAGTTCAACCACCCTTGTCCAATAGGGAGTTGGTTGATATGTTTATGGGACACCGACCGCCCATTCTTCAATCATCCGATTGAAACTCTTCGCGGATTCACCGAAATGATATTGACAAAGCGATCGGTGGTATCAAGAGTGGAAAGATTCAAATAGAGACATCTTCAAACTGCAAGAAATCTTTTGGTGCTAAGAAAGAAGCCAATGCGTATGGTCGAAAAGCCGAGCCAAGACCGACCGCTCAACTGTGGGTGATCTCAATCCTACATCAAGACAACCTCGGAGACAACGCGCGAGCCGAACGCCGAACGAAGACATTTAAGATCAACATGCCTTTGTCGCAAGCCTTGCAACACATGTTGAAAGCAGAGTGATTACTTGAGGATCCTCCTCGAATGTCAATACTTCCAAGTACAATCCAAATGCTAAGTGTGCTTACCATTCCAATAGCCCAGACATAGTAGTGATGATTGTTGGGCTCAAGAACAAGATTCGTGATATGATCAAGCTAACCGATTGAATTTGATCCTCCCGCTGAGACTCCAAATGTGATCAACGCGCCTATGCCTAATCATGACAAGGGTTCCAATGTTGTGGAGACGATACTTATGTTTTCAACATAGATGACTTGACCTCCTCGATGATTAAGAAGAATTTGTTGCAAGCGGTGTCAACCTGTGATGCCTGAGAATTGTCGTTGGTGCCCATCCGCTACCGATGGTTGTGCTTGGTTGAGAAGACGGTTCAAGGCATGATGGATAACCGTGAGATACTATTTCGAAACCACCGTGCGTGGTGAAGAAATGTCTAAACTGAAGATCGAAGATGTGAATGAAACTGTACCATCTGTGTGGGATACCTTGGGGCAGCCAAGTGGAAAGTATGATTACATGGTGAAGTACACCGTTCCCGAGAGTTACAAGATTCCTATTGAAGATATTAAGGCGACCGGATGGGGTGACGATTTCCCAAGACTATGCCGATGTTAACACAATAAGGATTTCCTCTCACGATCCTATGCCTAGAGTGACACCTCTCATTATCACTTCTCCAAGACCAGCCCATATTCCTCGACAAAGCTATCCCTTGGAACTATGGAGTGATGTTTACTATCATGGCGCAAGGGACCCTCTCGACTATTGAAGATCTTACAATTGAAGCTACCATTCCCGACATCGACAACATCACCGGATCCAAGAGTGACCGAACCGAAGAGTATTCTCCGATATCTCTCCTCCAAAAGACACCGCGACTCCACAGATCCCACTATTCAACCCACTCCCAAGCTAGAGGGAAAGAACCTGGCTCATCCCGCTCAACCAAGTACCAAAGGAAGTTATCAAGACACCTCCAAACAAGAAATGGAGGAAATTCAAGATCATCAAGAAGAGTGATTACAATGTTGTGGAAGCAGTTAGACAGACCGTCCAAAATCTCCATGCTTGCTCTACTCTTGTGCTCTGAGGCTCATGCTAATGCCTTGGTGAAGTTTCTGAAGAACGCTCACGTACCTCAAGACACTACCACTGATCAATTCGAAGTTTGTATTGCTAGCCTGGCTGCCAACAACGGCCTAGGTTTCTCGGATGCTGATTTGACTCCTGTGGGAAAGAAACATAACAAAGCCTTGCACATCTCTGAATGAAGGGCGTTACATTGTCTCATGTTTTGTTGACACCGATTCGCTCAATATCTTACCAAGACTGCTTTTGATCGACTTGATGTCGAAGGGTTGGTTCTGAGACCCAGTGACATGATTGTGAGAGCTTTTGATGGTTCTAAGCGAACGGTACTTGGAGAGCTTACTCATAAAGTCGGTTCCCACTTTTGACTCCACTTTCTTTGTCATGGACATCCGTCCCGCCTACTCTTGCCTACTTGGACGCCCTTGGATACATGGGCAAGCTGACCTCTACCCCGCATCGTGTCAAGTACCCGTAAAGGGAAGGTTGTTACAAGATGTGGTGAAGAGGAATATATGGTCACCATCTACAATCATTCCGCTATCTTGAGATGGAGGGTGAATTCTTGAGACTCCCCCAAGCTTTTGAAACAATACCCAGTCATGCCCTGACTCCCTCACCCCGAGAGTTACACAAGCTCCGCCTAGGATGGCCTCACGAAAGATGCTCAAGCCACTGTTGAACAAGGAGGTAGTGCTATTTGGGGACAGCCCCCGATCTTCCCTTCAAATTTGACAAGATGGTTTAGGCTTCACCATCAAGGGTCGAAGATGATACGCCGCGAACGTGGGCCAACTTCCTTTCCGCATCGCCGAGTGGAATCCATGCTATAGAAGACGACGACAACGGCCGACATCGAAGTGGATCTTCCTAACTCGGATCATGGGCTCAAGAATTGGAAGATCAAGACGTATACCAATCTCCTTTAGCCAGAGTAATTGCTCTTGTTTTGTTTTGCTATTCGTATTTCTTTATGTTTTGAACAATAAACTTCGAAAGCCTAGTGCCTTGCCCGGCATCATGGCTCGCCATGAGGGTTATTATCCGTCGTTATGATTTTCATTCAATAAATTCGTTGGACTTTTGCATTCAATTGTTTGTTTTCTTTTACTTTATCACCCCTTCAAAAGCTATGTGTTTCTTACACACACCCACGTGATACATCGCGAATCACTCGTAATCTCAATAACAATATGCTATTGCTAAATATGACTTCGATAATCCGATCTACCAAGTCAAGACGAAAGTGAGGAAGATTATGAAGTGCCGGAGAACTTGCCGATCACAAAGAAGAAGAACGAGTTACACCACATGAAGAGCAAGTCGAGGTTGTGAATTTGGGTACTAGCGAAGATGAAAAGAGATCAAGATAGGAGCGGGTCTTGAGAAGTGTTAAAGAAAGGTTGGTTCAAAAACTACGAGACTATATTGAGGTTTTTGCTTGGTCATACGAAGACATGCCAGGGTTGGACATTGATATCGTGGTACACCGATTGCCGACAAAAGAAGGTTTTCTCCCAAAGGAAATGTAGGTTCCGATGCGCCCGAGATGTCGAGAAAATCAAAGCAAGTTATGAAGCTCAACGTTTTTAGTCATACCTCTTATCCCCAGTGGGTTGCTAATGTGGTACCCGTACCTAAGAAGGATGGCAAGGTACGAATGTGTGTGGATTACAGAGATCTGAACAAAGCGAGTCCGAAAGACGATTTCCCACTTCCTCATATTGATGTTCGTTGACAACACCGCCAAAGATAAGGTTTTCTCCTTCATGGATGGTTTCCGGTTACAATCAGATCAAAATGGCCTCAAGACATGGAGAAGACTACTTTGTTACATGGGGCACTTTCGCTACAAGGTTATGCCGCTCGGATCAAGAACGCAGCGCCACTTATCGCTATGGTGACATTATTTCATGACATGATTCATCACGAGATAGAGGTCTACATCGACGACATGATAGCTCGGAGGAGTACCCTGAATCCTCCTATCCCGATGCCGCCCGCCAAGGAAGACCTCTCATCATGTACTTAATAAAGGCTAGAGAATTCAATGGGTGTGTGTTGGGGCAACATGACGAGTCCGGTCGAAAAGAGCATGCAATATACTACCTTAGCAAAAGTTTACCCATCGTGAAACAAGATACTCACAAATTGAGAAAACTTGCAACGCTTTGGCTCGTCACGACTAAGACAAGATATGTTGACTCATACTACCTTGTTGATTTCAAGATGGATCCGATCAAATACATATTTGAGAAACCACTCTCCTAAGAATAGCAAGATGGCGGATGATCTTGACCGAGTATGACATCCAAAGACACTTCTCGAAAGCAATCAAAGGAAGTGTAGTAGCCGATCATTTGGCTCATCAAGCCATAGACGACTATCGCCTATGCAGTCAATTCCTGACGAAGATGTTTTACTAGTTATCGATTGGAAGAACCATGCCGCACGAAGGACCCGAACAAGGATCCCGATGGACCATGGTCTTTGATGGAGCCTCAAACGCACTTGGCAATGGCATTGGCGCCATCATTACATCCCCTACAAAGCGGACATACGCCTTTCACCGCCAGATTATGTTTCATTGCACGAACAACATGGCCGAATACGGCGTGCATCATGGGTATCAAAGTCGCTATTGACTTAAGAATCAAGTTCTTACGAGTGTATGGAGACTCGGCTTTAGTGATCACCGATAAAAGGCGAGTGGGATACGAAGCATCCGAATCTCATTCAGATCGGGAGCATGTTTTGAGTTTGATTCCTACTTAAGAGATCACTTTGATCACATTCCACGAGAAGAATCATGACGATTAGCTACTATGTCGCCTATGTTCAAGGTCGATGGGACAACGAGGCTCCCGGATCATCATTTAGAAGTTCGACGAACCAACAGATTGTTGTGAGCTTGACGTAAGAGAAACCTTGGTACTATGACGTGAAGAGGTATCTTGAGACTCGTGAATATCCCGCAGGGCATCCACAATGATAAGAAGTTCATGAGAAGATTCGATCCAAATTCTTTCACAAAGAACGACATCTTATACAAGCGCAACCACGACTTGTGCTTACTCCTGTAGACCGAAAAAAGAATGCGTATCATGGAAGAGTTACAAGGCGCATTTGGTACCCATTCCAAAGGACACACCATGGCTAAGAAGATTTTCGATGTGTTACTATTGGTCTACCATGGAAGTCGATTGTCACCGCTATGCTCGATCTTGTCACAAGTGCCGATTTATGCGACAAAGTGCACGCACCTCCAGACTCGAATGTCCCACTCCTTGGCCTTTTGCAATGTGGGGCATTGACATGATTGGAGAAATTAAGCCACACTTCCAATGGACATCGGTTCATCCTTGTGGCAATCGATTACTTCACCAAGTGGGAAGTACTCGTATGCATCTGTTACCAAGAATGTTGTGGCTCGATTCGTCAAGCATAATCTTATCTCCGGTATGGCACCCCGAAAGGATTATCACGACAACGGCTCCAATCTTAATAACAAGATGATCACCGAACTCTCACGCAGCTCAAGATCAAGCATCACAATTCTTCTCCATATCGGCCTAAGATGAATGGCGCAGGAAGCCGCCAATAAGAACATTAAGAAGATTATACGTAAGATGACAAAGTGACTTACAAAGATTGGCATGAAATGTTACCATTTGCTCTTCATGGTTATCGACTACAAAGATTTAACATCAACAGGGCAACCCCTCTCTTGTATAACGTATGGAAGCCGCCTTACCCATCGAGGTTCGGATACCCTCAACCGTAGTCCTCCGTGAGGCGTAATTAGTCAAGATGATTCGTTCGACACGGCTTGACCATTAACTTGATTGATGAGAACGACTCATCCATCCGCCATGGATGATTTATCGGCGAATGATCGTAGCATTTAACAAGAAGGTCAAACACCGAGTCTACCAAGTTGGTGACCTAGTAGTCAAGCGCATCATTCTCCCACAAGGTGATCCAGGGCAAATGGACTCTACATACGAGGGATCATTTGTAGTCAAGATGATTTTCCGGCGGAGCTATGATACTTAGCACCATGGATGGTGAAGACTTCCCACACCTCGTGAACGCAGACATAGTCAAAAATACTACGATAAAGAGACCCGCTAGGTCGACCGCCTATGCAAAAATAAGGACATCTGGCGAACCAAAAGGTTCGGGCAAAAGTTAAGGATATATACAAAACATGTACACCCAAGTCGAAAACCGAAAAGGCGGCTTGGGCAAAAAGGGTATCCTAGATCGAAAACCCAAAGGGCGGTCTAGGCAAAAGTTAGGGATTTAAGCGCATAACTATGTCTCTTCCAGATCACCGCCTGCACTACTATCAAGATTCAAGATTCCAATGGCGAAGATCGCCTACCCACTTTCTAACGACAATGAGGAGATGAGATAGCCAAATATATGAGTACTAGCATAGTTGGAACTTAACGAGATTGTTTCGCATAGCTTTTTACCTTTGTGTACAAACTACTTGGCCATACGCCACCTTTCAAATAAACGCAAACTTCTTTCTCTTTACAATTTCTGTTGTTGTTATTTGCAATAAGTCCAACGTTTGCTTTGAATGACTATACGCATTTGACAATAAGAATCTAATCACAAACATACGAAAAGTGAACATACAAAAGTACTTACTACAGGCTCCAGGAATTGGGACGACGACGAAAGTCACCAAAGCATTGGGACGATGACGAAAGTCACCAAAGCATTCCCCCACAGAGCATGATCCCTGCAAAGGTGTCACTCACAACACAACTTCCCCAGCAGAGCAAAAGGGAATCCACGAGCCACAATTCCACTCGACTAAGTAAAGTTACATCAGTCTCCAAGCAGTAACACCTCACCCCAACAAGGTATTTATCCCTGGTGGTATCTCTCATCCTCCTTTTCCCCAGCAAGATCCAGACCCGAAACTTGGTTAGATAGTGCATCGGAGGAACCTACATCTTCATTCCCACCGAGATTACAACGGATCCCGACTCTCACCGGTCTCCCCAACTATCAATTGCTCTCCAATGAGATCTACACTTAGAATCCCCAGAGAGCGCCTCCTAAAATTCCTCGCAGGATCTACATACAAGGTCCCCAACGATCGCCTCCCACTCTCTTCACTGTGGTCTATGAGATCTCCGACAACGAGCCTCTCATCTCTACCTTCCTCAACAATATCTAGGCCCAAGACTTGGTCGATAGTGCATCGGAAGAATCCAGATATCTTTCTTCTCCTTCAAAAGCGAGGTTCTCACCCACTCAATCCCCAAGCGTGTCGAATCCTCAAACGAATATCCGATCTTCTTCAAGATGGATATGTTTTGAAATACCACAACATCTATCATTCATACATTACTCATAAAGTCATAATTCATGCATATGTCATTCATATACACCGTCATGCATCATACTTTGCATAAACTAACCAATATTCTATCAAAGTTCCTCTTGTTTTCTCCAAAACAAAATACCGCTCGACGCAAACAGTTCAGATTAAGCCCCGAATCGACGGAAAACTATCTCAAAGACCGCCTTGGTTGTCCTCCAACGATGGTCCAGATTAAGCCCCGAATCGACGGAAAACTATCTCAAAGACCGCCTTGGTTGTCCTCTCGACGATCGGGTCCAGATTAAGCCCGAACCGACGGAAAACTATCCGAAGACCGCCTGTTATCCTCCGATAAGTGCAATGGATCAACACGATGCACAATGTGGAAGCTATCCACATTTTGCCGCCTACTATCTCCTCGAGTAATCGGCACGAAGATTTATCTCGACCCTTCCTATTATCAACAAAGAACAGAGTCTAACGACGACTCGCTTGCCTTGGATGGCATCTTAAGCCCATCTCCCACCATTTATCAACATGCTGCATATATGGTTAAAAATCAATGCAAACCAACAACTTCATTCAAAAAGTGAACACGAAGTCAACGCGATTTCTCCTGATGGCATCTTAAGCCCATCTCCTCTCCTTTCCAGAACGCCTACAGAGCCCCGGCGACGGCTCACTTTCCAGAATTCTCCTATCAATAATCTCGAGTCTAACGACGACTCATTCTCCAGCTTCTCCAAATGGCATCCGTAGCCCATTCCCGCATCATCCAATAACAGTGCAAATTGTGTATTTCGAGTGTTCAATCATCTTCTACCTCCAGTCACGAAGACAAAGTGTCAATCTAACCCTTCCAAGACAAGAAGATTGAATAGGGCAGTCATACCCCAAAATTTGCCCTCCATCTACTCAAGAGATTTCATACATCTATGCTCAAGGATTCCTCAAGAGTTGATCGACAAACTCTCTCCTAGACAATCAACCCAAACTAGGGTTTGGTATCTCAAGTCAAGATGGACTTCCAACATCTCCAATGGTCCTCATGCCTCCTCATATGCTTCAAAGATTCTCCATGTCAAGTTTCAAGCTTCACAATTCAAGTTTCTCGATAATTGCTCGATGGTTGAAAATCGTATTGGACAAAAGTCAACTGTGGTCAACATACAACAAACTTCATAATTTTTGGTCAACATCCTCATTTTGAAGTTACATTCATCATTTGATCAAGGGTTGATCATGATTCATCAAGAAAACTCAAGATTTGCTCAAAAGTCAAACTTTCTAAATTAGGTTTCTAGGTGAAAAGTCAACCGAACTTTGACCGATCATAACTTTCTCATACTTTCTCGAAATTTTCCCACCAAAGCTCATTTTGAAGGAAATTCAATTTCTACAACTTCATGTCTCACAAGAATGTCCAAAAAGGCTTCATTTGAGAGGTATAGCTCAAAACATTAGTGTCATTTTCAAAGTCAACAAAAGTCAACTTTTGTTTTGAAGATATATTGAGCATGGTAACTCCAATTGAGATGAGACCAAAAAGGTTGGTTAGAGGACTCTTAGAGCTTTCCAAAAAGTCCAAGAACACTCAAAAGTGTGGAAAATTGAGCAAGATACACCATTCACAAGTTGGGCAATTTTGAAAGAATGCACAAAGAGAAATACTTAAAATCAAAACTTTGCAAATGGGCCTACTTTTTCTTCATCCTAACTTATTCCTCATGCAATTAGGAATATCCAAGCCCAATGCCACGAATTTTTATTTTATTTTCCTATTTAATTTGGAATTTATTCATTTAAATACAAATTAAATTGAAAAATAAAGTATAAAATCCAAATTAATTGCAAATTTGATTTTTATTTCTTCTTTGTGATCCAATCAATTCATTAAAAGCCAGAAAATTCGAAATTGGATCAATATGGGAAGATTAGATTGAAAATTGACCAAAGTTTGAAGATTTGATTTTTTGCAAAAAATCAAATTTGATTATCATTGATTATTGATCAATTCTTTCCCAAAACAATGCCAAATCCTTCCAGTACTTATACTTGATGCATACCAATTGAAAACGAAAAATTGCTCCGAAACCCTAACCTAAAAGCCAAAACCGTGTTCTTGAAGCAACTTGCAATCCTTGTTCCTCGCTTCAATTGATTTTGAGGATCCAAACACGCCTTGATACCCGTGAGTGACTCCAGATACTTACATCATCCAAAAGCATCAAGAATCGAGCAAATCAGAACTCGGTTTGTCACTTTTTTTTCAAAATCGATTTCTTATTTCCATGCATTATTAACATGTTTCGTTGTTGTTTTTGTGTTTAGTGATGTGTTTGCAAGCTCGGCAAACCAATTGAATTTCCATGGCCTCGAATCGTGTTACACCATAGCTAGGGTTTCGAGCTCGATTTAGGCTTTGCTTAAATGGAAAAATTGGACAACAAGACTGCACCATTGCATTCGAATGACCCGAGGAATCGATCCATGGTCTTAGATATAATTTATATTATGTGTGTTGCTTTTGATGTTTGCTGGGACCTAGGTCGAACCATGGCCGACGCACTTTTCAAATATTCAAAAGGTTGAAGACGAAGCTTACGCGAGCGGAGGAGACCGTGAGGCGACGTGTTATTTTCCATTCAATCCGCTTTCTAAACAAAGGAAGCACACTTGGCTCGCTTGGTTAAGGCGTGGACTGCTCATGGATACTCTGTCACGAGTTCGATCCTCATCAGACCGCTTTTTTTTCTTTTCCAAAACTCAACTTTTTCATATTTTTCATATTTTAATATTTTGCATCTATTTTAATTAATTTCCACATTTTATTTAAGCATTAAAATTCATCAAAAATATTTTCTTTTTACATTTACATTCTGAAAATCTTTATTTAATTTAATAAATTTAAAATACATTTTTGCATGCATATTTATTTTTATTTATAATTTAGCATTTAAACCATTGTAAATTCATTTTAAATTACTAAATGCATCTAAAAATCCCAAAAATTATTTTAACTTATTTATCTTATTTCCAAGATATAATAATTTTTCCATATAAAATTGCATTTTTCTAACATTTTCTTATTTCGATTTTATCATATTTTCCGATTTCTCGCTTGTTTCACGTGTTAATCCGATTCGCACGATTCTTCCGCTTTCATTTTATTTTTCAATAATGTAACCGTGACACGGATGTAATAGTTTAATTTAGGATTTTATTTTCCGCATTTTAAATTATGTATCCGCCCAAAGCCTTGTAATAGCGAGGATTTACCTTTCCGCACTTTACATTCCGCATTTTACTTTCCGCACCCTATAAATTGCTAGTAATTAGGCGTATGGCAAGACTAAAATTGAACATAGCCCACTAATTTTCAAGATAACATATTCAAATCAACACACTTCTTTCACACACGCACCGCTTAGGTAATTCTCTCGTTGCCTTTGCGAATTCAAATGGTCATGTCCTCGAACGTAGAGGTATTCTAGCACCGCTTCCTTCCAAACAAATCATCATAGTCCTTTCGATACAAAGATCATAAGACCCACGATGTCGCCTCCGAATACATGATCTTGACTCGATTGTCGCCACGAAAATGATGATAGTCCCTTCGAATGTGCTAGGATACTTCCTACAAGTTGCTTTCTATGACCATCCGATGTCCCTTCAAATGTCCCGCTTACATCCAACAAATAGAGTTACCTACCAACTAATGGTATGGCTAGCGCTATTCTAAAGGAACGTAGAAGTACAACAAAACGACCAATTCTGAGTGGGTAAATAAGTCTTTTAGTTGCTTGCTCTAAACCAAATGCTTTTCACACCACACACTTTTTTTCAAAGTTCAAATTCTTTTCAAAACCAAAACATTTCCGAACACTTTGTATACACTCCCACATGAGTCATTACAAAGTCAAAACGAAATGCCTTTTCAAAACATTTTTGTCAAACACATGAAAGCAATTTTAAAAGTGATCTAGAGAACTAAGAGCCCGAGATAACTACGGATGGAAAGGTGCTAATACCTTCCTTTTCATAACCATTCTCCGAACTCAGAATCTAACGAAGGTCTTTTTCTATTACTTTTACCTTACCTTAATTGGATAAAAATAAAAGTCGGTGGCGACTCTTGCTATCCGCACATTTGGATACAAAAATCCTACAAAGTCAGTTCACCGTATTATACAGTGTAACTGTTTTTGCTTCAACAAGGTCTCTTATAAAATGGTGACGAATGTCAATGTGTTTGGTTCTGCTGTTATGAATAGGATTCTTAGATATATTAATAGCACTTAGATTATCACAGTATAGTTTCATGACATCTTGTTTGACATTGTATTGTGTCAACATTTGTTTCATCCAAACTAGTCGAGAACAATCGCTGCCTCCACGTATTCAACTTTAGCAGTTGATAGGGAGACACAATTTTGTTTCTTGCTAAACCATGAGATAATATTGTTGCCCAAAAAGAAGCATCCTCCAGATTTAATTTTTCTATCATCTGCAATTCCTGCCCAGTCAACATCACAGTATCCACTTAGGACATAGTTGGATCCGTGAGAGTATAGCATGCCATAGTCAAATGTCCCATTGACATATTTCAATATTCTCTTCACTTGATTGATATGGCTTACTTTAGGTTCAACTAGGAATTAAGTCAGTCTTTCATACCAAGCTCTTGGAGCTTGTTTCAACCCATACAGAGCCTTCTTCAATTTGTATATGTGGTTGGGTGTTATTGGATCAACAAATCCTTTTGGTTGTTCCATATACACTTCCTCATTCAGATATCCATTTAGAAGGGAACTTTTGACATCCATTTGAAATAGTTTGAACTTTAGGATGCAGGCAACTCCTAGTAGTAGTCTGATTAATTCAAGACGAGCTACAGGGGAAAAAGTTTCATCAAAGTCGACTCCTTCTATTTGAGTGTATCCTTGGGCAACTATTCTTTCTTTATTTCTGGTGATCACTCCTTCTTCGTCAGACTTATTCTTGTATACCCGCTTTGTGCCAATTATATTGATTCCTTCTAGTCTTGGAACTAGATCCCAAACTTCATTTCTTTTGAATTTTTCAAGTTCTTCTTGCATAGCATTAATCCAAATTTCATCTTTCAGTGCTCCGTTGACATTTTGAGGATCAATTTTTGAAACAAAGCATGAGTTAGTAATGACCTCTCTTGACTTGGTGGTGACTCCTTTATTTTGATCTCTTATGATGAGTTCCTTATGATGATCTTTCTGAATTCTAATGGAAGGTCCTTTGTTGACTGGATTGTCTGCAGGTTATTCGTTATTTGAAGTAGAGTCCTCGTGGTCTCTGTCATACCCCAAATTTTGACCTAATATACCACCTTACATTTGCATCATTTGCATAACTAACAGTTCAGACAGCATTAATCGGGTGTGGATTTCACAGGTCAAAATTAGGATTTCATCAGATTTTCATCTGATTCAAAAGGCAACCAATTAGGGTTTAAGTTTTTCTCACCTCATTTGATCTATCTTGATCAAAATATCAGCCTTCAATCTTCAGATATCCATTTTCTCTCATAGATCAATCGAGGATCGACCAATTAGGGTTTTGATCGCATGAGTTTTCTCCGATTTTGAACAAGAAATGACTTTTTGGATAAAGATTGGTCATCATATCTTAGATACAACATCTTGACCTAATCGATTCAAAACATCACAGGTTCATGACTTCATCACCAATTTCGTAAACATCCGATGAAATTTCATCTCACTAAAAGTCAAACTTTGACTTTTGATCAAATTTTTCAAAACAAAACTTTTCAATCATCAAAATACTTCAAATGATCCATCATGATCATAAAAATCAAAGAATTTGAAAAGTCAACAAAAGTCAAAAGTTTTCATACTTAAAAATTTCTAAGTGTTGAAATTTCTTATTTTTTCCAAACTTCATGCCATTTTTTCACCTAGTTCCAATTTGAATTGGAAAAAACTCAAAACATGAAAGTTGTAGCTTATGAAACAAGCTTTCCAAAATGTCCAAGAACTCTCAAATCCATGGAGTCTAGCTATACTTTTGAAATTGAAACATAAGGCTCCATGAAACTTGATTTTTCAAAAGTCAAAACTTCAATTATAGGTTATTTTGAGTTTTCTTCATCAAGAAGCAATATAACCTTGCCAAATGGATTGATTGAACTGATAAATATCAGCTTGGAAGTAATAATTGAGATGAGATAGGATCAAAGTAAAACAAGCACATGGTTAAAAAAGGAAACTTCCTTTTCCTTTACAAATGACATTCTTACCCTTAAGCTATCTTTGATTTACCAAAAGCTTGTACTTGTTGCCTAACATTTCGTAATCTTTTGGCCTATAAATGGATCACAATTCAAGTCCAAACCACACCAAAGCAATGCAATCCATGCTTTCACTCTTTCTTGAAAATCAAGCTACATAGTGCAAAATTGCCAAACATTGCATTTTGAAAATCGCTTGAAAACATGTTAAATTTTGGTGTCAAACATGCTTCATGATCAATATAAAACTTGTTTAGAACTTAAGATCATAAGAAAACAAGTAAAATCAGAAATCATATGTCATGCTTTCAAACTTTCCAAACTACCTTATGATTCGAATTTGAAGTTTGGTTGGATTAAATTGTGTTGTAATCATTCAAACACCTTCCCTATACCTCATGTATATGATCCGATCCATAACCAACATCCAGAATAACTCTAACCAAGAAATCGAGTTTCATTTTTCACTATGCAGTTGACTGTGTAGCATAATCCAGCAAGCTCAAGCAAGCATACCATTCATACACTTCCATACATGCCATGATGCTCAAATGATCCACAAACAAGTTCGAAACGCCTAAGACCTTCTTCGATTCTCACTTGAATGTATGAATACGAACTTGATATCCCAATTCTTTGAACTTAAATGAAAAAGCTCATATCGCTTTGTTTCGCACATATAACCCATCAATAGCCCTCAATAAAATCAAAGAATCATCAATCATACATCATTTAATTTGAAAACTCGTTCTAGGGTTCATCGTGGTTCCTGTAAATTCAAGCATGCTAGGTTAAATATAAATGCAATTAACATTCACCTTCATATTCGTGATGAAAATCGAGCAAGTTTGGTTTTTATTTCATTCAATTTCATTAAGAAATGAAGATTTTAGCTTGAATTTTGCAATCAAGATCAAACACGAAGAACAAGTCGCTGTTCTTGATCTTTTCAAATTCAAAATTCCAATCTTTTATCTACACGTGTTATTGTCCACTAAACACCAGCGCTGCTTGGCCTGGTAGCTTGCTTGCCCTTAAGGCTTTCTCGACACGTGGTCACCCCTTTGGTCATGGGTTCAACTCCCATCGTGACCATTTCTTTTTATAACTTTTCCAATTTTTCATGTTTTTTTACAAAACTTTCACAATTTTTTTGACCAATCAAAACTCCTTATTTTAAGGTGATTTTTTGGACACTTGTCAATAAATACATCTATTTTATCATAGTGCAAAATTTCAGAAAAAAACTTTATCGATTATATTTTAATCGAGCCAAAACGACGCTCAACACTTTTCAAACCTCCTTTTTAGGTGAAATTTTCAAGTTTTCGACTTCCATTTTTTTTCAAAACTTTTCATAAATGAACCTCACATTTCAAAACATTTTCAAATCATTTCATCAAAACTTACATCTTTTACCACGATCGATCCGATTTAAACGATAAAATCAAATTTGTTTTCTCTTGAATTTCTCAATCGATCATGGGCCACCCTTATGGTGTAAGTCCCAATCCTTTTTGTAGATATTTAGTTTTACTTGTACATACTCAAATCATCATTGTCAATATTCAAACATAAACAAATTTCATTCTTTTGTTTTCATTCGTTTGTTTATACACTGATACCATTGGTATTGAAAGGAGCATTATTCCCTGTGAAATTGCTTTAAAACCAATGGGCCTCCTCACGGTGTAAGTCCCATAACATTCTTTTTATGTACATATTTCTTTGTACATATCAAACTCTTCAAATACATACAAATTTTATCCGTACATAACATAGATATTTTATACTCAAGTACGCATAAACTTCGATCTTGTTTTCACTTCACTTGTGTATATACAAACAAAACATTCTTTTATGTACATATTTTTTGTACATATCAAATTCTTTTTGTATTCATACAAACTTTTATCTCTGTACATACATACATACTTTTTACGATAAACTTCGATCGCTCGCTTCCATTTCGCCTCAGATATAACGAATACCATTGGTATTGAAAGGAGCATTATTCCTCGTGAAACTGCTTTTCAAACCAATGGGCCTTTATGGTGTAAGTCCCAACCCCTATGTACATCCATCTTTCTCTGTACATAAATACTGCTCGTGTACATATTTCATTTCCTTGTATACGCTCAAACTTGTAAATAATCAAGTTACGCTGCTTTTAAATGTTCGTTTACGTACACTTGTTTATATTTCATAAACTTCAGAATAAACATCATTGCATTGTTTATATTTCCTTCATAAACTCCTGTGAATACATGTCACATGTCATACCCCAAAATTTGCCCTCCATCTACTCAAGAGATTTCATACATCTATACTCAAGGATTCCTCAAGAGTTGATCGACAAACTCTCTCAGACAATCAACCCAAACTAGGGTTTGGTATCTCTGTGCCAAGATGGGCTTCCAACATCTCCAATGGTCTTCATGCCTCCTCATATGCTTTAAAGATTCTCCATGTCAAGTTTCAAGCTTCACAAGTCAAGTTTCCTCATAATTGCTCGATGGTTAAAAATCAACAGATTGGACAAAAGTCAACTGTGGTCAACATACAGTCAAACTTCATGATTTTTGGTCAACATCCTCACTTTGAAGTAACATCCATCATTTGATCAAGGGTTGATTATGATTCATCAAGAAAACTCAAGATTTGCTCAAAAGTCAAACTTTCTAAATTAGGGTTTCTAGATGAAAAGTCAACTGAACTTTGACTGATCATAACTTCTTCATACTTTCTCAGAAATTTTTCCACCACCTCTTGTCTTGAAGGAAATTCAATTCTCTACAACTTCATGTCTAACAAGAATGTTCAAAAAATGCTTCATTTGAGAGGTATAGCTCAAAACATTAGTGTCATTTTCAAAGTCAACAAAAGTCAACTTTTGTTTTGAATATATATTGAGCATGGAAACCCAATTGAGATGAGACCAAAAGGTTGGTTAGAGGACTCTTAGAGATTTCCAAAAGTCCAAGAACACTCAAAATGTGGAAAATTGAGCAAGATACACCATTCACAAGTTGGGCAATTTTGAAGGAGTGCACAAAGAGAGATACTAAAATCAAATTTTTGCAAATGGGCTTGCTTTTTCTTCATCCAAACTTATTCTCACACCATTAGGAATATCCAAGCCCAATGCCACGAATTTTTATTTTAGTTTTCTATTTAATTTGGAATTTATTCATTTAAATACAAATTAAATTTAAAATAAAGTATAAAATCAAAATTAATTGCAAGATTGATTTTTATTCCTTTGAGACCCAAGCAACTCACAAAGGCCAGAAATTTCAAATTTGATCAATATGGCAAGATTGGATTGAAATTAATCAATTTGAAAATTTGATTTTGTACAAAATCAAATTTGATTTGCTTTGAATGTTGATTGATTCTTCCAAAACCATCCCAAATCCATCCAGATAAATATATGATGCATACCTATCAAGAGAGAATGTAAAAAATTGGCTCAAGAACCCTAACCTAACTTCAAAAACTGTGGTACACAAGCATGTTCTAGTTCCATTCGATTTCAATCAATTTTGAGGTGTCCAACACATTCCTTGACATCTCCGTAATCGATTCGCATCTTCACTTTGATCCAAACCATCCTAATCGAAAACCGAATTTGGTTTGTTCTTGAAATTTCAAAAATCGATTTTAATATTCATGCATTATTAACTTGATTTGTGTTTGTTTTGTGATTAGTGATGTTTGCAAGCTTTCGGTGCTTTAATCGAATTTCCATGGCAGGAATGCATAACACCATTGTTAGGGTTTTGAGGTCGATTTAGGGTTTCACAAAATAGGAAAATGGACCATGAGACCTATACCAATGCATTCTAATGATCCCGTGAATCGAACCATGCCTTTAATGTATTTATATTATATGCGTTTGCTTTTTGACTTGTGGTGGCTTGTAGCTGAGCAAAAGCCGATCAAGTTTCAAAATTCAAATGAAGGAGATGAAGTCCATGCGAGAACTAAGCAACCGTATGGGCGACACTGTTTTCTTCCACTCATTCCGCTTCCAAACAAGGAAGCACCAGCACAGTTGGTCAAGGCATGTGACTTAAGATCGCCTCTGTCATGAGTTCGATCCTCATCGTGACCGTTTTTCTTTTACCAAACTTGCATTATTTTCCATATTTTCCTATTTTCTAATTATTTTAATATTTTGCATTTTATTTCAATTTTTCACAATTTTATTTCAGCATTTAAAATCATCAAAATTAATTTTCTTTTGCATTATTTTCATAAAATCTTTATTTAATTTATAAAATTAAAAATACAATTTTGCATGCATATTAATTTTATTCATATTTTTGCATTTTAATCACTTTTAATTCATTTTAAATTATTTAATTACATCCAAAAATCCCAAAAATTTATTTTAGCATATTTATATTATTTCCAGATGTAATATTTTTCATATAAAATTTGCATTTTTCTAACATTTTCTCTTGTTCGATTCATATCGTATTCCGATTTCTCATTCCTTTACGAGTTGATCCGATTCATTTATTCTTTCTTTATCATTTTATTTTTCAATAATGTAATGCCTATGGGATGTGAAATAGTTTAAATTAGGACTTTATTTTCCGCAAGTTTAAATTATGTATCTCCCCAAAGCCATGTAATAGCGTGACATTTATCTTTCGCATCTTTACATTCCGCATTTTAATTTCCGCACCCTATAAATTGCTAGTAACTAGGCGTGTATGGCATAATAACGAACATAGCTCCATAATTTGCAAGATAAAATACTTGAAATCAACACACTTCTTTCACACACGCACCCTTAGGTAATTCTCTCTGCCTTTTGCGAATTCAAAATGGTCATGTCCTCGAACGTAGAGATATTCTAGCACCGCTGCCTTCCAAACAAATCATCATAGCCCTTCGATACAAAGATCATAAGACCCATGATGCCTCCGAATACATGATCTTGACCTCGATTGTCGCCACTTTAAAATGATGATAGTCCTTCGAATGTGCTAGGATACTTCCTACAAGTTGCCTTCTATGACCATCCGATCCCTTCAATGTCCCGCTTACATCCAACGAATGGAGCTACCTACTAACTAATGGTACGGCTAGCGCTATTCTAAAGGAACGAGAAGCACGAAAACAACCAATTCTGAGTGGGTATTGTCTTTAGATGCTTGCTCTAAAACCAAATGCTTTTCACACCACACACTCTTTTCAAAGTTCAAACTCTTTTCAAAACGAAACATTTCCTAACACTTTGTATACACTCCTACATGAGTCATTACAAAGTCAAAGCGAAATGCCTTTTTCAAAATATTTTGTCAAACACACGTAAAGCAATTTTAAAAGGTGATCTAGAGCAACTAAGAGCCGTAGAATAACTACGGATGGAAAGGGTGCTAATACCTTCCCTTTTCATAACCATTCTCCGAACTCGTAATCTAACGAACGGTTTTTCTCGACTTTTACCTTCCCTTGATAAAATAAAAGTCGGTGGCGACTTGCTATCCGCACATTTGCGATACAAAATCCTACAAAGTCACCACCGTGTTATAGAACCTGGCGATCACTGGGAATCACCCAAAAGAGAGAATTGCCTTAGGATTTCTAGATAACTTTATTGCTTTTGTTTGACTTGTATGCTTTATCTTTAGGGTTTCGGGTATTATATTTATGGGGATCCTACACCCGATCCGGTTTCCTTTTTAGGTAGCAGTAATAATCATCGCGACCGCTAGACGATAACTAAACGGTCAACATGATGGCTACGTTAGCGTGACACTTTGGTTGTCCCGATACTCTTCATTCCCAAGTTGAAGATAGTATTTGGCTTCAGGTGGTGTCATCAAGCGCTAACTAAACTTTTAGAACCTTATTGACCCATCTTGGCCATTAGAAGGTAGTGAGATGGCCGGCTTTGTGCAGACCGAGTTGGTGATACCGATGATACGTCATTGAGATCGACTTTGGGATATTTTCGATCGACCACTTGGCAACATTGAAATAAACGCCACGAGAAAGATCGATGATGAGATTCCTAGAACCCTTACTATTATAGGATGTGATGAACCAACTCAAACTTTTGGTGGGTAATCACCTATACCTCATGCAAGCCTTAAACCTAGGCTCATTGGTGAATTGTTCATGTGCTAACATGACATCATGACATCATTCGCATTGCATATCATTTCTAACTATTTCAAGGACCTAGGATTTATCTTTGCCTGCTTTTGTAGGGATTATGGCTTCTAGAAAGATTATCCGAATCAACTTCATGGGTATACCTTCCTCAAAGAATTGGTTTCGTAAATTCCCACCATGCTCGGCTCATCAAAAGATATGGTTATCTACTTGATTTGGTTATCTCCGGTTTTGAAGAAGATATGATGCATGTCCTATTCCATTTTTGATCCGAAACACCATTGCTTTACATTTGCATTATCATTGGTTCCTACCTTGAAAGAGTTCTCTGTTACTGGGATACCTATTCTTGACCAAATGCCATTCACCGGTCTAGAAAAGGTTCCTAGGTACGAAGACATTGCATCCCTTACATCTAAAGCGCCGCATATGAAGCCAATTGGGAAACTAGAAGTGGAGTTAAGGGTTTACTTTCCAAGTTCTTAATCAAGAAAGCCCGAGAATTCCTCAAGGTTATGAGTTTCCATGCATTTGAAGACATTGTGGCCTTGCTAATCTATGGTTTGGTTCTCGCTTTACCCGTAATCCAAAGGCTACTTTACTTGGTGACATTCCATTCTCTCCACACTGCATCATCAAAAGACAAGGAACTCTCATGTGTTGTATACCGTTACTTTCAAGGTGGTTTATTTCGCACCTTCCTCCATCGTTTTGAAGAATGAACAAAGGTGAGATGGTCTCAAAGATTGATGTCACTCTCTCATTCAGATATCCTGGAGTCTTTCTCTCAAAAGGACTTCACATTCATCGAGCGTTGGAGAATTCCTAATGTACCGCTACTTGGTATAAGGGAGGTATTACTTACAACCTTCTCTAGCTCTACGCCGCTTGGTTTTGCTCAAAAGATGGTCCACATGATATGCTTTCCAAGATGTTGTGTTCGACTACAACCACGATCTCCGCATCACCGATTTAAGGTTCATACACGCTGGGGCATGGTAAAGAAGATCGATACCAAGACTTTGGGGCACCGTAATCCCATTCCTTGGGAACCTTACCTCAAATGGGTGAGCTCGAGCTCAAAACCTCATGATGCCATTTACTGCTCTACCAAAGAATTACGAACCTGCTATAGGTGACGCACTTATAATCGTTCTCCATCCCGACATGCCTACCGATTTTGAAGACTTGAAGAGAGCCCGATTCAATTTTAAAGAAGAGAGGGATACCTTTGAAGCTCAATGCAAGTGAGAAGAAAGTGCTAGAGTTGACAAGCAAGCACTTCACGAGGAGCGAAGCATCAACGCCTACCTCGGCACCAAGAAAGCGCCCATGGAGACTTAGAGCTTTAGGATTTTTATGCTTTTCTTTGTTATTGTTTTGAACTATCTTTTGTACTTAAAAGAAAAGAATAATAAAAGAGTACTAATAAATGTTTGTTCATTGCTTGTCTAACAAATTTAAATCTTAAGGTCCTTGAAAACATTGCATTGCATTCGATAAACATTGCATAACATAGCATAACATTGCATCACTGTGTACATTGAGATTGGTTTTCTCATTTGCTCGCTATTTATTTTAGCGTAAATGGCTTCCCGAACCAAAGATCTCCAAGCTCGAATGCTGGGCCAAGATGTTTACCAGCCTTGGTCCAAGGCCAAGAAGATCCCAAGAAGCTCATCAACGTAGAAGAAGGTTGGTCTCCTCAACATGGGTGACGCTACAAAGGTGGTCCAAGAGGGTCACTGGATAGAGCTCTCAAGGAAGTGTCAAGACCGAACAGTAACAAGGGTAATGGTGAAGGCAACAACCGAGCTTGAGAAGAACTATGATGATGGCCAACACTCGATGAGGATGACAAGTACAAGCAACTTGAAGACCGTCTAATGTGGAAAACCAAGATGTCCGCGAATTTTGATGATCTAAGTCTTGTCCCGGTGTCGTGATTCCTCCCAAGTTCAAAGTTCCTACTTTTGCTAAGTATGATGGCATGTCTTGCCCTGTCGCAATTGAAGTCTTATGTTCGTAAGATCAATCCCCACACCGACGATGTAAAGTTCAGGATGCATTATTTTCAGAGAGTTTGTCCGAACCCAATTGGAATGGTACTATCACTAGAGAATGACCGATCCGTATTTGGAGTGACTTGGTGATGCTTTCATGCATAAGATGAGTACAATGTGAATTGACACCCACCGCATGCAACTACAAAGCATGTCTATGGGTCGACGAAGTTCAAGAGTATGCTCGTAAATGGAGAGATCTAGCAGTAGTTCAACCACCCTTGTCCAATAGGAGTTGGTTGATATGTTTATGGGAACACCGACAGCCCATTCTTCAATCATCTAATTGAAACTCAACCGGATTCACCGAAATGATATTGACAAAGTAGCGATTGAAGCTGGTATCAAGAGCGGAAAGATTCGCTTAGAGTCATCTTCAAACGCCGCAAAGAGATCTTTTGGTAAGAAAGAAGTTAATGATGTATGGTCGAAAACCGAGCCAAGACCGACCGTGCTCAACTGTGGGGAAGTTGTGATCTCCAATCCTACATCAAGACAACCTCACGAGACAACGCGCTGAACGTAACGCACCACGAAGACAGACTAAGATCAACATGCCATTGTCGCAAGCCTTGCAACACATGTTGAAAGTAGAGTCGACTTTGAGGATCCTCCTCGTAATGTCAACACTTCCTCTCCGAAATACAATCCTAATGCTAAGTGTGCTTACCATTCCAATAGCCTAGGCATGACATCGATAATTGTCGCTCTAAAGAACAAGATTCAAGATATGATGAAGCTAAGCAGATTGAGTTTGATCCTCCGCTGAGACCGAATGTGATCAACGCGCCTATGCCTAACCATGACAAGGGTTCCAATGTCACAGTGACAATACTTATGTTTTCAACATAGATGACTTGACCATTCCTCGATGAGTAAGAAGAATTTGTTGCAAGCCTGTCAACCGTGATGCCCAGAGAACTGTCTGGTGCCCATCCGCTCGATGGTTGTGCTTGGTTGAGAAGACGTGTCAAGGCATGATGGACAACCGTGAGATACTATTTCAAACCACCTGCGTAAGTCGCGGTGATGAAATGTCTAAGTTGAAGATCAAGATGCAAATGAAACTATACCATCTCGTGGGATACCTTGGGGCAGCCAAGTGGAAAGTATGATTACATGGTGAAGTACATTGTCCCCGATAGTTACAAGATTCCTATTGAAGATGTTAAGGCACCGATGGGGTGACGATTTCCCAAGACTATGCCGATGTTAACACAATAAGGATTTCCTCTCACGATCTTGTGCCTAGAGTGGCACCTCTCATTATCACTTCTCCAAGGCCGCCCATATTCCTCGACAAGGCTATCCCTTGGAATTATGAGTGATGTCTACTATCATAGTGTCAAGCAAGACCTCTCGACCATTGAAGATCTTAGTTGAAGCTACCATTCGACATTGACAACATCACCTGATCTAGTAAGGTGACCGAACCTAAGGGTATTCTCTCAGCATATCTCCTCCAAAAGACATCATGACTCCAGTCATAGTTCCAAATATTCAATCCATTCCCAAGCTAGAGGGAAAGAACCAAAGACTCATCCTGCTCAACTGTAGTACCAAAGGAAGTTATCAAGACACCTCCAAACAAGAAATGGAGGAAATTCTAAAGATTATCAAGAAGAGTGACTACAATGTTGTGGAACAATTAGGACAAACTCCGTCCAAGATCTCCATGCTTGCTCGCTTTGTGTTCGAGGCTCATGCTAACGCCTTGGTGAAGTTTCTAAAGAATGCTCACGCATCGCAAGACACTACCACCACCAGCTTGAAGTTTGTATTGCTAGCCTCTGCCAACAATGGCCTAGGCTCGATGTCGATTTGACTCGCAGAAAGAACACAACAAAGCCTTGCACATCTGCTGAATGCAAAGGCACTACCTTATCTCATGTTTTAGTGGATACCGCTCGAATATCCTCCCAAGACCGCTTTTGATCGGCTTGATGTCAAGGGTGGTTCGAGACCCAGTGACATTATTGTGAGAGCTTTTGATGGTTCTAAGCTAAAGATGGAGAGCTCACTCCTCATAAAGTCGGTTCCCGACTTTTGATTCCACTCTTTGTCATGGACATCCGTCCGCCTACTTGCCTACTCGACGCCTGGATACATGGGAAGTACATTCTCTACCTTGCATCAAACCAAGTACCCGGTGAAAGGAAGGTTGTCAAGATGTGGTGAAGAAGAGATATGGTCACCATCACAACATTCCGATACCTCGAGATGGAAGGTGAATTCTTTGAGACCCCTCAAGCTTTTGAAACAATCCCCGAGTCATGCCTGCTGACTCTCCACACTCCCGGTTACAAGTTCCGCCTAGGATGACCTCAAAGATGCTCAAGCTGCTGAACAAGGAGGTAGTACTATTTAGACGCCCCGATCTTCCTTTCAAATTTGACAAGACCGGTTTAGGCTTCACCATCAAGGGTCGAAGATACGCGAACGTGTCGGCCAACTTCCTTTCCGTGATCGCCAAAGTGGAATCCATGCTATAGAAGACTACGACAACCTTCGACATCGCAAGTGGATCTTCCCAACTCCGGATCATGGGCTCAACAATTGAAGATCAAGACGCCATACCAATCTCCTTTAGTCGAGTAATTGCTCTTGTTTTGTTTTGCTTTTCAGATTTTTATGTTTTGAACAATAAACTTTGAAAGCCTAGTGCCTTGCCCGCATCATGGCTCGCTTATGAGGGTTATTATCTCCGTCGTCATGATTTTCATTCAATAAATCGTTGGACTTTTGCATTCAATTGTTTGTTTTCTTTCTTTACTTTATCACCCTTCAAAAGCTATGTGTTCTTACACACACCCACGTGATACATCGCAGAATCACTCCGAATCTCGTTAATAACACTATGCTATTGCTAAATATGACTTAATCCGATCTACCGTCGAAGACAAGGTGAGGAAGATTGTGAAGTGTCAGAGAACTTGCCTGATGCTACAACAAGAAGAGCGAGTTATACAGCCACCTAAGAGCAAGTTGAGGTTGTGAATTGGGTACCGATTTAAGACAAAAAGAGATCAAGATAGACGGTCTTGAGAACAGTTAAAGAAAGATGGTTCAGATACATGAGACTATATTGAGGTTTTTGCTTGGTCATACGAAGACATGCCTGGGTTTAGACATTGATATTGTGGTGCACCGATTGTCGGCTAAAAGAAGGTTTTCTCAAAGGAAGGTATGTCTGTCAGATGCGCCCCGAGATGTCGAGAAAATCAAAACCGTTATGAAACAAGCCAACGCCGGCTTAGTCACACCTCTATCCCTGGGTTGCGAATGTGGTACCCGTACCTAAGAAGGATGGCAACGAATGTGTGGATTATAGAGATCTAAACAAAGCAAGTCCGAAGACGATTTTCCACTCCTCATATCGATGTTCGTTGACAACACCGCCATAAGGTTTTCTCCTTCATGGATGGTTTCTCCTACATAATCGATCAAAATGGCTCTAAAGACATGGAGAAGACTACTGCATAATCGCGGGGTACTTTTGCTACAAGGTTATGCCGCTTGACTCGAAGAACGCAGCGCCACTTATCGCGCATATATGGTGACATTGTTTCATGACATGATTCATCACGAGATAGAGGTCTACGCCGATTTACATGATAGCGCGATCGCATCAAGAAGAACATCTTGATCATTTGCGTAAACCGCTCGATGTGTTGAAGAAGCATGATTGAGACCTAATCCCAATAAGTGCACTTTTGAGTCGATCCGAAAACTCCTAGGGTTTGTTGTCATGGTAAAGTATTGAGGTGACCCCGCCAAGGTTAAAGCCATTCAAGAGATGCCAGCCTCCGCACCGAGAAAGAGGTCGAGGTTTTGGGCCGAAACTACTGCGCATTCATTGCACACCGATCGCTACTGAGCCAATCTTCAAGTTACTTAAGAAAGATCAAGTGGTAGAATGGAACGACGATTGCCGATCGCTTTTGACAAAATCAAGGAGTACCTACTGAATCCTCCTATTCCGATGCCGCCGTCAAGGAAGACCTCTTATCATGTACTTAAAGTTGTTAGAGAATTCAATGGGTGTGTGTTGGGCAACATGACGAGTCTGGTCAAAAGAGCATGCAATATACTACCTTAGCAAAAGTTTACCGATCGTGGAAACAAGATACTCACCTTGAGAAAACTTGCAACGCTTTGGTCAATGCCGCCGACTAAGACAAAGATATGTTGACTCACACTACCTTGTTGATTTCAAGATGGATCCGATAAAATACATATTTGAAAAGCCAGCTTCCTGAAGAATAGCAAGATGGCAAATGATCTTGACCAATATGACATCCAATACACTTCTAAAGCGATCAAAGGAAGTAGTACCGATCATTTGGCCATCGTCGAGATGACTATCACCATGCAATTAATTTCCGCACGAAGATGTTTTACTAGTTACAAATTATGAAGAACCAGACCTACGAAGGACCCGAACAAGGATCCGATGGACCATGGTCTTTGATGGAGCCTCAAACTCACTTGGCAATGGCATTGGCGCCATCATTACATCTCCCACAAAGTGACATACTCCTTTCACCGCCAGATTATGTTTCAGCTTGCACTAACAACATGGCCGAAAACGGCGTGCATCATGGGTATTAAAGTCATATTGACTTAAGAATCAAGTTCTTACAAGTGTATGGAGACTCGCCTTTAGTGATCACCGATTAAAGGCGAGTGGATAATAACATCCAAATCTCATCCCAGATCGAGAGCATGTTTCGATGATCCCTACTTTGAAGAGATTACTTTGATCACATTCCACGAGAAGAGAATCACTTGGCGTACGATTAGCTACTATGTCGCCTATGTTCAAGGTCGATGGGACAACGAGGCTCCTGCATCAATGAAGTTCGACGAACCACTATTGTTATGAGCTTGACGCAAAAGAGAAACCTTGGTATTATGACGTGAAGAAGTATCTGAGACTCGTGAATATCCTGTAGGGCATCTCATAATGATAAGAAGTTTATGAGAAGGTTTGCATCCAAATTCTTCCTTAGCAACGGATCTTATACAAACGCAACCACGATTTGTGCTTACTCACGTAGACCGTAAAAAGAATGCGTGATCATGGAAGAGTTACATGGCTACATTTGGTACCCACTCCGGGACATACGATGGCTAAGAAGATTTTGAGAACAAAGTTACTATTGGTCAACCATGGAAGTCGATTGTCACCGCTTATGCTCGATCTTGTCACAAATGCCGACGAAGCATAAAATACACGTGCCTCCAAGACCTCCGAATGTTTTAACTCTCCTTGGCCTTTGCAATGTGCATTGACATGATTGGAGAAATTGCCCATGCCTTCCAATGGACATCGCTTCATCCTTGTGGCAATTGATTACTTACCAAGTGGGTAGAAGCAACCTCGTCGTGATCTCGTTACCAAGAATGTTGTGGCTCGTTCATCAACATAACCTTATCGGTCGGTATGGCACTCCGAAAGGATTATCACAGATAACGGTCTAATCTCAACAAATGATCACCGAACTCGCACGCAGCTCAAGATCAAGCATCACAACTCTTCTCCTTATCGCCTAAGATGAATGGCGCAGCGAAGCCGCCAACAAGAACATTAAGAAGATTATACGTAAGATGACAAAGGACTTACAAAGATTGGCATGAGATGTTACCATTTGCTCTTCATGGTTATCGCACTACAAAGACGACATCCACGTGGCAACCCCTTCTCTCTTGTATACGGTATGGAAGCCGCCTTACCCATCGAGGTCGGGATACCTCAACCGTAGTCCTCCAGAGTGTAGCAGGAAGACGATCATCCGCATCACTTGACCAGATTAACTTGATTGATGAGAACGATCGCCATCCATCCGCCATGGACAGATTTATCGTAAACGAATGATCGAGCATTTAACAAGAAGGTCAAGCACCGAGTCTACCAAGCTCTGATCTAGTAGTCAAGCGCATCATTCTTCCACAAGGTGATCTGTGGGCAAATGGACTCCCACCCATGAGGGACCATTTGTAGTCAAGACAAGATTTTCCTACGGGCTATGATACTTAGCACCATGGATGGTGAAGACTTCCCACACCGTGAACGCAGATATAGTCAAAAATACTACGATAAAGAGACCCGCTAGGTCGATCGCCTAGGCAAAAATAGCAGATCCCGCGTAACCAAAAGGTTCGCAAAAGTTAGGATATATACAAAACATGTACACCCCGGCAAGTCGAAAACTCAAAAGGCTTGGGCAAAAGGGTATCCCTAGACTAAAACCCGAAGGGCGGTCTAGGCAAAATTAGGATTTAAGCACGATCATGTCTCGCCCGATCACCTACCTATCGCACTACTATCAAGATTCAAGATTCAAATGAAGATCACCACTCACTTTCTACGACAAAGAAGGAGATGAGATAGTCGAAATATATGAGTACTAGCATAGTTGAGACTTAACGAGATTGTTTCCGATAGCTTTTACCTTCTTGTGTATAAACTACTGGCCATACGCCACCTTTCAAATACAAGTTCTTTCTCTTTACAATTTTCACTATTGTGGTTTGTATAAAGTCCAACGCTTGCTTTGAATGATTATATGCATTTGACAATAAGAATCTAATCACAAACATATGGAAAGTGAACATACAAAAGTACTACTATGTGCTCCAGAATTGAGATGACGATTTAAAGTCACCAAAACATTCCACGAGCATGATCCCCACAAAGGTGTTCACACAACACAACTTCCCAACAGAGCAGGAATCCACGAGCAACAATTCCACTCAACTAAGCAATGTTACATCGTCTCCAAGCAAGAACACCTCACCCCAACAAGGTATTTATCCCTAGCAGACATCTCTCGCCCTTTCTTTTTCCCTCAGCAAGATCCGTATCTGAAACTTGGTCGATAGTGCATCTGAGGAAACTACATCTTCATCCCACCAGAGATTACAACGGGCTCCTCGACTTCCAACCCGGTCTCCCAGAACTATCAAATGCTCTCCAATGAGATCTACACCTGTAATCCCCAAGAGCTTCCAATTTCCTCAAGAGATCTACACAAGGTCCCCAACGATCGCCTCCCAGATTCTCCTCGTAGGTCTATGAGATCTCAACAACGAGCCTCTCATCTCTACCTTCCTCAACAATATCTAGGCCCAAGACTTGGTCGATAGTGCATCGGAGGAATACAGATTTCTTCTTTCCTTCAAAAGCTGGGTTCTCACCTATTCAATTCCCCAACAGAGTCGAACTCAAGCGTAATATCCGTGATCTTCTTCAAGATGGATATGTTTTGAAATACCACAACATCTATCATTCATACATTTCATAAAGTCATAATTCATATGCATTCTATATACACCGTCATGCATCATACTTTGCATAAAACTAACAAAATTCTATCAAAGTTCCTCTTGTTTTCTCCAAAATGGTAATACTCACTCGACGCAACAGTCCGTGATTAAGCCCCGAATCGATCGAAAACTATCTCGAAAGACCTTGGTTGTCCTCCGACGATAGTCCATGATTAAGCCCCAATCGACGGAAAACTATCCGAAGATCACCGTTATCCTCCGAATGTGCATGGATCAACACCGACGACAACAGGAAGATATCCACATTTTGCCAACTACTACCCCTCGCATTAATCGGCACGAAGATTTATTCGATCCTCTTTATCATCAAAGAACTATGAGTCTAGCGACGACCTTCCATGTCTCTGGATGGCATCTAAGCCCATCTCCGATTACTTATCATGTTTCTCCACTTTGGAATGTCGCATATATGGTTAAAAATCAATGCAAACCAATAACTTCATTCAAAAATGAACACGAAGTCTAACGACGACCCTCCAGATGGCATCTTAAGCCCATCTCCATGCCTTCCGAAAACGATCATGAGCCTAGCGCACGGCTCACTCCCTCAAAGATCGATCTTTCAGATGGCATCTTAAGCCCATCCCCGCCATTCTCCTATCGATATTCCGAGTCTAGCGACGACTCATCCCCAAATAAGTATCCAACTTCTCCAAATGGCATCTCAGAAGCCCATTCCCGCATCATCCACCAACAATGAAAGTGCAAATTTTCGTGTAGATTTAGTGTTCAATCATCTTCTACCTCTGTGTCACGAAGACAAGCGTGTCAATCTAACCTCCAAGACAAGAAGATTGAACAGGCAATTATACCCCAAAATTTGCCCTCCATCTACTCAAGAGATTTCATACATCTATACTCAAGGATTCCTCAAGAGTTGATCGACAAACTCTCCTAGACAATCAACCCAAACTAGGTTTGGTATCTCTCGTGCCAAGATGGGCTTCCAACATCTCCAATGGTCTTCATGCCTCCTCATATGCTTTAAAGATTCTCCATGTCAAGTTTCAAGCTCACAAGTCAAGTTTTTAGACATTGCTCGAGTTGAAAATCAGTATTGGACAAAAAGTCAACTATGGTCAACATACAACCAAACTTCATGATTTTTGGTCAACATCCTCATTTTGAAGTTAACATTCATCATTTGATCAAGGGTTGATCATGATTCATCAAGAAAACTCAAGATTTGCTCAAAAGTCAAACTTTCTAAATTAGGTTTCTAGATGAAAAGTCAATCAACTTTGACCGATCATAACTTTTCATACTTTCTAAATTTTCCACCACCTCTTGTTTTGAAGGAAATTCAATTCTACAACTTCATGTCTCACAAGAATGTCCAAAAATGCTTCATTTGAGAGGTATAGCTCAAAACATTACAAAGTCATTTTCAAAGTCAACAAAAGTCAACTTTTGTTTTGAAGATATATTGACCATGGTTACCAAACATGTGGAAAATTGAGCAAGATACACTATCACAAGTTGGGCACTTTTGAAGAGTGCACAAAGAGATACTTTAAAATCAAATTGTTTGCAAATGGGCTTGCTTTTTTCTTCATCCAAATGTCCTCACACCATTAGGAATATCCAAGCCCAATGCCATTTAATTTTATTTTATTTTTCTATTTAATTTGGAATTTATTCATTTAAATACAAATTAAATTTAAAATAAAGTATAAAATCAAAATTAATTGCAGATTGATTTTATTCCTTCCTTGAGACCCAAGCAACTCAAAGGCCAAGAATTTTCAAATTTGATCAATATGGCAAGATTGATTGAAATTAATCAATTTTGAAAATTTGATTTTGTACAAAATCAAATTTGATTTACTTTGAATGTTGATTGATTCCTTCCCAAAACCATCCCAAATCCATCCAAGATAAATATATGATGCATACCTATCATGAGAGAACAAAAATTGCTCAAGAACCTAACCTAACTTCAAAAACCGTGGGTACACAAGCATAAAATTTCTAGTTCCACCGATTTCAATCAATTTTAGGTGTCCAACATTCCTTGACATCTCCGTAATCGATCTGCATCTTCACTTTGATCCAAACCATCCGTAATCGTGGAAATTGAATTTGGTTTGTTCTTGAAATTTCAAAATCGTATTTTAATATTCATGCATTATTAACTTGATTTGTGTTTGTTTTTGTGATTAGTGATGTGTTTGCAAGCTTTCTGGGTGCTTTAATAGAATTTCCATGGCCAGGAATGCATAACACCATTGTTAGGGTTTCTGAGGTCGATTTAGGGTTTCACAAAATAGGAAAAATTGGACCATGAGACCTATACCAATGCATTCGGAATGATCCCAGGAATCGAACCATGCCTTTAGAATGTATTTATATTATGCGTGCTTGCTTTTTGACTTTTGTTGGGGATTAGAAGCTTAAAAAAGATACCGAAGTTTCAAAATTAAATGAGGAGATGAAGTCTCAAGGAACGATAAACCGTGGCAAGCATTGTGTTTTCTTCCACTATTCCGCTTCCAAACAAGAAGCACGCCAGCACGCTGGTCAAGGCACGTGGACTTAAGATTTCTTCCCAGGTCATGAGTTCGATCCTCATCAGACCGGTTTTGCTTCTGCTTTACCAAACTTGCATTTTTTCATATTTTCCTATTTTCAATTATTTTAATATTTTGCATTTTATTTCAATTTTTCACAATTTTATTTCAGCATTTAAAAATCATCAAAAATTAATTTTCTTTTGCATTATTTTCATAAATCTTTATTTATTTATAAAATTAAAAATACAATTTTGCATGCATATTAATTTTTATTCATATTTTGCATTTTAATCACTTTAATTCATTTTAATTATTTAATTACATCCAAAATCCCAAAATTTATTTTAGCATATTTATATTATTTCCAGATGTAATAATTTTCTCATATAAAATTTGCATTTTCTAACATTTTTCTCTTGTTCGATCTATATCGTATTTTCCGATTTCTCATTCTCTGTGTTGATCCGATTCACGATTCTTTCTTTATCATTTTATTTTTCAATAATGTAACTACCTATGGGATGTAATAGTTTAAATTAGGACTTTATTTTCCGTAAGTTTAAATTATGTATCTGCCCCAAAGCCATGTAATAGCGTGAGGACATTTATTCCGATCTTTACATTCCGCATTTTAATTTCCGCACCTATAAATTGCTAGTAACTAGGCGTGTATGGCAAGATAATAACGAACATAGCCTACTAATTTGCAAGATAAAATACTTGAAATCAACACACTTTTTCACACACGCACTTCTTAGGTACCTCTCGTGCTTTTGCGAATTCAAATGGTCATGTCCCCGAACGTAGAGGTATTCTAGCACCGCTCTTCCAAACAAATCATCATAGTCCTTCGATACAAAGATCATAAGACCCACGATGTCGCCTCCGAATACATGATCTTGACCGATTGTCGCCACGAAAATGATGATAGTCCCTTCGAATGTGCTAGGATACTTCCTACAAGTTGCCTTCTATGACCATCCGATGTCCCTTCAATGTCCCGCTTACATCCAACGAATGGAGCTACCACTAACTATGGTAGCAATAGCTATTCTAAAGGAACGAGAAGTACGAAACGACCAATTCGAGGGTAATAAGTCTTTAGTTGCTTGCTCTAAAACCAAATGCTTTTCACACCACACACTCTTTTTTCAAAGTTCAAACTCTTTCAAAACGAAACATTTCCGAACACTTTGTATACACTCCTACATGAGTCATTACAAAGTCAAAGCGAAATGCCTTTTTCAAAATATTTTGTCAAACACACGTAGCAATTTTAAAAGGTGATCTAGAGCAACTAAGAGCCCGTGAGAATAAACTACGGATGGAAAGGTGCTAATACCTTCCCTTTTCATAACCATTCTCCTAACTCGTAATCTAACGAAGGTCTCTTTTTCTCACTTTTACCTTCCCTTAATTGGATAAAAATAAAAGTCATGGCGACTCTTGCTATCCGCACATTTCGATACAAAAATCCACAAAGTCGGGCTTCACCGTGTTACACACACACACACTTGTTTATACAACTGCCCAATTATAACATAACAATTAGTCTAACCAATAGTTCCCCACAGCTAGAGCCTCCGCTGGCTTTATACAAGATAACTCTCCCATAGAGTTTAGCCTCCTTAGGTTTATATAAGAAAACTCATTCATCCGAGTTTAGCCTCCGCTTAGGCTTCATATAAGACACCTGGTTGAGTCACCCTGCTCGCTGCTCAAAAGAACTCCTCATTGAGTTTAGCTTCTAAGGCCATACAATGAAAGAGACAGAAATATCTTAATAGCCTCCTATTGGGCTTCCAATAAAGAATCACCCATGCTAAGATAGAACCCTAAAGGATGGTTTCTATGAAATCACTTTCAAATCCTCAGAGAGTAAAATTTTAAGAAATTGTTTTAATTCCAAAAGGATGGCTCGGTGAAACCTTTTAACACAAAGCCACCATACCCTATAGCTTCTCTCTTGAGCTCATACAAGGACCTCGATGACCCTCGATGACCCCGAATGCTTTCTCTTGGCTAACATATGAACCACGCTTTAAAAGCATCCCTTTAATCCAATCAATTTCTCCGAGATTTAGACATCTATCATCTCTATGGAAGAAGTATCTCATCTATCACATCACATACACCAAGAACTTTTCAAACTCTTTCAAACTGCTTCAAATAAAAACATCTCTTAATTGTAAGTGGTAACGCTTAACACTCAAGCAAAACACCCAATACTTACGCTTAAAAGATTCAATCATCTTTTCAAAACATCTTCTTAAACATGTAAGTGGTAATGCTTGTACACTCGAGCAAAACACCTAATACTTACGATGAAAGATTTTATCAATCAAACTTTTCAAAATGTATGTGATGAAATAGATTAGATACATTTTTCATTAAGATGACATTTGTCTGTCTCTTACTAACATCTCGTTGCTTTCCACTAGCATAAGTGGAACTACGATTGTTCGACTTTCTCAACATCCCTTTGAGAATGTGAAGCACAAGGTCTCATCCTTGCCGAGAAAATTTCTTTCTCTCCTCGCACCAACAAACCATAGAACTCGAGATCCGAGCTACAAATGCTCGATTCCCACTAGATATGTATGCGAAGATCCACAGATCTTTATGAGCACAATAATAACAAACACTAGAATCCTTCATAATCTATATTTCTTAAAATCCCAAAGGAGAAACTTTCCCAATCATAGAAATAGCAATTAAAACACACAAACATATCAAATATATTCATATATAAAGCTATAGATAACTATATATATTTAGGGTGCTCCATCTATTCCCTTTATATAACAATCCCCTTACTCGGAATCTCCATCGCTATGCCTAGTTTGCGCTTAGTCGTACGCATACCAATATCAATTGAGGGTATTTCACTTTCCCTTTTCATAATCATTAAATCATCTTTCTTGTGTTGAAAATAATAAAGCTGATGCTCATGCATCTTTATAAACAAATCAAAAGAGTAAATCATTTTAGCCGCAGAACCGAACTCACGCTCGCATCCTCTAGCTGGCCACCTTTAACGCGAACAGAAAAATGGCGACTGGGGAGAGCTTAATTTTGATTTTCAAGAAAGAACGCTGCTACTCGCCGAGCACCAAGCTTTTTTGTTTTCAAAAGGAAAGAAAGGGTATTTTTTATGTTTTGCATATATCTGCTTTTCTTTATTGTGTTTTTCATGATTTCATCTGATGGAAAGAAATCCTAACCCTGATTTAAGAAACATTTTTAAGATCTAGGTGGAGGTATTAATACGGAGAAGTTCAATGCTTACGGTTAATATCTCCCGCCGCTGGAGGTTGTCTTGTATTGTGGTTTAAGTATTTGCGAGACGCGGCTTTCGAGGAAACTCGAGAAGTCGAGTGGGCTAGAACATAACCCATCCCGCCATTAGGATGTAGTGCGAGATTATTCGGTGTGTAAGCCAGAGTAATCATGCGAGACTACGATCAAAGTAGTTTCTTGAAAAATATTATGGACCATCGAGTATTCAACAAATCCGATAATATTTCAAAGAGGAGTGTTGCTCAGACATCGAGAGAACCCGCTTCACGTATGAATAAGCCCTTAGAACTTAACCACGTTGATTATTATCGTTGGCTTCATGCTCGTGACTTCGAACGCTTGCCCATGTGTATAACTACTAACCATGTTTGCCGCATTCATGCATTCATTCATTCATTCAAAAACAAACAAAAAAACTTCATTTCTCTTCCCATTTCCAAAGAATTTAGAGATTTTTCTTTGTAAAATATTTTAGGTTAGAGTGATGGACGTCAGAGGAAGATTCACCAAAAGATACAGTTTTAAAATTCCTGACGTAGGAAAGTTGAAAGAGTTAGCATCCTTGGTAGAAGATACCTCGGATTTCAGAAAACGCTATGGAACTCTTTTAACTCTTCTGAACGCTAACATTGATGAAGGACTTCTCAAAACTTTCGCTCGCTTTACGATCCATCACCGTTTCACTTTCCCGATTATCGTTGATGCCTACTTTGGAAGAGTATGCGATATCCTAGGTATCTCAAAGATCGTACAAAGTGCCTTCAATGGTTTGAAGCCATTCCCAAGTCACCATCATTGCAACGATGACTCACTTAAAGAAATTTGATAGACAAAAACCAACCAGAGGAAAACTCTTAGGACTAACTTCAAAGTTCCTAATGGAGAAGGCTCAAATTCTCTTCAGCCTAGTATGGTAGCCTTTGAAGCTATTTTAGCTTTGCTCCTCTATGGATTGGTGTTTCCCAACGTCCCAAATTTTGTTGATATCACCATAAGGATCTTCTCGATTGGAAACCTGCCCCACCTTGCTTGGGACACCCACGCCTCTATTCATCAGGAATCGCCAAGGAGACGGAACTATCGTGTGTTGGTACTGTCAAATGGATTACCTCACATTTGCCTAAATCTCCTATCTTCCGCGAGAACAAAGACGCAGTGGCATTGGTCAAGAAGACTCATGTCTCTTACAAACAACGATATCCATTGGTATACCTTGGCGTACAATGAGATGGAAATCATTGAGAGTGGAGAATTTGCCAACCTACCTCTCATTGGTACAAGGAGGAATCAACTACAACCCTTTCCCGAAAGACGCAACTCGGATATGCAAACTCTAGTAAACCTCTTGGTTTCACAAAGAAAGTTACTCTATCATGAAGGAGAGGATTCGTGGATTGAAGGCCAAAATGATCAAAGCTTGGCATCACATCCGAAGGAAAGAAAAAGGAAGGCAAAGAATTGTGTAGCCATGGAAACCTACACTTTTGGTAAAGAAAAGAGCGAAGGAATTTTGAATGCCTTACGCTTATGAGGATCCCATTTTCAATCGCCCAAATCAACAAATTTTCCCGCTGAAGCTGTGGAGAATACCAAGAAGCCTTGACCAAAATAAGGTTTGAGAAAGAAGCTTTGGAAAACAAATTCCTTAAGACTAATCTTGAGAATGAGAAGCTCAAGAAGCAAGTCAAAGAGCATGAAAAGACGCTTTACTTCCAAGATGAATGGCTCATGGAAAAGGATGAGAAAATTCATCGAAGGATAACGAATCCGTAGATACGCCAAAGAAAGGAAAAGAAAGCTCGAGGAAATGACAACCAGCGATCCCGCTCCCAACGAGTGGAAGAGAGTCATTAGCTTAAAAGTCGCAGAAAGTCGAACTAAAAGCTCGTTATGGAAAGGAAACTCGGTTGAAGTCGATCAAGCCTTTGGATCTTCATCCCACGTAAGACGCTTAATTAGTTCAATTTAGTTTGTAATTTTATCATTTAATTTATCATTTGTGTGAGCAATGCTCCAACAAAAACAATTGTTGTAATCTTCTTCCATTTAATCAATAAAAGTGTTTTTTTCCATCCAAATATTTGCTGTAAATATCTCTTTTAACATTAAATTCTTTGAAATTTTTCTTTACAATCATATTCATGCATCATACTTTGAATTTAAGTCTATTGTCTAGAGTTTGACACTTGAATGTTTACACCAACAACAATGTTTTGAATAACTTGAACAAATTTTGCACAGATTGAACAGATAGGAAAAGATCGCAAGTCATGTCTTAGAGTTTCTGACGCAGGCCCACAAACGACTCGAACATACGACACAAGATCAAAAGAAGAAAAGTAATGGAAGGATTTGAGCAAGAGAACGTTGAACTCAGAGTACGGTAACAACATTGCAAGAAGAAGTGGAGAGACTCACATCTTTGGTCAACTCATTTGCCTCAACAAGAAAGTCAACAAAGATCGGCAAAAATCAACCAATATCTCAGAAGACACTACTACTGGTTTCAATGCCGCAAGCTAGTAGCTCACTTCAAGATGCTGGCTATCCATGGGCATGCCTTTAACTTTGGCATCGGAATTCGCCAACCGACTTCTCAAACAACCTCGCTTGAAATACCTACTTAGCAAGAAACTCATTTACTCCGCAACGTGGAGTAACTCTTCCACAAGTAACAATGCGGTTTCTCAACCAATCATGACGAACTCAAATTAGTACACATTACCTTATTTAAGAAGTTCATCATACCTGTGCAAGAACTCAAATCCACGGTTCAATGGAAAATCTCCGTGAACAACTCACAAAATGCAAAATAGAGATAAAAATAATTCGAGGAAAGAATTGTTTGGAAAAAATGCCCAGGATCTTTGCTTAGTTCCTCGCGAAGAATACTCAAGAAAATTCAAAGTCCCCGACTTTGAAAAGACAAAGGAAACCTCACCGCAAAGTCATCTCACGATGTATGCCCGGAAAATGTCTACATACAATGAGGACATCGCCATAATCCATTACTTCCAAGATAGTCTCACCTGGTGCCGATCAAGTGGTATATGGGTTTAGACAGACGTAATATCCAAACATTCAACGACTTAGGTGAAGCCTTTGTCCACAATACAAGTTTAACTTGGATATGGCTCTGATAGGGATCAATCCGCTCCATGTCCGTAAATAAAGAGAGACATTCAAGGAATATGCACAACGATGGAGGGAAATTGCTGCCCAAGTCAACCCACCATTGAAGAGAAGGAGATGACTAGGTATTCTTGAATACTCTAGGCTCATTCTATTACGAGCGAATGATCGCTAGCGCTCCCGAGATTTCACCGAGATGGTGAGCATGGAATGCGATTAGAAGAGGAGTTCAATCGGACGCCTAACCAAGGAAGGGATCTTCTAGTGGAACAAAGAAGGTTGGAACCATTTTCCAAGGAAGAAATAATACATAGGAATGGTATCCAGGGAAACCACGTAAGAATGTCATTCAACAACGATAGGTAATGCCATAGCACCCGCACACAACACAAATTAAATACGGAATTGCTCCGCAATTCCAACAAATTCAACAAAATCAACAAACCTCAATTTCGCCAATGTGCCTGGGCAGCTCAAGAATCAAACCAGACGTGTTACGCAATTCGACCCGTCCCAATGACGTACAGTAACTTTACTCTGCGCTAATAGAAAAGAATCTGACATGCATAAGGTCACCACCTCCTGCCTCAAAATTACCATGGTGGTACAAAATGCATTTATCTTGCCCTTTTCACCAAGGGCACCGTGCCATGACCTTGAGCATTGTATAGTATTAAAGGCATAAGCACAGATTAGAGATCTAATCTTCTTTCCGTACAAGTCCGAATGTGCAAGCCAACCGCCTCCCAACACATGGGCACTCAAGAAGTTTGATATCGAGAAACATGATGTATCTCACATGCATTTAAACCCGATCGGAGGAAACTTGGTGCATCCGCATGAAGCATACAAGACAATGAGCACCTTCGCTACACAATTACGCAGCCTGCCGTGATCCGCTCCAAGAATATTCAAGGATGTTCCACCATAAGAGCAGATATCCAAAGATTTGTTAGACATCGTGATCTATGTTTAAGAACGGAGATGATCATGACGAAATACAGAGGGCATTTTCGTGATGAGCTTTTAGTCTCGTGATATCAACTCGTAAAACCCCAAGTAAACGCCATCATCCCTTGTTTCAACATACCCAAGCATGTGGAGATTGAATGCAATGGGCCCAAAGACCCGTAGTCTCCTTTGGTAATTTGCCTACCCGGTCCTCGCTCCACAAGGCCTACCAAAGCAATTCCTTACCAATACAATGCAACCCTCGATAGAGGATGGAAGGAGAAACCCATGCCTACTCTTCCAGCCTAATGTCAATATAATGTAAATCGAACGAGTAACAAAGTGGACGAGTGCACACCCATTACCAAGATCTACCACAGCTCCCGTAGTCCGACAAAATCCAGCTAATATATCTTCGAGAATCCGCAACGATTCCAGCTTATTAATCCGAGCACGAATGTTGGTTCTCCCGATAGAGCCAACGCCAACGCAGATTTTGATGAGATATCAAGTTAATCAAAAGAGCGAATACCGAGTCGTGGATCACCGATGCGCACTCCTTCCAAAATTTCAATATTTTCTACTCTCAACTCAAGCTCACCGGAAGCTTTGATGAGAGTACTAGACCAGCGATGTGGATCACGATGACTATAGACCATTTGAGGATCGCTCCAACATAACATCTTGCAATAATCTAACCTTCAAAGATGAGGAACTTCCGTAAGAAGGAAAAATCACAACTTGCCCTCCATATCTCAATGATCCGCCAATCGATTCCTTGTCCAATGTATTGGTAGATACAGTTCATCTTTGAACGTAATCAAACGACACTCGCCGTCAGCTTACAAAGGGACGCCAATGAAGTTCAACGACATAATAGTAAGAGCTTTATGGATCAAGGAAGTCATTATTCGGGAAGATCTCCGGATGACAATTGGCCTCGACACTTTTCAAATTACTTTCCAAGTCATGGATGTACCACTGCCATTGCCTACTAGGAAGACCTGATCCACGATGAGACAGAATTCTACTCCATCGAAATTAAAATTCATAGTAAATGGAAAGTTGGTGACCATCACAGAACAAGTTTTACTGTAAGTCATCTATCCAGCTTTTCATCACGCCTAATGACATTGAAGGAACGATCTCCTAGAAAATCCTAAGATGAATATACCAACAAAACAGATCATCTATCTCTTTGTTTAAAGAAGCTGCACAAATGGTGAAAGATGGCAATACTAAAGGATGGGGACAAGTTATCAAACCTGCCAAGAACTAAACAAAGCTGAACTCGGGTTCACACCAGATTCTCCAAAGACAAGCAAAGGATGAAACACTTCATTCAATCAAAGAAGTTTTCAAGCAGTTGGGGATTCCAAACTCGTTCTCCAAGAGGTTAGCGCTGTAACCATCAAGAAGATGAAGACGATCCATCCGAATCAAGAATGAAGCACTTATTTAAACAGCCCGAGTATGTGTCTCAAGAGGAGCCATATAACCAACTAATCAATTCAAAGACATGTCCTCGCAAAGGCATGAAAATCCAACCGCCCTCGCAAGTTTAGGATACCTTGGAGAACCAAGTGGCAACTGACTACATGGTGAAATACAACGCACTGTAAAGCTCGAAAATCGTAATCGAAGATATCCAACCCACAGATGGGGGTGATTTTTGATTATCCTAGTCAACAGTAAGAGGTATACTGCTTCTTCTCAATCTAATCACCAATCGAGATCCCCAATGAAGATCTCTCGTCAACACAATGGAATTCATCGAACTGATCCTCGGTTACTACTACATCAACATGATCATCAAGATCAAGAGTGCATCGATACGATCTAGAAAGTCACGACAACCAGTCTCTTCACTAAGACTGAAGGCATCCTCAAAGATTCAACACAAAGATCAAGAAGTACACATTATATCTCATACTTCCCGATCCGTTAATCAAGAGGATCGCTTAGCAAGACAAAGGGCAAGGGCCATCGCCTGAGTCTTCAGCCCGCCAAACAAAGCAACCAAAGTCTACTCAAGGGTTAAACCAAGCGAAAATTACCGAGTACCTCACCAAGGAGTTCACAATGGAAACCCGCTAGTTCTGACTAATGTTCATAGCTCTAAGTAGTTTATCTTTGCTTTTGTTTTGAACTCACTACCAAAGTGTAGAGATGTTTTATAGGGTTTTAGCTTTAAATAATTTCTCTTGCCTTGCCCAAGGCGAATGAGTTTGTGTTTTGGGCTCGCTTCATAGTGTAAATTATAAATAAAACGCGTTGTTTTGTTTCTACACGTGTTTATTTTCATTTTACCCTTTCTTGGAAATGATAATCCTAAAACACATAAATAAAAAATCTTCAAAAAAATTATTAACTGCATACACTTTCACCTTAATTTTCTTCAAAAACGATGACAAAGAGTTAATTAATCGAACATAAATCAAATATAGACAATGATGACAATCCATTGAAAGCAATAACGCTATACTCTTCCCAACTTTGAAATTCCCGTGAAGTCGCCGAGGAAGAAGTTGAAGAAGAGATCCCGCATGAAATTTCACCGCTAAGGAACGAGGAAAGGATCATTCATTTCATATAGAACCTCTAGAAGCAATCAATTTGGGTTCGAGGAAGATAGAAAAGAAGTAAATATCTAGCTTCACCAACAACAAAGGTCAAAAGCAAACCGATAAATCTTCCTCAAAGAATATGTTGATGTGTTCGCTGGTCCTACCAGACATGCTGTGGTTAGATACCAAAGATCGTGGAGCATCACCGTTAAAACCAGAGTGTTCCCGCCACAAAAGTCGAGGAGAGTTCACCTAAATGGTCGAAATCAAAAGGAAGTTCAAAAGCTCGACCTGTTTCCTCGCTACTCAATATCCTCAATGGCTAGCCAACATAGTACATGTCTCCAAGAAAGATGGGTCGTAATGTGTTGACTCACCGATCCCAAAGCAAGTCCGAAGACGATTTCCACTACCGCATATCGACTATGCGTGGATAGCACCGCAATACCCTTCCTTCATGGACGGTTTCTTCCGGGTTATAATCGATCGTAATGGCTCAAGACATGGAGAAGACATCTTCATCACGCTAGCACCTTTTGATACAAAGTAATGCGCTTTTGATTAAAGAATGCATTTTAACTTACCAAAGGGCAATGACTACTCTTTCATGACATGATGCACAAGGAGATCAAGTCTATGTAGATGACATGATAGCAAAATCCGACATCAAGATGAACATATAGACTATCTCTTTAAAGTTGTTTCAACGACTAAGGAAATTTCAAATTCATTCTAATCCTAACAAATGCATTTTTGGGTAAGATCCGAAAACTCCTAGGTTTCATCGCACCAAAAGGGAATTAGCGACCCCGACAAAGTCAAAGCTATTCAAGAGATGCCTACGCCACGACTAAAAGCAAGTAAGAGGATTTCTTGGACGATTGAATTACATCTCCGATTTATCTCTCGATGACTGCTACCTGTAATATATTCAAGCTTCTCCAAATCAAAAGGTGTGGACAAATTGACACAAAAAGCATTCTGACAAGATTATGAATCACCGCAACCACCAATACGATCCTCCATGAAGGAAGACCGTTAATCATGTACCCACTGCATTTAGAAGAGTCCATGGGTCAGCGATTGACAAAGAAGAAGAAGATACCTAGCATGAGCATGCCATTTACTACCCCGAGTAAAAGTTCATGATCGGAAACTCATTACCCATGCTCGAGAAAACATGTTGCGCTTGGTGTGGGCTTCAAAACGCTCCGCCAAGACATGATCAATCACACGACTTGGTTAATCTCCAAAATGGATCCAATCAAGTACGATTTTTGAAACCCGCCAACCGGAGAATCGCCTACGTATGCATGCTATTATCCGAGTATGACATTCGGGCATCGCTACCAAAAGCGGTCAGGGAAGCATTCTCACGATCACTTGCCCATCACCGCCAATCACCAATCTCAAATTCTGACTTCCTGCATTTGGATGTTATGTACTTAAAAATGAAAGATCACACGAACCGCTACACCTTAGAAGGACCAGATCCAATCCATGGGTTTAGTCTTTGATGAGCAAGAATGTCTTTGGCAATGGAATGGGCGCATCATCACTCCCGGGGTTCTCATATCCTGCTTTCCGCTGTTGACATATTTGATTGCACCAACAACATAGCGTAATATGAAGCATGCATCATAAATAGTTATCAACTTAAGGATCAAGATCCTTGACATATATGGAGATTCATTTCTAGTGATCAATCAAATCAAAGACAAGTATGAAACTCATCATCTTGGTCTAATTCCTTACGAGATTATGCGAGGCGATTGTTGACTTTCTTCAACAAAGTAGAATCGATCATATCCCCGAGATCGTAACCAAATGGCGTACGCTTTGGCTACTCTATCTTCCATGTTCAAAGTCAACGATTGGAATGATATGCCCAATCCGATCGCCTTTGAAAGACCAGTATGTATTCGCAACTAAAGGCTTCGATGATAAACCGTGGTTCCACGACATCAAACGCTTCCTTCAAACACGAGAGTACCCACGGCATCGACAAGGATAAGAAAACTCTAAGGAGGCTTTCCGTGAATTTCTTCCTCAATGAAGATGTTCTATAAAAGAAACTTCGATATGGTTCCGCCGACAAATAAGCAAGAGGCGTATACAATCATCTATGAAGTACATGAAGGATCCTTTGAACCCATTCAAATGGGCATGCAATGTCCAAAATCTTGAGAGCAGGATACTATTGATAACGATGGAATCTGATTGCTGCAAACACGCCAAAAGATGTCACAAGTGCCGATCTACGTAGATAAGATCCATGTGCCACCGACTCTACCAACGCTCTCTCTCTCCGTGGCTCTTCTCCATGTGGGGCATCGACATGATTCGATGATCGAACCAAAAGCGCCCAACGGACATCGCTTATTCTGGTGGCTATTGATTACTTCACCAAATGGGTCGGCAGATTTACGCCAACGCCACAAGACAAGTGGTTGTGAGGTTCATCAAGAACAACCTCATTTGCCGATATGGAGTTCCAAGCAAGATCATTACGCATAATGGATCAAACTTGAACAACAAAATGATGAAGGAACTGTGTGAGGAATTCAAGATCGAGCATCATAACTCATCTCCTTACCGCCAAAGATGAATGGCTGCTGAAGGCACCCAACAAGAACATCAAAAGATCGCCCGTAAGATGGTCATCACTTACAAAGACCGCACGAATGTCGCCATTTGCTCGCATGGTATCAGACCAAGACGCATTTCAACAGTGGGCAACTCCTTTTCTCTAGTATACGCATGGCAAAGTTCTCGTAGAAGTTGAGATCCCATCAATGAGAGTTCTCATGGAAACTAAGCTATCCGAGTCGAATGGTGTCAAAGAAGATATGACCAACTGAACTTAATTGAAGAAAAGCGCCGACCGCCTGTGTCATGGACAACTCTATCAAAGAAGAATGAAGAAAGCTTTCACAAGAAGGTCCGACCTCGTGAATTCCGAGAAGGCGACTGCGCTTAAAAAGATTCCGTTTTTCAACTGATTCTAGGGCAAATGGACTCCTAACTACGAAGGCCCATACGTCAAAGAAGCTTTTCCGTGCAAGGCGACTCACAACCATGGACAAGTGATGAACTCCCATCCTCGTGAATGCCGATGCAATCAAAAATACTTTGTCTAAAACAAAAAAAAAATGTAAGTCAAAACCAAAAGGGCTGCTTAGGCAAAAAGAGCTGCCCTTGTGGATTGAAAACCCGAAAAGGCGGTCCAGCAAAAATTAGAGACAATAAATGTAAAATATCCCGATAGATTGAAAACCCGAAGGGCGATCTAGGCAAAACAAGGATACACAAAATGACAAAGTAATCGCAAATACCCATACTTCATCAATCAAGAATCTTCCATCAACGGATCTTCAATCAACTTTTCCAAACAACAAACACAGCTTGGAATTCAAAGTTGTTAGGATAAGTGTTATTTGCTTTCAATGTAGCCTTTTCCCAATAAATTATCATTTCCAACTTTTGTAAATAGTCCATGGAATCACGATTTGGTCGATTACCATTCTATTCAATAAATTTGAGCCCCGGCTTTTTGTTTGCAATTCCTACTTTATTCTGCTTTGCAAAATAACGCTTTTATTGTGAAAATCACTTTTGAAACTAAAACGTTTTAAATGAATTTTACTTCAAAATTTTGAAACAAAAGCAAAAATTTTCCTTTGAACTATGAACACAAAAAGAACTTCAACAGTCCAAGTGTTTCAATCTCCAAGGATAAAAAAACAATCGCTACGTAAGTCTTTTCTCCTCAGCAGAAATCATCAAAGGACGGTATTCTTATCCCATAAAGAATCCCCAACCAAGTTGCCAATGAAATGCCTTTCTCTGAAAGTTTAAAGCATGTAACTCAAATTCTTCGTCAGTGAACGTCTGCACCATTGTTTGCAACTTCTACCGAGTATTTGTTCGAACTGTGACGCGATCCTTTTCCCAAATATCTTTTTAGTGTCTTTGTCAAAGTATTGTTAGCATGCATAATAACATTCATGACATTCATACATATAGCATCATTCGTGTATTTTGCATTCCTTGAAATGTTTGCTTCCATATCACCGGTATAAGTCACGCTACTCATGTGAGTACAAGTCTGTCTCAAGAGGATATTCTAAACAGAAAAATACATCTTTTCCCCAACGAGTATTCCCAAACAGAAATGCATTTTCTTCTCCACCACATTCTCACCGAGATCATTCCTCATTGGGAATGATGTCTTGATTAATTTTTTCTTCCAGCTTGCTCCTAGATAGAACATTGTCTATAATCAACAAAGCAATAAGCAATAGCCTCATCATCCGAGCCATTATCTTTCTTCATTCATAAATTGTCAAAAAGTTTGTCTCTCAACAAAGTCAAAATCATGACTATACGAGAAATTTCCCAGCTTGTCTTTCCTGCTAAAAGAAAACTTGTGTCGTCTAATCAAATGCCCGCATCTTCTCAAAAGAGAGATCCTTGGCAAGATTATATCCAAAAGGCAAAACTCATTTGAGTTCGCTTTCTTTCATCCTCTCGTTATTCACAAAGTCAATATACAACAATTTTCTAAAGATTTGCCTTGTTATAGTTATCACTTTACGATAATTGGTAATATCTTTAAACCCATTTGAAATCTGCTTTTCATTTGTCTGTTCACAAAGTGAATACATAGCAAAAAATTTTCTCAAGATTTACATTGTTATAGTTATCACTTCACCGATAATTGGTAACATCTTTAATTCATTACCATGAACTATCACAAAGTCGATAATTGGTAATATCATTTCCACTTACTCTTAAACATTGTCACAAGGTCGACAAGGAATCTTTTGTTTCCCAAAGTGAAAACAGATATTCACATATTTTGTGAATCTTCTTCTCCAAATAGGACGATTCACAAATTTCACCGTGTCATTTCTTTGATATTTCTCCTGGGTGGAACTTTTTCAATCATTTTGCATCATCCGCATCTTTTGGTATCTTAGGTCCAAAATTACAGATTCTCGATATTTAAGTCTCTTTACACTATCAAAATGAAGATATTCATCTTCATCTCGTGTTAAAGAAACTTAAATAAGTATCGTTATACCCCAAATTTTGACCTAATATACCACCTTTACATTTGCATCATTTGCATAACTAACAGTCGATAAAGATTAATCTGTGTGGATTTCACAGTCAAATTAGGGTTTCATCGATTTTCATCCGATTCAAAGGCAACCAATTAGGGTTTGTTTTTCTCACCTCATTTGATCTATCTTGATCAAAATATCAGCCTTCAATCTTCGTGATATCCATTTTTCTCATAGATCAATCGAGGATCCACCAATTGGGTTTTGATCGCATGAGTTTTCTCCGATTTTTGAACAAGAAATGACTTTTTGGATAAAGATTGGTCATCATATCTTAGATACAACATCTTGACCTAATTTCTCGATTCAAAACATCATGTGGTTCATGACTTCATCACCAATTTCTTAAACATCTCGATGAAATTTCATCTGCACTAAAAAGTCAAACTTTGACTTTTGAAATTTTCAAAACAAAACTTTTTCAATCATCAAAATACTTCAAATGATCCATCATGATCATAAAAATCAAAGAATTTGAAAGTCAACAAAAGTCAAAGTTTTATACTTAGAAAATTTCTAATGTTGAAATTTCTTATTTTTCCAAACTTCATGCCATTTTTTCACCTAGTTCCAATTTGAATTGGAAAAACTCAAAACATGAAAGTTGTAGCTTGTGAACAAGCTTCCAAAATGTCCAAGAACTCTCAAATCCATGGAGTCTAGCTATACTTTTGAAATTGAAACATAAGGCTCCATGAAACTTGATTTTTCAAAAGTCAAAACTTCAATTATAGGTCATTTTGAGTTTTCATCAGAAGCAATATAACCTTGCCAAATGGATTGATTGAACTGATAAATATCAGCCAGTAATAATTGAGATGATATAGGATCAAAGTAAAATACACATGGTTAAAAGGAAACTTCCTTTCCTTTACAAATGACATTCTTACCCTTAAGCTATCTTTGATTTACCAAAAGCTTGTACTTGTTGCTAAATTTCGTAATCTTTTGGCCTATAAATGGATCACAATTCAAGTCCAAACCACACCAAAGCAATGCAAATCCATGCTTTCACTCTCTTCTTGAAAATCAAGCTACATAGTGCAAAATTGCCAAACATTGCATTTTGAAAATCACTGAAAACATGTTAAATTTTGTGTCAAACATGCTTCATGATCAATATAAACTTGTTTAGAACTTAAGATCATAAGAAAACAAGTAAAAATCGAAATCATATGTCATGCTTTCAAACTTTCCAAACCGCTTTATGATTCAATTTGAAGTTTCATCGGATTAAATTGTGTTGTAATCATTCAAACACCTTCCCTATACCTCATGTATATGATCCGATCCATAACCAACATCTCAGAATAACTCTAACCAAGAAATCGAGTTTCATTTTTCACTGCAGTTGACTTGTGTAGCATAATCCAGAAAGCTCAAGCAATTACCATTCATACAGCCTATACATGCCGATGATGCTCAAATGATCCACAAACAAGTTCTCGAAACGCCTAAGACCTTCTTCGATTCTCACTTGAATGTATTAATTAATCTGATATCCCAATTCTTTGAACTTAAATGAAAAGCTCATGCCGCTTTGTTTCGCACTTATAACGATCAATAGCCCTCAATAAAATCAAAGAATCATCAATCATACATCATTTAATTTGAAAACTCGCCTAGGGTTCATCGGTTCTGTAAATTCAAGCATGCTAGGTTAAATATAAATGCAATTAACATTCACCATATTCGTGATGAAAATCGAGCAAGTTTGGTTTTTATTTCATTCAATTTATTAAGAAATGAAGATTTTAGCTTGAATTTTGCAATCAAGATCAAACACGAAGAACAAGCTTCGCTGTTCTTGATCTTTTTCAAATTCAAAAATTCCAATCTCTTATCTACACGCGTTATTGTCCACTAAACACCACGCTTGGCTCAGTTGGTAGCTTGCTTGCCCTAAGGCTTTCCTCGACACGTGGTCACCCCTTTGGTCATGGGTTCAACTCCCATCGTGACCATTTCTTTTATAACTTTTCCAATTTTTCATGTTTTTTACAAACTTTCACAATTTTTTTGACCAATCAAAACTCCTTATTTTAAGGTGATTTTTTGACACTTGTCAATAAATACATCTATTTTATCATAGTGCAAAAATTTCGTAAAAACTTTTATCCGATTATATTTTAATCGAGCCAAAACGCACGCTCAACACTTTTCAAACCTCCTTTACAGAAATTTTCAAGTTTTCGACTTCCATTTTTTTCAAAACTTTTCATAAATGAACCTCACATTTCAAAACATTTTCAAAACATTTCATCAAAACTTATATCTTTACCACGATCGATCCGATTTAAACGATAAAATCAAATTGCTTTCTCTAATTTTCAATCGATCATGGGCCACCCTTATGGTGTAAGTCCCAATCCTTTTGTACATATTTAGTTTTACTTGTACATACTCAAATCATCATTGTCAATATTCAAACATAAACAAATTTCGTCTTTGTTTTCATTCGCTTGTTTATAATCGATACCATTGGTATTGAAAGGAGCATTATTCCTCGTGAAACTCGCTTAAACCAATGGGCCTCCTCACGGTGTAAGTCCCATAAACATCTTTTTATGTACATAATATTTCTTTGTACATATCAAACTCTTCAAATACATACAAATTTTTATCCGTATATAACACGTATACTTTTTATACTCAAGTATGCATAAACTTGATCGCTTGTTTTCACTTCACTGTGTATATACAAACAAAACATTCTTTTATGTACATATTTTTGTACATATCAAATTTTTTGTATTCATACAAACTTTTATCCACATAATATGACATACTTTTTACGTATAAACTTCAATCGCTCGCTTCCATTTCGTCTCCAGATATATACCCAATACCATTGGTATTGAAAGGAGCATTATTCCCCGTGAAACTGTTCAAACCAATGGGCCTCCCTATGTGTAAGTCCCAACCCCTATGTACATCCATATCGTACATAAATACTGCTCGTGTACATATTTCATTTCCTTGTACGCTCAAACTTGTAAATAATCAAGTTACGCTTTTAAACGCTCGCTTCACGTATAACTTGTTTATATTTCATAAATCAGAATAAACATCATTGCATTGTTTATATTTCCTTCATAAACTCTCGTGAATACATGTCACACACGCACTTGTTTACAACAACTGCCCAATTATAACATAACAATTAGTCTAACCAATAGGTTCCCACGCAGTAGCCTCCGCTGGGCTTTATACAAGATAACTCTCCCCATGAGTTTAGCCTCTTTAGGTTTCATATAAGAAAACTCATTCATCTCGAGTTTAGCCTCCGCTTAGGCTTCATATAAGACAACACTCCGCTGAGTCGCCTCCTCTTGGCTTCTGCTCAAAAGAACTCCTCATCGAGTTTAGCCTTCTCGGCATCATACAATGAAAGAGACAGAAATCTCTTAACAGCCTCCTATTGGGCTTCCAATACAAAGAATCACCCATGCTAAGATAGAACCCCGAAGGATGGTTTCTGAAATCACTTTCAAATCCCAAGAGAGTAAAATTTCCTGAAATTGCTCTTAATTCCAAAAGGATGGTTTCTCATGAAACCTTTAACACAAAGTCACCATACCCTATAGCTTCCTCTTGAGCTTCAAAAGGACCTCGATGACCCTAATGCCTCTGGCTAACAATAAGGACCCACGGGTTTTAAAAGCATCCCTTTAATCCAATCAATTTCTCCTAGATTTAGACATCTATCATCTCTATGGAAGAAGTATCTCATCTATCACATCACATACAACAAGAACTTTTCAAACTCTTTCAAAACTTTTCAAATAAAACATCTCTTAATTGTAAGTGGTAACGCTTGTACACTCAAGCAAAACACCCAATACTTAGCAAAGATTCAATCATCTTTTCAAAACATCTTTCTTAAACATGTAAGTGGTAACGCTTGTACACTCAAGCAAAACACCTAATACTTACGATGAAAGATTTTATCAATCAAACTTTTCAAAAATGTATGTGATGAAATAGATTAGATACATTTTCATTAAGATGACATTTGTCATCTCTTACTAACATCCCGCTGCTTTCCACTAGCATAAGTGGAACTACGATTGCTCCGACTTTCTCAACATCCTTTTGAGAATACGTAGGCACAAGGTCTCATCCTTGCCGAGCAAATTTCTTCTCTCTCGCACTAACAAACCATAGAACCCCTGAGATCCGAGCTACAAATGCCTCGATTCCCACTAGGGATATGTATGCGTAAGATTCATGATCTTTGCAGCACAATAACAAACACTAGAATCCTTCATAATCTATATTTCTTAAAATCCCAAAGGAGAAACTTTCCCAATCATAGAAATAGCAATTAAACACACAAACATATCAAATATATCATATATAAAGCTATAGATAACTATATATATTTAGGTGCTCCATCTATTCCCTTTATATAACAATCCCCTTACTCGAATCTCCCCAATGCATTGCATCTAGTTTGCGCTTAGTCGCTACGCATACCAATATCAATTGAGGGTATTTCTCCCTTTTCATAATCATTAAATCATCTTTCTTGTGTTGAAAATAATAAAGCTTGATGCTCGGGCATCTTTATAAACAAATCAAAAGAGTAAATCGTTTGTGTAGAATCCGAACTCACGTTCGATCCTCTAGCCACGCTTAACGCCAATACATGTAGTATCCGCCAGGTATCTTCTAGAGATTTTGACATTTCCTAAGACATCATCTTCTCATTCCATCCTCTATCATCAACAACTACATTTATGGATTCTATCATAACTTTAGTTTTGGAGTTGAAGACTCTATAGGATCCGGCGTTTGTGGAGTATCCTAAATATTCCTTCATCACTCTTGGGTCCATCTTCCTCCCTTTGTTCACGATGAGACAAAATATAGCATCCGCTACCAAAGATGTGGAAGTATTTTCACAAGAGGCTTTCTTCCTTCTAGATTTTAGATGTACCTTTTCTCGTAGTTACTTTGTTGTGAATATAACATGCAGATTCATGGCTTCACCTTCAAAAGTGGTAGGTAACTTATTAGCATGAATCATTGCTCGCAAATTTTGAGGGTTCTATTTTTTCGCTCCACAATTCTAATTTGTTGAGGCGAATGGGAGAGAATTCATGGATGATTCCCTAAGGAGAAGAACTCAACAAATTTGTTGTTTTCAAATTATTTTATGATCACTCTCGATCTTAATCACAATTATATTTTTTTTAATCCTTGGCAAAGGTATTTGAAGACATCAAAGACTTTTGTTTTATCTTTGATAAAGTTTACCCGTGTATATCTAGAATAATTATCCACCACCACATAAGCATACTTCTTTCCACCAAGACTTTCAACTTGCATTGGTCTCATTAGGTCCATGTGAAGGAGTTCTAGAACTTTGTTGTAGTGGGATGTTGAAACTTTTGATGTGACATCTGGTCTGCTTTTCCAATTTGGCATTCTCCACACACTCTTCCTTCTTCAATATTCATTTAGGATTCTCTTAATGCTTCCATGTAGATGATTCTCTTCATTCTTTTAGGTGTAGGTGTCCCAACTTATGATTCCATAGTTTAACTTCGCCTTCCTTTGCTAGAGAACAGTCAAGAGAAGCTTAAGTATTCAAGTATCCATAAGTAACAATTATCTTTTGATCTTACACCTTTCATTACACCTCGCCTGCCCCATTTGTAACTACACATCTTATTTTGTGAAGTTTACCTTGAATCCTTTGATCACATAGTCGACTAATACTTATCAGATTTGCGCTGAACCTTTGACAAGTAGCACATTTTCAAGGTTAGGAATTCATGGACAATTCAATTTTCCAACTCCTTTGATTTCTTCATTGGCTCCATCTCCAAAGGTCACATAGCTTGTAGAGTGGGATATGATATCCACCAATAAGTTTTAACTCCAATCATGTGTCTGGAGCATCCACTCTCAATGTACCGGTCCTCTTTACCTGGGGCTCTAAGAGACGTATGAGCTATGAGACTGTTAGTAGTAGCTTTAGAAACCCATTCTTTCCTTTTTAATTGTAGTATGCATAATTGGGTGGATCTTGACTTGAGAGACAGTTTTAGATATCCATGCAACAGATAACATAATGACTTTATATGACCAAATCATCCATGTAGTGGCATCTCAAAGTACGATATCTTTTGGAGTATCTTATTCCATTTCCATGATGTAGACATATGTTTCAACATCATCGTTTAGTCTAACATTATTCATGTTTGAACGAGGTTCATTATTGGTCATTTCATTAAATCTTAGACCACTCATATCATTTGTCACTCTTCCAATCAAGTATTTTGTCTAATGTGTGAGATCCACTATTCAAAGATTCTCGATATTTGGATAAGTCAAGTTCAGATTTGAGCATTACTTTATGTTCCAACTTGAGAATGGTCTTTAAGTGCATTTTCATTTTCAAGTGAGTTTTAATGTTTTTTCTCGATCCCAGCTCTTGATAAACTCTATCATCTCCTCAAGAATTCATTTTCGGGAAGTGTTTAGATCATTATAGGTTTCTTCTGCTTTGTCAAGATCTTCATTCGCTTTGTATATCCCAGCTTATGGATGTCACTTGTTTGGATGTCTCTTCTTCACCTTCACTTCGTAGTCTTCATCCCACTGTGCCACCAAGTCCCTTTGTTCTTCTCTTGAAATGTAGGGCATTCACCATGGAATAACCAAATCCTTCGTGATCCAAGACATTGTATTCTTCTATCTTGAGTGAATTTATCAACTGGTCTCGACTTTTCTACTAAAATATCCATATTTTCGATGTCGTGTGAGATGTTCGATATTTGATCTTGAATCTTCTTCCATTTTCTTCAAAGACTTTATTAAGTTGTCTTCCAAGAAAGACTAGTATTAGATAGTCATTCCTCGCCCAAGTCATATTCTCATCTTTTCTTCAAAGTTTGATCTCAAGGCTATTGTTTTTCTTCTCAAGTAGCTTAGAGAACTCTTCCAAGGTAGGAACCAAATCGATAACTGGGAATGTGTAGCAACGGTTCGGATCAAGAACCGAATAAGACGCATCATATCTTCTTCAAACCGGAGATAACTAAGTCAAGTAGATAACCATGTCTTTTGATGAATCGAGCATGGTCGGAATTTCAAACCAATTCTTTGAGTCGAGAAGGTATAACCATGAAGTTGATTCTCGGATAGTCTTTCTAGAAGCCATAATCCCCAAACAGAGCAAAGATAAATCCTAGGTCCTGAAATAGTTAGAAATGATATGCAATGCGATGATGTCATGATGTCATGTTTAGCACACACAAACAAATCACACAATGAGCCTAGGTTTAAGGCTTGACGAGGTATAGGTGATTACCCCACCCAAAGTTCGAGTTGGTTCATCCCGTCCTATAATTGTAACCTCTAGGAATCTCATATCATTGATCTTTCTCGAGCTTATTTCAATACTGCTGCCCAATTCTAAAATATCCCAAAAGTTTGATCTTAATGAGCGTAGCATCGAGTATCACCAACCTTAGTCTCAAGACTAAAGCCGCCATCTCACTACCTTCTAATGGCCAAGATGGGTCAATTAAGGTTCTAAAAGTTTAGTTAGTGCCGATGACACCACGCAGAAGCCAAATACTATCCTCAACTTGGAAATGAAGAGTATCAGACATCCAAAGTGTCATACTAACGTAGCTGATCATGTTGACCGCTTTGATATGCATCTAACGGTCGCGACGATTTATTGCTACTTACCCAAAAGGAAACTCGATCCGTGTAGATCCCCCACAATATAATACCCAAGAAACCCTAAAAGTAAATCATACAATTCAAACAAAAGAAAAGTGATCTAGAAACCCTAAGGTATTCTCTTTAGGTGTCTCCTAGTGAGTCGCCGCCTGTAATACTGAATCGACTTTGAGATTATTGTATCGCAAATGCGGATAGCAAGAGTCGCCACCGACTTTTCTTTTATCCAATTAAGGAAGGTAAAAAGTATGTAAAAGACCCCGTTAGATTCCCGAGTAAGGAGAAGGTTATGAAAAGGGAAGGTATTAGCACCCCTTCCATCTCAGAAGTTATCTACGGCTCTTAGTTGCTCTTAGATCACTTTTGAAAATTGTGCTTCGTGTTTGACAAAAATATTTTGAAAAAGGAATTTCGCTTTGACTTTGTAATGATTCATGTAGGAATGTATACAAAGTGTTCGGAAATCTTTCGCTTTGAAAAGAGTATGAACTTTGACAAAAGTGTGAGGTGCTAAAAGTATTTGATTTGAGCAAGCAACTAAAAGTCTTATTACTACTCGTAATTGGTCGCCGGTTATTTTACGCTCCTTTGGAATAGCGCCATTCGTATCATTAGTTGGTAGGTAACCTATTCTTGATGTAATGACATTCAAGGGACATCTGATGGTCATAGAAGGCAACTCAGGAAGTATCCTAGCACATTCAAGGACTATCATCATTTTTCAGAGGCTACAATCGAGGGTCAAGATCATGTATTCAGAGGCTTACATCGTGGGTCTATGATCTTTGTATCAAGGACTATGATGATTTATTTTGAAGGCAACTATGCTAGAATACCTCTACGCTCGAGGGACTTCACCATTTGTATTTGTAAAGGCAATAAGAGAGAATTACCCTAAGGGGTGCATGTGAAAAGAGTGTGTCAATTCATATTTTTATCTTGAAATTTAGAGTGGTCTATGTTCAATTTTATCTTGCCATACACGCCTAGTTATTAGCATTATAGGGCAAGTAAATCATGGAGTAAAGTATGGAAAGATAAATCCTACGCTATTACATGGATTTGGCGTATACATAATTGAAGCGGAAAATAAAAGTCCTAATTAAACTATTACATCCCATAGGCGCTACATAATTGAAAAGAAAAGCGATATAAAATCGTCTCGAAATCAGATAACTGCGGAATGTATGCAAAATCTAAAACTAAGAAAATTGCATAAGAGGAAAATGTTAGTAAAAATAAGTATTTTTGAATGAGAAAAAGTTTTTGTGTTAATGATGACATTAATATGATAAAATAATTTTTTGGGAATTTTTGGAGTTGATTTGATAATTTAAAAACAATTAAAAGCTATTTAAATGATTAATTAGCAATTAAATAAAATATGCATGCAAAATAATAATTTTAATTTTAAAATTAAATAAACATTTTTCTGATGATTATGCAAAAAATAAATATTTTTGGTGTTTTTTTAAATGCATGATAAAAATATTAGAAAATAAAATAAAATGGATGGAAAATATTAAAGAAAAATAAGAAAATATGAAAAATATAAGTTAGTTTGTAAAGAGAAAAGCATTGGTCTTGCCTGTGGATCGAATCGAGACCTTGAGAGCATCTTCACATGCCAACGCCTTAACCACCGAACCATTGGCATTTGGTGTTTGGAATTGAAACCAATGGTTTATAAGCTTATCGCGTCATGGATATGTTTCAAACCGGCCACCGTAGGGACCCTGTGTCATAACGAATGGACGAATCAGAGCATGATCGCCACACAAGCCTTCGCACGGTCTTCAACTACCAACGACGCCGAAGCCCTAGCTCCTATTGCCTTCTCCTACCAACCCGAATTGAAACTTGCAAAATACGCGAAATTAAAAGACAAAGGTACCCTACCCCTAAATCGAGGGTCAACACGATGGTGGTGTTCATTTGCCCCGAAACACCAGATCAACCGGTTCGATTCAACAGCTCAAAAAGCCCTAGCCATGGTGATCTGTGATTTTCACGTGGAAACTCGCATGTAAGGCATCAAACACACTCTAATGAACACCCTGAACTCAAACAAACACATGAAAATAGTTAACAATGCATGATTAATGAAATTCGAATTTCAAAGAAATACCAAATCGAAGCAAGTTCTGAGCACGATCCGCGCCTCGGCTTCGTAAGGGATGGTTTTGAATCCTGGGAACCTCAGGAAGGTGTTTGAGTGCTTAGAACTCCTTGAAACCTGTTGGAAATTAAAATTCGATTTTTGCAACTTTGAGAAAAAAATTTAGCAAAATAAGGGTTGTTGTTGGGGCTAGGGTTTCGCCCTTGTTCTTGGCAATGTACTAGGTATTTATAGAGTGTAATGTCGAGCAAAAAGAAGGAAAAAGATCGGGTATTGAATGTGAAATAAATTTTTTCAAATAAAATCAAATTTTGGAGAAAATTTGATTTTCTTTTCCATATGCAAGCTAGCACGAAATTGGCAAGTATTGTGGGCTATCTTGGACCTCAAGTTTGATAAAATCCAACTTTTGAAAATATATCTTGTTTTCATATTTTATATAATTTAAATTTGAATTAAATGGTTTTAAATCCAAAAATAAATCAATAAAATAGAAAGTGGTCATGGCAAGGCATCAATAGGTCACAAATAATATTATGATCAAGTTTGGATCATAAAATTATAGGCCCATTTGGAAAAAATTGGATTTTGACAAATATCTCCTTTTGTGCAATTGTTCAAAAATGCCCAACTTCTGAAAGGTGTATTTTGCTCAATTTTCCATATTTTTGAATGTTCTTGGACTTTTTAGAAAGCTCTAAGTGTCCTCTAACCAAACTCTTTGGTTTCATCTCAATTGGAGTTTCCATGCTCAATAAATCTTCAAAACAAAATGTTGACTTTTGGTTGACTTTGAAAAGAACCTGTAATATTTTGACCCATACCTTCCAAATGAAGCATTTTTTGAACATTCTTGTGAGACATGAAGTTGTAGAGAATTGAATTTCCTTCAAAATGAGAGGTGGTGGAAAAATTTCTGAGAAATTATGAAGAAGTTATGCTCACAAAGTTCGCTTGATTTTTCACCGAAAACCCTAATTTGAAAGTTTGACTTTGTGCAAATCTTGAGTTTTCTTGATGAATCATGATCAACCCTTGATAAAATGATGAATGTAACTTCAAAATGAGGATTTTGACCAAAAATCATGAAGTTTGATTGTATGTTGACCACAGTTGACTTTTGTCCAATACAACCGATTTTCAAACCATCCGAGCAATCGTCTCGAGGAAACTTGACTCGGAGGCTTGAAACTTGACATGGAGAATCTTTGAAGCATATGAGGAGGCATGAAGACCATTGGAGATGTTGGAAGTCCATCTTGATCGAGAAATACCAAACCCTAGTTTGGGCGTTGATTGTCTAGGAGAGGGTTTGTCCGATCAACCTCGAGGAATCTCGAGTATGGATGTATGGAATGTCTTGAGAAGTAGGAGGGCAAATTTTGGGTATGACAACTTTGCATAACATTCTACATAGTATTCTCATAGCGGTCAATCCAATATAAATATTACTCCTAATATTTATACCTATGTCAAGACTTGATAACTCCTTATCCATGATCCATAGATGTGATCATCGCCTATCTTCATAATAATCTCAATGCTTTAATGTTATCCCACTTCACAATAAAGCTCGATTATGGATACTTTAAGAATATGTCCTTGTGTTTAATGGATCTCATGATTAAGTCACACTTAACATTACATTAAATGATTAACTATTCTAGGACTTTATTATTTTTTCAAAAGCAAACATAATAAAGAAAAGCCTTTATTATTAATAAATAATTCGATACAAGAACCAAAAGATATTGGCCTCTAGGATTACACCAATAATCTCCCACTAGCTCTAGAGCCAATCGTGCATAACCCTAATACCCATAGATCTAGTATGGCCATCATGCTTCCGCTGCAAGAGGCTTTGTTAGTGGGTCACGACATTGTCAAGTGTCAGTACGATCTTCACATCTCCCCGATTATCTCTCAAATGGTGATAACACCTAAGTATGTGATTGGATCTTTGGTGAGATCTAGCTCCTTAGCTTTGCGATAGCACCATTGTTATCATAATAGAAATCAATGGGATCCACAATGCTAGGGACTCATGCCAAGTTCACTAATGAACTTTGATCCAAACAACTTTTGTTGCATTTGAGGCAAAGAATATACGCCTCAATTGTAGAATCAAGAATCGCTTGCTTTGAACTCTTCTAGCTCACAACACCACCATTTAAGCAAAACACATAACCAGATTGTGATCTAAAGTCATCCTTATCACCGAAGCTAGCATTAGTGTATCCAACTATAGCAAGCTCTTCCCGACCTCCATATATCAATAATGAGTCCTTAGTCCTTCTCAAGTACTTAAGGATATTCTTGATAACACCCAAAGGAGCATCACCGATCGATTGGTACCTACTGCTGCACTTAAAGCATATGAGACATCCGGTCGAGTACATAGCATGGCATACATGATAGATCTTATTGCGTATACATATGGAATCTTATTCATGCGATCCATTTCTTCCTTCGGAAGGGATTGTGTTTTGATATACACAAGCCATATTGCATAGGAATGAATCCTTCTTGAATCATGCATATTAAAGCCGCCTCAAAGACTTTATCTATGTATGTACTCCGACTTAGGACAAGGCTTTTTGTGATCTATCTCTATAGATCCCGATTCCTAATATATAGGTCGCTTCACCAAGGTCCTTCATAGAAAAGCATTTCCTAGTTGAAGCAACTCGATTTTCAAAAATCATTTAATTTTCAAAATAAGTGAAATCGCCACCTAATTTTATTTGTTCCACAAGGAACGGAAAATATAGATAAAACCCCAAACAAGCGGATAAGACGGTCTACGACCAAAAATTGAATCGAGTCTGCTATGTAAGAGGAAGGTGTTAGCACCTCTTACATCCATCGTATCATGGGACCCGCTTAGTTCTAAGTGTGTGTGTATATTCGCTAATCTCTAAGTTATAAAAGAAACGAAGCTGGTTTTATTGATTATTATTTTGACTTTGGCACGTTTCGTAACTGCAGCCTACATATTCCCTTGTGCAATGGGAAAGTCAAAACTTTGTAGTTCCTCCGAAAAAGGTTTTAATTGGTTGTATTGATTTTATAAGAAAATCGCAGATTTAGACGCTTTCAAATGCTTTGAACTAGGACTTGTTTTGTTTGTTTGAAAAGCTTAAGTCCTCGTCGTATTTGAAACGACTATTGCACGCCCTTTATCTAAAAGAGTTTAATAATCGCATATGAGCGATAAAAGAATTTGAATGAGTTATTTTTATTTTTATGTGGGAGACAAGTATTGGACCATAAGCGTTCAACGGCTAACGCCCCAATTACTTGGATGAGCGGACAGAAACATCCGAATCATCTTTTTCTACCCAAAAATTTATTTAAGAAAAGTGAGGTGAAACTTGGTTCACGTTAATTAAATTCAATTAAAGACACTAAACATACGGTCGAGGGTCGATACTGGACTGACTACCATATGCTTAGGAGGAGGGAGAAGTAGAATGTTTATTTAAGAAATTATTTTGAAAAGAAACCCGACGTTGGATCGAGGTTTAGAACTTTAATTGCGAAAGTGTTCTGATATGCGTGCTGAGATGAAATGGAGGCGGGTTATGATTAATCAAGTATATGGACTTGATTAACCTCGTGAGGATAAGTGCTCCTATCCCCAACCATGAGACCCTGGTGCATGGA